>CM021108.1:504657867-505035524 GCA_007115665.2 Sequoiadendron giganteum | reverse complement strand
GCAACTACACAAGAACTAGTGATTGAAATAATCGCTGCAGAGATGGAATCCGTTATAGAAGAAGTTGCAGCAGAAGCGATGCCAGTGATAGAAACAGAGCCACCAGCTTCACCACCATCACAGAGGTTGCAAAGTCCTATTGATTTGGACTCCCCACCACCAGGCATTGCCACGGCACAGTCTTGTTCTTCCAGCATTCAGGGGGCCTATGTTCCTCCTCCCAACAATGCTAGCCGAGATTCTATCTGGCTGGAAAGCTCGCTTGGGAGGAAAAGGGAAAGACCTTATCAGCTTGACTTCTCTGAATTCCACCATGTCCCACAAGACATGCCGGCAAAGAAGTTGAAGAAGTAGACACATGTAGAGAAGAATGCAGAGAACGAGATTATCATAGAGATTGCTGCCCCACCTGAAGACAAAGATATACATAATGTGAGGGTTGAGGATTTCACGCTTTCAAAGGTGAACCTTGGAAAGACCACTCGACAGGTGGAGGCAGACCTTCTTGGAATTGCCTTAGAGAGTGTCAAAGAAAGGATGACAAAGGATGGACAAGACAAAGCAGCCTTGAAAGCTGAAATCCGTCAGCTAAAGTTGTACATTTCTAGTTTGATACATGACACTCCAAACTCCTCGGCCTTGCCTCAAGGACTGTTGGATCTCCCAGCTGAAAGAAACCATCATCAGTTGATTACATACAGCAAACACTTGAGACGTCAAGTGGATGAGTTTGTCGTCAAAAGACGGTGTGTGTTGACAGAAGCATATCAGCTGAGAGACAGGGCACATGGACTTAGATCAGAAATCCAACAGTCGGATGTGAAGGCAGCTCAAGAGAGGCCGAGAGAGGAGGCGACATTTGCTGATCTACAACAAGCATATGAATCAGTTACAACCACTGAGAACAAACACCATCTCTTTGAGTGGAAACAACAGGTGGCATACAAGGTGAGAGCCTACGATGCCAATTCAGTGGAGCTGATTGATTATAGACGCTTTGTCGTCAATATTATCAACTTCGCAAGAACGTTGGTAATATCCTTCCCGAGTTAGAATATCAGCGAGAAGGAGGAGAATATGTTGAGCTTGAAACGATACAGACACGTTCCAAGATGTCATCCGATCTTCATTCCTTGAAGATCCCAATGGTTGCAAATTAGCCAAAATTGCAGCCATATCTATCCAGTTAGATGAAGCAGCTGCCCAATGCATAATCTATCAGTAGCAGCTTACGACGGGTGAAGAAATGCTTAGACGCCACATAGTCACTCTTGAAAAGCATTAATTGCCCGAGGCCGAAGAGGTCAATGACTAGATAGAGACTTTGTTGACCAGTGGTGAAGAGGTGTAAAGCACCAAGGAAGGACGTCCTACCCTCCAAATAGCATTAATGATGATTGAAGTCAACTTGATGCCCCTTTCCAAGTTGACTCCAGATCTCCACAGATCATGCATGTCAGATCCCACTAATCTAGGATGTCTATTTGACTCCCACGATTTGTGGATCTCAGATTTCCTCAAAAGGTGGATGTCTATTTGGAGACACATTTGTAACATAAGTTCACTTTTAGTTAGGTGTCAGTCAACTGAGGTAGACTTCCAGTTTGACTTTTGTTTAGTTTCAGTTAACTGAAGTAGATTTCCAGTTAACTGTTTGCTCACCTACTTTTAGACATAGAAATAAATCTTGCTGATTGGCAAGAACTGTTTGTTAACTCAAGGAGATTTTAGGGTTGCCTACTCCTTTGAGTTTCTATAAATAAGAAGCCTTAGGTTCTTTATTTGTTTAACCTTTATTTGCTAGCAAAATTGCTGCGCCGTTGCCAGAGTTCGCTTGTTTATATCTGTTCACTCTTGGATGAGAGTTCGTTGGTTGATCGCAATTGTGCATGATTTCGTGCCTTTGCTGTCCCGACCTTTGTAATTCTTTGAAGAACCTTGAAGAAATAAATCAAATGGTGCAAGCTTGCTTGATCTAATTATTTGAGTTATTCAAAGTCTTGTTTTTAAAGAGTCTGTTGTTTCAATCTCCTCCTTGGACAGGTGTCGTCGCCTCCTTGGATATTTTGTCATCAATCATTATCGTTTGATGTTGTTTAATGATCTATCTTGCAGCCTACACTTTGGACAGGTGTCGTCACCTCCTCGGGAATCCTGTTAGAGAGGCCATCGTTCTATGTTGTTTCCAGTAAGCCTGTATCCAAGCCTACACCTCGGATAGGGATTCCTCCTCCTTGGCAAGTCTCAGATCCAGTTTACCGTAAGAGAGTGTTTGCTTGTATTGAGCCCTATCTTGGTATATATCCGAAGGTTCAGAGCCTCGGCCATATTCCATTGAGACGGAGGATTCAAGTGATCCAACCCAATCCATTTCGCTCCTACACCCTCATGCTCTGTTTATCTTGGGGAGGTAGGATAGTTTAGAAGCTTAGTTAGTTGTAGTTAAGATCTGCGGAAACCAGAGAAAAGGCTTAGCTACAGCGCATTGGTTTATGCACCCTTGTGTCCTACCGCTGAGTAAAAAAGATAGGAATTTTAGTACACCCCTTTTTTACAGTAGAAAATCGGCAAAGAGAGATCTTCCTCTCTATAATCCAAAGAGCATGTACTAACACACTTGCAATAGCTGTCCGTTTCCAATAAGCACTCCAGAGGTGCTAATTGAAATGCCAACATTTTTGAACACAAATCTGATTTAATAATGCAAGGAGCTATTATAAGAAAAGGCTTAGTGAACTTGTGGAGTTTGATCCTCATCCTAGTGTTGAGCAATTTCATCAAGTTGATGAAGAGGGACAGGAGTCCAGGGACAGCCATGGAGTCATTGATATCAAGAATGAAAGTTCTGATTTTTACATTCAGCCTAAAAACAATTCACCATCCTTGCATGCTCATGAGTGGAAAGGTCAATTTTTGGTGTCAGTTGAAAATGAAATGCAAGCTTTATCCAGATTTGACCACATACACACTTTGATTGAAGAACTCTATTGGAAGGCTCAAATTGAAGAGAAACGAGGAGTTAGGGATGAAGTCACTCTCCCTAATCTACAACTTATCAAAGACTATTTGGAGACAATGAAATCGGAATATTTTCACTTGATTAGAGATCGAGATTATGCCATCAAATTTGCAAAGACTTGTTGTGCCTTTTGTGACAAGCATGACACAGAATATGAAAGTTACTTAGCGGTCCTCTATTCTCTCTTGATCCAAAGTGTCCCACATGCTAAGATTGCTTGAAAGTTCATGTGTTCGACTCCAAGGTTCCTTTCATTGCGAATAGACTCAGTTGGTTGATGTGTTTTGCTGGATTATTTCAAGGGGACTTACGTAGTTGTTCGACTCTGTGAAGCAATTGGGACATGAATGATTTGGCAATATTGTTCTGGTATCTAGACTGACTCGGAAAATGCAGAATTTAAAGGGGATAGGGATAGGGATTCTACAGATCTACTTCTAAAGGGTGGAGGACGAGGATCGACTTAAACAATCTTCAAACCAAACTTTGCTTTGTCTCCTTTCGAACAACTCCGACAAAGTTGGTGCAATCTTCAAAGGATGAGAAAATGTTCAAACTATGACACAACACGTTCATATCGTCAACACGACGCATACAAACACATGAACCATAATCGAAGTTAAGTGCTGATACTCCAGTTGACCACGCAAGGCGAACTTACCATCAGCAAGTCCGCTAGTGGTATGGACGAGAAGACTTACTCAAATCACAACGCCACACTCCACAGCTAACAACTACTTGCATGAAATAAAATCTATTTTACTCTATCTACCTTGAATTGGAAAGACGAACAAGCCTTGCTAGCTACTCACAATAGAAGATAGAACCACCAAACAATGATAAATCTTTATATTATGAGAGTGTTCACAACAACTTCTTACAAAGTCCTCAATGGGAAAACTTCCTTTCCTCCTCAATCTAAGCTAACTTCTAAGCTCTACTCTCTAACTTCTATCTCCAATACTCTCTAGCTCTGATCTATCTCTGATTCTAATTCTAATTGTTTACAAATGAGGGGGGATGCCCCTTTTATAATAAGTCCAATTCAGTGGACGGTTCAGATCAAATTACAATGAAGGGCTCAGATCGAGCCACCTATGCCCTGATTAGGGTTTCTGCCCTAAAAACCGCCACAGAGAGGAGTGGGCAATGAATGCACAGAATATTCTCCACTCCCCTGCAGGAATCATAATGAGCAATTAATGCCCACTACCATCATCAAGAAGATCCTCATCAAGCAGCGCGTTCCCACTGGCCTTCTCCCGGATAGCAAACTCGATCAACCGGGCCAATACTGCTTCAACCTCCTGTGTAGAGATCGGTGGAATATGGTTGAGCTGGAACTCCAAGACTGCTACCGTCTGTCCGTATCTGATGCAAGATTTCTTCCATGTCACCAAGGCGTCCTGGGTATGCTGAATTATACTAGAGAACGTGGAGACATTCTCAAAGTCATCCAGGACAAGTGACTTCGCAGCTGAGAAGAATGGAGGCAGTCTACCCTTCAAACCATCAGCAGTTATCTCCTCTGGGACCAACTTTCTAGCAAATATGGCTTCTAATGTATTGAGGACTCCCCCCAAGATGTTGCCCATTGCCTTCTTCACTTTAGCTGAATCTGCCCTTGCTGCGTCGTGAAATCCACGGCCTGTGACCACCGAGGAGTACCAACTGGTGAAATCGTACCTATCACCTCTCTGAATTACACCTCCATCCACTAAGGTTTCTAGAGGTACATGCATCAAAGCCCCCAAACGAAGTACAGTCTTCGTTTGATAGATGCGAGTATCACCCCAGGCCTGATCTACTATATCCATTCGTGCCAAAATATTTGAGGCCTGTCGATAAGCATCGGCAAGGTCCTCCATGAATTTCCCTGTCTCAGTATGAACACGGCTAACCCACTTGTCTGCCTCCGTTTCCATTTTCTTTAAATCCTCTAAGGCAACAACTGACTCATTCGGAAGCTCCGATGGACGTTCTACTGCTGGGTCTGCTGGTTCACCTGGACGTGCTAGATTCTGCATATATCCTATCAAGGTTTTGTGCTCCTTCTTCAATTTCTTATACTTCCCCTCCGTGCGGAGCAACTGATCCTTCAATGCCTGATAGGAGTTATCGAACTCCTCGATAACTTGGGCTCCCGTAGGACGACCCAACTCTACTGTGGTGATCACATAATTTTCAGGCCTCTCCTCGGTTCGATCACAATCTTCCCTCGGAATAGCCACCTGAAGCGTGCGGGAGCCTGACTCGTCGGTCGAGATCTTTGAAAACTTTCGGGCCCTTTTCTTCTCTGGTGGCGCGCTGATCCTCCTGAGGAACTCTTCCATCTCAATGGCCGGATCCGTGTCATCCTCGGGTTCTCTCCTCATTCTGTCGGAAAGCCAATCAGGCACTGTCTGCTGTGGATTACAAATGACAAGGGGCTGTTCTTCTGTTGCCTCCATCTCGTGCACTTCCTCTCTTCTTGCACTGGTTTGCTCAGGCTCATCCTCCTCTATAAGCTGGGTATCTCCCGACCCTTGGGTCCCTTGTTCTGTGTTTTCCTCTTCTTCCAAAGCCGTGTCCAACATCTGCTGAAAATGGGTGTCGGCCATTGTTTCCTCTTCCTCCTCCTGTTGGCCGCCCCTGGATAAACTGACACTAGCTGATTCCCGGGCGTTGGGCTGATCTACCTCCTCAAGTCCCCGCTCTTCCTCTAATCCTGCCCTCTGATCGGCAAATAATGAAACCACTCTTAAACTCGAAGATTGAGTTTGTGAGTGCACGGGTGATGCTTGTTCTATCCTCAGCGGTATCGGCTGGGTTGGCACTTCCACTTGTGCCCTCGATGTCTGAGCAATTTGTTTCCCTCTTTTTACCGATAACGGCCTTGGGTCACCCATCAAGCTGTAAGTAAGGGCGATCGACTTGCTCTTAAGTCTGCATACATGTCTGTCGACCCAAGTCCTGGTAAAAGTCATCACCGGGATAGAAAGAGTGTCCAAGTCCATGATCTCTGGCTCGGACCAATCAGGTGGTGGGACAGGAGTATCCCTAACTGACCCATAGTCGGGTTGCATGACATTGACATCCTCCTCCACCTGGTCGGGAACTGGAATAATCTCACATTCTCTAATCAACTTGAGAGGAAGTCTGGAAAACATCCTTCTTCTTATCTCAGCCTCATCCACTGCATTTGCCCAGAAGTCCTCCAGATGAGCTCTGTGCCGGTATTCAACGTTCTGTACCATCCGGATGTTCCCGTAAGGATCGAAATCCACGCCTGTGTGATATGACAAATGATAAGATTGCAGCTCATCCTCTGCCTCTCGGGCTGCCTGCAAAGAGGGACACACCTCAATGGAATTTCCCATGGTGATAGGGAAATCAAGCCCACCCTTCTTTTTCCTTTTTTGAATCTTATCGTAGGCAATCAATTGCCTAGATATCTCAAGCATTACTATGTGATCAGTGGGGTATCGTGGTAACCGATACGGATACGAAGTGAACCCCTGCAGCCTAATATATGTGAATTTCGGGAATTGGATGAGCCAATACCCATATTCCTCAATCAGTGTCTGTGCTTCTTTAGATATTCTCTGCTGCGTTCTCTGCTGAAGCGTCCTCGCGATGTGCATTGTGAATGCATCATTTGCCCGTTTATAGTTGGCAATGTTAGCCAAATGTAGCTGTGTGCAGGCTTCATGAATTTTGAATTGACCAGGGGCACAGCCGATTGGCTCTTTGTACGAAATCCCTCTGTACTTAGTCATTCTGGCCAACATGTAAATCACATATGAGCTCATGTAGAAAGTCTTCGTCACCTTCAAGCTCCTGAATTGCTCATCGATGTGGTTGCTAATCATCCTAGCCCAATCGACACACTCCTTTCCTTCCAAGATGATCTCGATGAAGTAGAACATCCAAGGCTCGAAAATGTAAGCCTGTGCACTCCCATTCACCCGGCTCAGCATCATTATCAAATCCCAGTATTCTTGTTTCACGTCCTCGGCAATTATCTGCTTTGGGAGCTTAGTGCGGGGTGGCCTCGGCTTTTGCATCCAAACTCTGTTAATGACTGCAGTGACTCTTTCGAAAGAGGAAGAGTACATCTTATCTGCCCTCTTGTTTGTTCTGTATAACATCTCCTCAGCAGTTGGAATCCCAAATGCCTCTCCGATGGCATCGGGTGTGAAGTTGGCGAGCAGTTTACCATCCGGAGAGACAATCGTCCTACGTTCTGGCTTGTAGTGATTGGCGCACTCCATAATTAGCTCCGGACACTGAATTGCTGGCGGAAAACTAGCAGCTGCGTAGATTCCACTCTTCATTATATTATGTGCCGTGACGGATGGTTGATGGCCCCCTAGCCCGAACATCCTCGATTTGAGTGCATTCAGATTAAATGAACCAAGGTTGGTGTCATTCAATCCTGCCAACTTTGAAACTATTGCTGACTTTGGGAGAAATGGCTTAGCGAGCCTCTTAATCATTGCCTGCCGAGATGAGCCAGCCTTGCCTGCTTCAGTGTTTGCAGCTCTGCCTGCGGCTCTGCTTGTTCCTGCAACATCCTTTGCGCCAGCCATCTGCAAAATAAAATAGAAGAATAAGCTAGACTGCAGATTTTTAATAAAATAAAACAATTCCCGAGATGGCTGCGAATACGGAGTTAGCTTTGAAAATAAAATTTCTCAGCATAAATTTCTAACTCCAAACCTCGTACTGTATAAAAATCTCTGAGTTTAGAGACAACTCTCAGCAACTGCACTTCTGACTGGTGAAGAAAAAACGCAGCAAGCTAATAACTTTCAGCAATGTAGCTAATTTCTCCAGCACAAATAGTTCGAACCTTGACTTCACTTTGTCAACTTGGCAGTTAGACGAATAAAGAGTTGCCAGCAATATAAAATTTCGACTTCCTCAACTTCTCAACGTTTAAACTTCGCAGCAACTCCACTTTCAGCTCTTTGAGAATTAAATTCTCCAGCAACTCCGGAAAATAACTTCAACCTTCAACTTCGAAGTTGCAGCAACACACTTTCAGCTCTTTCGAAAGAAAGAGTCTCGGCAAATGAAATTTTCTCCAGCACTTCGTACTTTCAGCAACTCAACACTCCGAAATAAAATAAACTCTCACAGAATTTCTCTCCTCAACCACTTGGAAAATATTTCAATCTCTCCAGAACTTCTTCAGCAACTTCAACTTCGAAATAATGTGAGGAGAAATGAGAGAAGAGATTGTTTAAATAACTCTTCTCGGAGAATCCTGCTAAGTAGTGCTGGGGCTATTTTAGCACCTTCATCAATTTCCCACTATCTTCGTTCGGAATCTTCTAATTCAAGCGCAGTAGTGGGCTAGTCGTCAGCCGGTTATTATGGCAGTCGCCATTAATAATGATTCCTTCTTCTTCAAAATTTGAATTTTCCTCTTAGTCTGCCAGTTAACTCTTGGCGATTTAAACAACTCGCGAGAAAAACAATCACTTGACTTGATTTAAAATTCCATTTTAAAATCTCGCAGTGTTTAAATAAATTCAACTCGAAAAAATTCGTGGGAGTTGTAAATATATTTCCAACTTTTAAAATGTCTGTCATTTAAATCCTCGATTTCATAAAATTTGCCTTAGACATTTTAAATTCTCTCATTAAAATGTTCAACTCCGGGCGATTAAAAAAATTGTTTGCGTGCTCGAAATAATTCGTCCTTTGAGATTTAACTTCTGTCAGGAAAATAATCTAGGCAAAACGAATTTCTTCTGAAAATATTAAAATTTCCCTTAGGAAATTAATTTTCAAACTCTGCTAACTCATGGGTGCATTTTAAACGGGTTCATTTGATTTTCACTTGACCCATGGAAAATATTCGTCGATATCAAATTTTCCCCTTGAAAAAAGATTCGTTAACTTTCAACTGCCTTCGGAGAATTTTAAAACTCATCAAATCATCCTTCCTTGCCAAGGGCGTATTTTTCCCTAGTGAAGTGTTATATCACTTAGAAAAAAATTTCTAACACTTTCTCTACCATAGGCGTATACATTTTGATGAAATATTTATTTCAAAAAAAATTCCTTCACTTTACACCTCTGGCGCACTTTCATGTGTCTACTTTTATTTTGTTGCCTTAGGAAATTTTCTCCAGCAACCTTGGCGTATTTTACTCATGCAAGCCTTGATTTCTCACTTAGAAAATTCTCAAACAGTTAGAATATCCTTGGGCGCATATGGGATCTTGAACTTTCATTTTCTTGACTTAGAAATTTTCTCCAGCAACCTAGCCACTTTATCTTGCCTTGGGCGCATTTTGACCTCTCTACTTTCATTTCATGCCTTAGGAAAATTTCGGCCATCTCCTCTTCATCATGGGCGCAAATGCTAGGCCAAGCTTTCATTTCATGCCTTAGAGGGCGCATTTCACCCTTGACACTTTCGTTTTATGCCTTAGAAATATTTCATAGCTTCAATCCTTGAGGTGGGCGCATTTTACTAGGTGAGCTTTTGTTTTTGCCTTAGAAACTTTTCAAGGCTTCTCTCCTTGAGGTGGGCGCATTTCAACATGTGAGCTTTTGTTTTTGCCTTAGAAACTTTTTTCAAGGCATCTCTTCTTCCTTGGGCGCAAATGAGACCCCATGCTTTCATTTTCCTAGGTGGGCGCATTTCAACATGTGAGCTTTCATTTTTTGCCTTAGAAATATTTCATAGCTTCACCTTCCTTGAGGGCGCATTTTACTAGGTGAGCTTTTGTTTTTTTTGCCTTAGAAACTTTTCAAGGCTTCAATCCTTGAGGTGGGCGCATTTCATGGGGTGAGCTTTTGTTTTTGCCTTAGGCGTTTTTCAAGCCTCTGCCTGTTCCTGCTCTTGCATTCTATTTTTAGCAAGTTGTGCTATTTTTAGCAAATCCCTTGATTTTCAACCTCTAAGGCTCCGTTTTGCCTAAAAATTTCATCAGATGATATTCTCTGCCTTGTGAACCTGTTTTGTCAGTCCTCTGCCCTGACCTGCTATTTATAGCCACCTGCTATTTATAGTAAGTTTGACTTTCTGACTTTAGTAGCTCCGTTTTGCCTGAAAGTTGCAACGCTTGATCTTGATAACTTGAGGGTCATTCTGATGCCAACCTCGGGTGCAGACCTGCTATTTATAGCCGTGCCCTGACTTACTAAAAATAGTAAGTTCTCCGACTTTGCTCAAATTTTGCCAGCAGGTACCTTGAAGTGTGCTGACATGGGTGGGGTACTTTGTTTCGGCTATTTTTGGATTTTACCCCCTATAAAAGTGGAAACCCTAATTTGATTTGCATGTATCCCGAACGGTCTCCGTTTGACTTCGTTCCTTCTGCATGTCGTTCTGCTTGCTGGACTGGAGTGTTGGGCGGCTGCCGGAGTGTACCTGCTAAAAATAGAAACTGTCTGAAAAGTGACTCATCCACTGCCGGATGGTTTTGCATGTCATATTGCCTGCGGGATCTCAAAAACCCCAGAAAAACCCAGAAAACTGGTCTGCATGCATGTACTGGCTAAAAATAGTAAGTCCTCAAAATCGATCTTCTCTGCTTGCAAGCCACACCGTTGCGAAGCTCTCGAAAAACCCATGAAGAAAAACCCGGCATGCGTTGAAAAACACTGCATGCGAACCCTAAAAATAGCCTCCGAAGGCTGAACTCTGAAAGTGGTTGTCTCGGTTTGCATGTTACATCACTGCGAAGGTTTTGGAAAACCCAGAAGGATTCTCCAGACATGCATCTGAAAAGCTCATGTGGAAACCCTGAAAACGGCTCTTGAAGCCTGAACTGCCAAAAATAGCAAGTCGTCTGATCTGGTTCAAAATTTGCGTGTAGACAGCTTGATGTCACCCGGATGCAGTGGAACTGACAGAATTTCCAAAATCTCAATAAAATAGTCCCAAATTGAAGACTTACTAAAAATAGTAAGTTGCCGGAATACAGTGAAAATTTAGGGGACTCTGCTGGAAGTCTTCTGACTGCTGCACTAAGCTTAGATTTCAATTTTATAACTCAGTTTGACCTTTAATAAGCCTGAAGGATGAAAACCCTAATTACACAGACTTAACCAATACTTTAACCTGGGTCAAACGACAGGACATCCCCGGAAGGACCAGAGACCAGAGAGAGAGCGAACCAAAGCCAAAAGACCAGAATGGAGCAAAATTTAGGGGGTCCCCATCTTGATGGGGTGATGTGTGGAAAAAGGTCACAACACTGTCCCTTCTATCATCTTCCCTAGCAATAACAAAGAGATGTTGTGCCAAGTTACAAAGGAGCTTAAAGGGGTTGTCTTCTCTTTTAATGCTAGGAAAACTCTAGGCCTGGATGGTTTTCCTCCAGCCTTTTTTAGTAGTTTTGGGAGATCATTTACAAAGATGTGACTAATGTTGCTCAAGAATTCCAATACTACAATAAGATGTTAAGGGAATTAAATAATACTTTCCTTGTTATAATTCCCAAGAAGATGAGGCTACAAAGTTTAATAACTTGCAAACTATCAATCTTTGTAACATCCTTTATAAGATCTTAATAAAATTTTGGCTTTAAGAATTCAACCTCTTTTGTCTTCTATCATTTCATCTTGGCAAAGTGGGTTTGTCTTGGGTAGGCAAATCCTTGACTCTGTCATCACAATCCATGAAGTCATCCACTCAATGCATAAAAGTAAAAAGGTTGTTATGGTCCTCAAATTGGATATGAACAAGGCCTATGACAAAGTTTCTTAGTCCTTCCTAGGCAAAGTTCTAAAGAAATTTAGTTTTCAACAAAAAATTTGTGACCTCATCTTTTCTTGAATCTCTCCCCCTATGTTCTCCATCATTGTTAACAGCAATCCTATAGGCTAGTTTGCTAATGAATGGGGCTTAAGACAAGGGGGCCCCTTGTGCCCTTACCTATTTATCATTATGGCTAAGCCCTTAGGCAGAAGCATTTCCAAGGAACTTAAGAGGGGGTAGAATAAAAGGCTTCAAACATTCCTCCTTAGTTAATCATATATCGCCAACAACTTGCTGATAACATCATCTTGGGAGAAGCCTCAGCCATTAGGTGAAACAATTTAGGACACTTCTAAAAAAGTACAAGAACATCTCGAGGGAGTGAATTTACTTTGACAAGAGCATGATCTTGTTCCTAAACACACCTCTTGAGAGACAACAAAATTGCTAAAATCTTGGATTATCAATGAAGGAGCTACCATTTGTTTATCTTGGAATGCCTCTATTTAAAGGCAAAATGGTGCCAAGCGTGTGGAATTCCCTATTGGACAAGTCCCAAAGAAATTCGATTGGTGCCAAGTGGTATGGAGGATAAATAGAGAATCGTGCTTGTTTCCTGGAATAGGGTGTGCCAACCTAGACTCCTAGGTGGTCTTGGCTTGAGAAAGATTAGACCCCTAAATATCAACCTTCTAGCTAAAATAGGGAGTTGACTGCTAAAAGGTGAGTTCAATTAATTGAGATTATCAAGTCAAGTACTTATTTGATAGAGAATTGTATGATTTCCTCTCTCATGATTTGCTCCTACCAGGTTAAGGGAGTTGGCTCGTCCTGGCATCACTAGGTTTGCCACAAATTTTATCACATTACAATCCTTGATTCGGTCAAAGGCATCTTTGAGGCGCATGTTTGTTGGTGAGGAGTGGTCTTCCTCATCCTATGCTACGACCACTGTAGGGATTGATGTGACTAATTGCATTTTTGATGAGCCAAGGTTTTGGCCACCAGCGGAGGAGATTGTGAAGGTAAATTTTAATTCTTCATTATGTTTAATTTTTATTCATATTTTACTTTTATTTGTTTATTTTCGTTCACACTTAAGTTAATGTTTCACAATGTTTGCACTTTGCAGTTTATCGAGCCCTTGCTAGTTCTCCTACGAGTTGCTAATGGGGAGAAGCCCGCAATGGGCTACATATATGAGGGCATGGATAGGGCCAAAGAGGCCATTAGATCCGTCTATGGTGGAGTTGAGGAGAAGTATCGTCCCATTTGGGAGATCATTGATAGGAGATGGCACCACCAGCTTCATAGGCCCCTCCATGCAGCCACATGTTTCCTAAATCCGGCCTCCAATTCAGCCATGATTTCATGCAGATAAAGAGATTCTTAGTGGGCTCTACTCGACGATAGAGCGGATGTTTCCTGCTATTACTACACAGATAGTGCACGAGATAGATGCCTTCACTAAAGCACAAGGAGACCTCTTTGCACATCAATTGTGCAAAGAGAGTAGGACGGCATTACAGCCAAGTCAAAATATATTTAAGGGCATAATTTTCATCTTTTTATATTATAATTTATTATTAAATGTTGAACTTGAAACTTAAAATTAAAATTGGAAATGCGATTGATTTTGTTTCTTTTTCTCATCTCAAATAGATGGTGGCATATGTTTGGTTCTGATACACAGAACCTTCAAAAGGTTACCATTCATATATTGATCCAACCATGCAGTTCATCTAGTTGTGAGCGCAATTGGAGTATGTTTGAGCACATACACTCCAAGAAGCGCAATAGACTATCAGTGGAGAGGATGAACAATTTGGTATATGTTCATTACAACCTTCGGCTCAAATACAGGAATATTTTTTACTAGGACTCCACCCCAATCAGGCTAGAAGAGGTTGATCCATAGTCTGAGTGGATCACTGAGGCTACAGATGTAGTCTTTAGTGACGAGGACCTTGATTGGGTGGACCAAGCAGATAGAGAGGTTGAGGTTGTAGCCATGGTTGAGGAGGAGGCTAGAGCACGAGGAGACACAGTTGTTGTTGGTGAGAGTGGCATGGAGACACAGGTAGAGACTATGGCTGCAACTGCTACATCATCTAAGACCCTTAGACACCTTTGTAGGAAGGATGCTGGCTCCACTATGCCATAGACTTGTAGCTATTCTTTTGATATTTCATATTTGTATGGAACATTTGATGTCATGGATTTCATATTCCATGAGTTTTGTATACATTTGACTATACTTATATATCTTAGTGTGCTATTTCCTTCAACAGCACAGCTACAATTTGTGTACTTTATACTTATGTGATCAATGTATACTTGTGTATGTGATCAAATTTTCTTCTATTTAATGATGTTATTGTGTCTTTAAGGTTTATTCAATAAAGGGTGTTGGAAACAAGTTTAAAATCCTTAAAAATCTCTAAATTTCTAGGATTTTTTCATTTTGTCCAGTCTGCGCTGAGTTCGGGTGTCGAGTCCCGAGTCCCAAGCCGAGTCACCCTAGCCGAGTTTGAGCCGAGTCCGAGTCTCGTAACTATGGTTTACAGTCAATAGTTAAGTTTTTCATAATGCAATTCTCTCAAGTTGAATACAAGACCAAAACGGTCTTACTCCATGATTTTCTAAAAATAGTTGACACCGATTTGCATCAGGCACACACAAAGGTCAACTTAGAAAAGTTGGAAGGCATAGACCAATGCACACTTCAAAATATCGAGCAATCCAGATTGCTTGAGGCAATGTCATTCCCCATCTCAGCACAAAGCACAGAGTTCGTAATCTCTTGTGTAAAGCATTATAACCCTGTTACAAGTGAGATTAGATCAATAGATGGGCAAGTAGTATGTAGTCTCAAGCCAAAAGACATCGAGAAGTGCTTCGCTATTCCACCCTATGCGAACAATTTGGTCGTATCTATGGAGGAGTGTGAAAAGGCATTCCATACATCAAAAGACAAATGTCAAAAAAGAATGGCAAAGAGATGGCTTAAAGAGAAAAGAAGCAACTTGCCAAAGAATGTAGGGCATGAAGAATTCAGAGATGACTACACAGTAATGATCACTCTACTCAATTGTGTTAGTGTTACCGGTCAAGAAGAAGCAAACAAATTCCAGTCATGGATGTACTACATCATCACTCAAATTGTCAACAACAAAGAACACTATGACTGGCCTATCGTGATCAGTGATACTCTCCACCACCAAATGACCAGTTTCTTAGAGGCTCGCGAATTCCACATGTATTCATACCTCGTATATCTAATAGCCTTGCAAGGCCAGTTTAGAGTGTTGAACACTATAGGAACTTTAGATGTGCAGAAGGTTCACGAGCATTTCTCGCAGGTTGAGTTCACAATCAGAAAGACACTTCAAGCGAGTAAATGATCAGTTCCTGATGCACATAGTGAGAAATCTTAATCATGAGTTACATGTGCGCGTTTCACCAGAGGCCAAATTGGCAATGGTAGATTGGGTGGATTGGTTCATCCAATTCCCTACTTTTACCTACATCCGCGTGTATGGATACTCAGGTCATCTAGCCATGCTTCCCCGTTATCCATCGGATAAAGTGGTATTCATGGAAATCCTACAACAGCTGCACGAAGTCCATTTTCTTTTACGTATCAAACGCAAGACAACTGCTAATTTTCCTTTCTAAATGGGACTTTACAGGTGCAGATCAATAGCCGACACCAAGGCTATGAGCCATGAGATGACGAGACTTAAACTTAAGTATCTCATCGAAAGATGCTCATACAATCCCTGGGGTCACTATTTAGCACGCCTTGGCCAACATTCTTCACACAAACCTTTCGTGGAGTACTACTGGTTCAATTGTGAAGACGAGTTTGAAGTACTAAGGCGCAACTACAGCAGGTTCACACTTCCACAAATTGTTGACTTCTTGTTAGAGGATGTGGAAGGGTTATCAAATCATGATGGGGAAGTCACACCTCCCACATTCTTCATAGATCAAGTTGACTAGCAGCAGCTTCGAGCCGTGGATTGGTACACCAAGGAAAGTACATCCATTGAGGAAAGAACGAGCAAAGTTGTTAGGAATAGATAGCTTTTTCTAGACACCAAGAGAACACAGAAGGTAGTCATTCCCAACACAAAGCCGCCACCGGTTACTACTACACTACCTTCCACATCAAGATCAAGACCCAGACAAAAGGCATGGAAAAACCCTCCTAGAGGAAGCAGAATGTGAGGGAGTACAAAGGGAAAAATGTCAATTCATGATATAAATCAGCAAGAGCAACACATGTGGAGACAGCCGCAAACACAGCTGAAATAGTGTTGGAAACGGAAACAGTTACAGCTGAGACCGTGTCGGAGATGGAAGTAGAGCCTCTTATTCAGCCGCCACCGCAACAGTCGCCAATCCATATTGACTTAGAGTCGGATTCACCACCACCCGACATTGCAACACAATCTCACTCGTTAGGAGTTCGCGGGACTAGCATCCATCCTTCCAATGAGGTTAGTTGAGACTCGTTTTGGCTTGAGAATCTCCTGGGTAGGAAGAGGAGGAAGTCGTCCTACCAACTGGACTTCTCAGAATTTGACCATGTCTATCAAGACACGTCAGAGAAGAAGCTTAAAAAGCAAGTCCTTGTGGGAAAGAACGCTAACAATGAGATTGTCATTAAGACCGCCGCACCGCCTGAAGATAGAAATGCAGATGAAGTAGAGGTTGATGACTTCACCTTATTGAAAGTCAACCTTGGCAAGAGCACACGTCAGATTGAGGTGGATCTCTTTGAGGTTGCGTCAGTGAGCATCAAAGAAAGAGTGGTGAAGGACAGTGAAAACAAAGCAAACCTAAAGGCTGAAAACCAGCAACTGCGACAGTATATCTCCAACTTGATGCATGGTACCTCAAACATCACTGCCTTGCTTCCGCAAATGTTGGAGCTACCCGCAGAACAAAATCAGTTAAGTGAGTTGATTCTATATGGGAAGCACTTGAGAGATCAAGTGGAAGAGTTCGTCGTCAGGGGTCAATATATACTTGCAGAGTTGTACCGGCTAAGGTACAGAGCCCATGACCTTCGCACAGAGATCCAAGAATCAAAGCAAGGCATAGCAGAGAGCAAGTCTCGAGATGAGATCACCATCTCAAACTTGCAGATGGCGTAAAATTCAGTTACTACGGAAGAGAACAAGCAGCATCTCTACACTTGGAAAGAACAGCTTGCATACAAAGTGAAAGCTTATGATACAAACTCTGTGGAATTGATTGAGTACAGACAAATCGTGGCAAGTGTTATCAAGTTCGTGAGAACATTGGTAACATATATCCCTTGCCAATACCAACATGAAGGTGATGCATATGTTGAGCTAGCTGAAGTACAAACATAGTTTCAGGACCTCATACGTAGCAGTTTTTGCGATGACCCTACTAACTGCAGGTTAAGTCAGATTGCAGCCATGTCAACAAGGCTTGATGACGCAGTTGCGAAGAAGATTGAATACCAGAAGCAAATTGCGAGTGGCGAGGAGATGTTGTGAAGACATGTCATCATCCTGCGAAGTATCAATTGTCCAAAGGCAGAGACAGTCAACGACCGGTTAGAGGAAATGATGACTCGAGTTGATGAGGTGTAACTATCAGTTAGGATGTCCTACCCCTCCATGATAGCATTTATGATACAAGAGTTAACTTGATGCCTTTTTCCAAGTTAACTTGCTATCCCACTAATTGTGCATGTCTATTTTTGGAGGCACTTTTGTACATTGGAGTTCTCTTTTAGTTTAGAATCTGTTAACTAAAGTAGACTTTCCTGTTAACTATTAGGTTACCTACTTTTAGACATAGGAATAAATCTTGCAGATTGGCAAGAACTCATTGTTAACTCAAGGAGACTTTAGGGTTGCCTACTCCTTTGAGTTTCTATAAATAAGAGCAATCTTTGCATATTATTTTTCAATGTTCCATGGGGATGCGTCCCCCCCAAAAAACCTCGCATTTCCTAGACGGGGACGTCTCGAAGACTTGGGGACTTTGGGGAGACATCCCCCCACTAGCCCACCACCAGCGCCACCATCCCACCACCAGTTTCGTTGTCTCCAAGATGCTGCTAGGTCTTCAAGGATGTTGGGGTGTCCTCAAGACGTCTAGGGGACTCCTAGTTGTCTCCAAAATGTATAATTCTTATACTTATAAATCTTTTTATGACTATTTTTTCAAGTACTATATGTATTTCAACACCCTGTTGCCCCCTGTCGCCGTCCCCCCGCCATCCCCAAACTTAGACCCCTCATCCCCGCATCTCCGAAACGCGTCCCCTGTCGTCCCCCCATCCCTGTCCCTGAAACCCCGTGAAACACTGTTATTTTTTAACTTTACTTCACAGTAGCAAAACGCTGAGTTGTTTGCTTGAAACTTTGTTCGCTTAGTATATGTTCTTGAATCGTATTTGTTATAGCTAAATGCTGAGCTTTGCTTGCGTTCTTGTTATTCATATAGGTGTGTTCAATATATTTTCCTGTGTTATTGGTTGATCGCTTGTTGTGTGATTGTTCTCATTCATGCAATTTGTTGTCCCAAAGTGTAATCTTTGATCGAAGTTGAGATAATAAATCAGGAAAGCCACATGCCTTTGATCCAAAATTCTCAAGATATTACATGTATGTTGTTTTAAATAATATTTCTTTCAATCTACACTTCAGAAAGAACACCTCACCTCCTTGGGAATTTAGAGAGTAGGATTATTGTTATATGTTGTTTCTAGTAGTCTACATTTCAGCCTACACCTCAGAAAGAGCACCTCGCCTCCTTGGGAATCCTAAGATTTAGCCTACCATTTGATGATTACTTGCATGAATTCTATTTCAGCATAAATCTGAAAGTTCAGAGCCTACAAATGGATTCTGAGAGATAGATTGTCTAAGTGATCAAACCATTCCCAAATTGCTCCTAGATCCTCTTGCTCTGTTTTTCTTGAAGAAATAGGATAGATTAAAAGTTAGCCTAGTTGTAGTTAAGATTTGCAAAAACCAAAGAAAAACCTTAGCTGCGATGCATTGTGTTTTATAACCTTGTGCTCTGCCATTGAGTAAAAAGATAGGAACTTAGTTTACTTTACTTTTTACGCAACCATCAGCAAAAAAGACAGCTTCCCCTCCTAATTTGAAAAGCAGTTAATATTGTGCATAGCTGTCTGTTTCCAATAAGCACTCCAGAGGTGCTAATTGAAACGCCAACAAAACCCAACACGGGTCAGCCATATGACTGCCTGTTACATCTTGATTAAGCTAATCTATAAGCAAAAGAATTTGAAAAGTTGCACATGAATGAGCAACCACTCATCTTCCATAACGCATCCTTTCTATATCACCAAATACATGTGTGCATACATAAATTGAGAGGAGAAAGGCAATCGTTCATCTCCTTTTAGAGAATGTCATAAACTATACATTCAGATCTATAGAATCTTGCATAACATGTTATTTTCCTTCTATATAACCAACTACATGTATGCATGCATAAATTGAGTTGGATCGAGGAAAACAAACCATTGGTTTCGTTTCAGAGAGTGTATATAGTGTATGTTCAGATCAACAAATTATGTTACAGTTCTATATGCATCTTTTGGATTTATCGATGAATGATATTTCTGTTTCCTATTTCTTCTTTTATCTTTCCTTTTGCTTATAATACACCCAAATTCTAGCAATTTACTGTTGTCTGCCAGATATCTCCAGGGCTCCATATCAGGCAGCACACTTCAGTGTCCCTCAATCCTAAACTATTGTTCAATGATGAAGCTGAACTGGCCTTGTGACTGACTAATTCATAAAGATTCTTGATCATAGAAGACCTTCCCATGTTAAAGTACTTAATCATCACTAAACAATGGGTCAACTGTGGTAAGTTAGTCCTTTTGACAAATTATCTTTTTTCAGCTGGCCTTATCACTATTGTTAAACTTTTAAACTCTAGGTGATGTTCCTTTGATTTTGTATGAGGTACCTGAATTGTTTGTCGATGATGATTGCTTAGAAATTTACAGACCTTCAAAGGGAAGACTAGTAGCAACAATTTGGTGGTTAGATGCTTAGAGAAGCATCCTTTCTTCAAAAATCTGTCTCTTTGGATGAAACCAGAATGGTGCTCTATCAAAGACATGTGCCTTTCCCTGTTGGTCCGTTGGAGAATGGCTTCTTCTTGGTTATATTTCAGACAGTTGAAGAGCATGATTTTGTGTAGAACAACAGTCCCAAGTCAATTGGTAGGAGTGGAGTCTTTGTTTGCCCCTAGATTCCTTTTCCGATCTAGCAATTGCTCCTATCGCTAGGGTTCCATTATACATTTGTCTAACTGCATATTATCTCCAACTAGTTATGAGAGATATTGGTGTGATTAAAAGATTGATTAAAAACTGAATGATTTTATCAGATTTGATGAGAAAAAAATTAGTTTTCAAATAGATTTGAAAGGGTTTATAAAGGTTTTGTCTTCCCAGGGTTCCAGGATTGAGTTTATAAATTTTGAGGGTCTACCCTTCATATGTTTGTAGTGTAATAAATTGGGGCACAAGTTGGCAGAGTGTCCAAGGATCCATTGGGCTTTAACTCTTTTCATTTACAGAAGTGAGTTTGGAAAGATGGCAGCCTGGATGCAGAGTTCATGAGCAATAACATAGGGGTTCTCTTTGTTGGTCTGTGGAGTCTGATCAGCCTGTGGAGTTAATAGTCATGGTTTTGTGATCAGAGCACGCAGCAGAGCGTGTGGGAATTAGCAGTGAAAATTGTAAAGAACTGAAGTTGCACATTGCAGCAGATTGCTGCAGATTATTTTTGTAATTTGTATTGCTGGAAGTTTAATAAAAAAAACTGGACTGTTGTTGTTTGTGGATGTAGCCCAAAGTGTGAACCACATTAAAATTTGTTGTCTTGCGCCTCCGTGAATTCATTTCTCTATTCTGTCATTTAAATCAGCATTATAATTGGTAATTTAACTCCTCAATCCTGCCGGAAAATCTTAACACTCTTGTTGTCTCAAGTGACTACTGATGTGATTCTTTTGAAGGAGACTGAGGATGCAGCATGATAGGAAAATGGGACTTCTCAAGATTTGGAGGATGTAGCATCTCAAGGGGTGGTTGATAAGTTAGCTATCATAAATATTCTCACCAAAGTTCACAAACTCAACTCTACAGCACCCAGATTTAAAAACTCAGCAACCTAAAAAAATACAATTCAAAACTAGGCAAAAATGCTAAGCATTCACAAGTTTTTTCATACAGACATGCCAAACTCGCAGCCACCAAGTACTCACCACGAGTTTGGCATTGCAACTCACCGAAGCTTGTCCCCTACAACTCGCAAGTTAAACTTTCAAAAACTCATGGGGCAAAAAAAATCTTGAGCACTCTGCAAGTTTGCAATCTATGATACTCACCATATCTCAAATGGAAACTAAGAAGATTAAAACAGATTACGGTGCTAAAGCTAAACAAAGAGGGTTGTTTACTTCACTAGGTGTGTTTCAACGTACTATGGAAGGTAAACTAGATTATATGCAGAACATAGAAAAGTATAACATATTTGAGAACATAAGATGCTTGAAATAAGTAATGTTCCTAATTCCTATTCATTTCCAACAGTAAGTATCAACATGTACAATCATATGGATGTCAACAGTACCATCCATAATGTGTTCCCGACTACAAAGACTCAGTGCATATAACGCTCGGCGGTGGTTGAGCAACCAACTGTCGTGACGTTTCATAACAACAACTAATCACTAGTCAGGAATTAATCTTCCCGAAACATGTACAAAAGTATATGAAATATTATAAATTAACTATAGTCTTATTTTAATATAATTACTGTGGCCGACTATGACTGACTATGACTATGACCGACTACAAGGGTGGCGTACAAAAGCAGAAAGATTGCAAATGGAAGTTATAAACACAGTCGGTAAGGGATCACAATGGACTATGGAGACTCTTTCATCCCATAAGAGGAAGAGGTTGCTTTCAGCTCATGGTTGATCTCTCTTCTTGTTTGAAGGTACTTCTAGGGTTTTTTCGGGCTTTTGAGCTTGTGTATTGAGGTCTACTCTTCAGTCCTAACTTCTTAGGTTTTCTAAGTTTCCTTGGTAGTCTGCAATTTTCTACCAGATTGTTTGTAATTCTGTTTATTTTGGTTAAGAGTGAGGGCTCCAACAGATTCCCTCAATTTATGTAGCAAAGGAAGAAAAAAAAGCATAATAATATAAGCAAGCAAAACTATGTAACCTGCCCATAGTCACGATGAATAATCATACCATATAATAGGACAGATATACTTCCCATTGGTACCACTACAAACAATGATTATTGTTCAGTCAAATATCTCATACAAAACTTACTTAAAATGAGGAGTAAATACTAAATACCAAAGAAGTACAACAACCACTGCAGCCCAGCTTTAATAACTTAGAAAATGGACACAGAATTGGATCGGTACTCTTAAACTCTGCCTCAACAGAAAATCAGTAACTAACAGCAGACAGTTTTTTTCAAAATGCAGGTCAAGACAAAAACTCAATGCAATTGGCAGAAAAACATTACAGTGAAACTGAGCCATTGAACCCAAAACAGACTTTCAGCATAGCTATCACCAATATAAACATCTTTAAAATAGGTCTCTACTCTGTTTGGCGATATGACTCACATAATTCAGTTACAGAAGAGAATCAACAGAAAGACAGTGAATTACGGCAGAAAATATGCAGTCCAACTCATATTATGTTCAAGAATTTAAAAAAAGATCACTTATAGAATCCATCAACCCAATACACTATATTAGAGTTCATCTACCCTCCTTAAGAATGTTACATCTGATAATTTCACCAAACAAAACTGTAACATCAGAAAATCAAAAACTAATCAGAATGTCAATGAAGAGAGAGGAACTTACATATAAATTTATAATGATCAAATATCCCCAATAAAAGATATATCATATATGTATACATTTTTTTGGAGAGAGTTCATATCCTCAAGTCAAATTCATATCTCACCTTATACAGCACCTGTCTACATGCTGTCACCATTCATATGGTCTGTCAATGTCATCGGTGGCACTAGATTCCTCAGGTCATCTAGTTGTTCTTTATTAGCACAACTTCCTCGCAGCAGGTCTAAATATAGGCATATGATTCTCTCATTCTGGGTTTTGCACTTAATTATAAATTATCTTGATATGTTTCTGACACATTAATTACTTTCGTAGGAACTTCAACTGGAGGAGTAAAGATTGGCACCAACAAAGACGACTACAAATTCACACTTTGCAGAGAGAAATTGTCTGCACAATTCTGGGGTCCTACAGACCAATATAGTCTCAAGGATGTTATATAGACCAATTTGATCTGAAGGAAGTTAAAAAGAATCATCATAATCACATATAATTGTAAAGTTTTCTAGCTGTATTCTCCAAAAATGCATGAGTCAAAAGCTGTAATCTTATATAATTAATATGCCTTCATTAAACAAATTTAGCTTTTTAAACACTAAAATCTTCAAGGCTTCATTTATCACCCTAAATTGCATTACTCATTAGAATTTAGATGTTAAAAACTGGCCCACTTCAAAGAGATAAAGCTTTCTTCATTGTTTCAAAGTTCATAAATAATAAAATAAACATTATGTTAATCCTCTCAACTCTTTCAACAAAATATGATGTTAAATGATTGTCCATAACAAAGATGGCAGAAGCATCATTTTAGCTTGACATAAATGACTCCTACTTGTCATTGTTTCCTTGCTTTTATTTAAAATTCAGTTTTCCGACATATGGAGAAACAAAAGTGAACAAAAATTCTTTTGATTCAATATTGATTTTAGCATGGTTATTTCTGCGGAATTTTCAGTAGATGGAGTATTTTCATATTCAACATTACTACAATGACAATTTTTCATGAATAGTCATAACTTTAGTGACCTTTTTCTCATGTACTTGTTGGAAAAGTATGGTGTACACCTTGAAAAATGACATTGTAATGTTGTTAAAAATGTGAGTTGTGCACCTTGTGTAATAATATTAAATGTAGTTGTCAGTTCTGGTCCTCATGAAATGGAATGCCATATTGGTTGTTAGATTGATCCTCTTTGTGTATTGGAACTGCAAACATGATTGGGAGTCAAGATAAGACAAGCAAAGAGATAAGAAATCAGAAGTTGAAAGCTCAAATGGGGCAAGGAGAATTTGGAGAGACCCTTGGGGGATGTTAAGAGTCACACATGAGCATTTGGATTCACCTGCGGAACACGAAGAATCATGTGTGGGGTGTGAAGGGTCATGAGTATCACAAGAGAATAAGTGTGGAATATGAAGGGTCATGGCCCTTGGTTTTACACATTGTCTGATAAGACTGCTTAGTGGTTTCTAATGATCTTTGTGCCTACAAATACAAGATCATGGCATTGTAAAAACAACATGAGAAGGTTGAAAGTTTTATATTGTTTAGACAGGATCTAACAAACACGTGGCAATGGACATATGGTTACATGGCATTGTAACAGGTTTTCAGTGTATGTTTGATTGATCATAAGAAGAAGTACAACTCATAGAGTGCACTGAAAAGAGGTTATTTGAGAGTCAAGTTGCATTAAGGATACTTTATTTAAAGGTACATGCCGTTGGACTTGACAGGGTGAAAAAACTATTTGAGCACAAGTGAAATCTCTGTACATTGTAATCTTATTCATTAATTAATATATGAGAGGGGTGCTGTGTTTCTTGCTGGGTTTTTTCTAAAAAGGGTTCTCAGGGTATATCTGGTGTCTCTATGTGTGTATACTTTGATTTGTCATTCTGTTGTACTAGTTTTTTATTTTGTAACCTATTCAGCACAGTTCTCTTAAGACTTGGTAATTTCCTAACAGTACTTCTGCTAAGAATCACAAGGCAAAGGGATCCATAAAGAACACCAGCACCTCTAAGAAAATTTTAATACGGGGGTGGAGCAAACTTTAGTAGAAAACATGTTGCTTTAGGCTTTCACGCTCTACCCTCTTTTGCAGTTGGCAAAGCTTTTAATACATCTGATGCTTGTTAAATCTCCCTTGTCTCACAATTATTATCAATGTGGGATTAACACAAACCAACATTTTGAATAATCCAAATACACACAGAGTTCTGAATCATATTCATTTCATCAGCAAATGCATGTTGCAGGAATTAAGTACAAAACTATACCTGACCCAAGAGGAGCTCGGCTAAGACACAACCCATCGACCAAATGTCAATTGCACTATTATATTCTGTAGCTCCAAATATAAGTTCCGGAGCCCTGTAGTAGCGTGAACATATGTATGCAATGTTAGGCTCTCCTTTCACCTAATGAACAAGGTATTCCAGGTGGTGAGTGATGAAAAAAAAAATGCAGACATCTACAAAATTGCAATGGTTAAAACAACCATGAAAAATAAAATAGCTAGGAAAAAATACTAACCAACATTTTGGCACTACCAAAATCACAAAGCTTCAACTGATGAGTATGCGGATTGACCTGTGTATTGTACCAAAAAACAAACACTGATTTTTCTGATAATAAAATTCCAACTAAGCAATTTCTTTGCAACTTAAGGGAATGATCAATGCCACATTAAAAAGAATTACCAAGAGATTTTGTGGCTTTATATCACGATGAGAAACACCAATCCCATGAATGTAAGCAAGAGCACGGCAGATCTGAAAGTAATATCTTCAAATGAGGGAACTATAAAACCAATAAAACTAAGTATAAAATGATTAGACAAGGTAAAAACAGAAACAGAAACAGAATCACACCAGTTAAAAGGAAATCAGTGTACCTGGTAAGCATATAATTTAACATATATCAATGGCATGTGTTGGCCTATCCTGTTAAAGTGTTTTGCAATAGAATACACAGTCTCTGGGACATACTCCAGCACAAGGTTCAGATAAAGTTCATCTTTGTCAGTCGTTGAAAAGAAGCAATGCTTGAGTTGAACTACATTAGGATGTTCAAGCATTCGCATAATTTCTAATTCTCTGTTTTTGTATCTCTTATCCTGTAGCACCTTCTTTATTGCAATGATTTCAGCAGTTTCTAAGCATTTGGCCTGCAGTGAAGGACAGACATGTTTTAACAACAAAATTTTGAGTAAGCATGCATCATAGAAAACATTCACTACATGCTTGTTGACACAGTGAATAATTAGCTAATGAACGCAACCTCTTCAGAGAGTACCTTATGGTCAATTGCAATAGTGCCCATTCTAAGAGAAAACAAAGGAAAAATTATTTCTGGAACTGTGTCCTTGTAATATACAATATTACAGTGGAAGTTTTTGCTCATATGTTGAATATAATAGACTTTGAACTGTATTCTTGCAATCAAATAGTACAGAATTTTTACTACAAAAGCAGACTATATCAACCATCAAAAAGATAGAACTTTCTACTTAAGACAAGCCTGAATAACCAAAAAACAGACTCCCAAGTATCAATGCAATTTGTTCAGAGTCCAAGGCATGATTTAAATTCATCTTAAAAATTGGAAAGGCTATTAAGTTCCAAATTAGGAAATCTGTTGAAAAAGACAGCTGAATCTTTGGAAAAAAATATTGTTTAAATTAGAGAAAAAATAGAAAATTGATGTTTCCACTTGCAATTCTGCTGATTCATTTGGTAGGTCCATAACATGCACTGAAAATTATAATTTGCAGCCAGAAGTACAAAATAACAGAACATCAAGTGTCTTTTCCCCATTGCGAACTCCAAAACTGGAATCTAAAAATAACGTACAACTTATATTAATAATTACCTGGAATACAATACCAAATGAGCCAGTGCCCACTACACGCTCTGCCATGTAGCTGATAATCTGTAAAGATTAGCCCCAGAAAAACTACAAATTAGTATTGGTATCCATGCTTGTTGCCATGAAAACATGGCAATAGAAATCAGCATAAAGAATATCAGAATCATTCAACCAAGGGAAAAAAGATCATCATAGATTCTGTCTTTGACATCAAAGGAGCTATTCTCATCAGCATCATTTCCTATTTATTCAAATATAATAAAAGATTGGTAAATACTCCATTGAACTATCCTGGCTGTTTTATTTCATAACTAGCTTCTTGTTGTTGTGGAAGTAATAATGAGATATGGACCTAAGCTTCATATACCTGCATGAGAATAAAAGCCAAATCATTACCATAAAATTTTAATCAAAACAAGGGAAATTTTGATGAGATGATGGTCACATTAACCTGCTTTGGTTGTCCATTTCGCCCTCCGATGGTGGTGCTAATTATGTGGCCTGTCTCCGTTCCATTTCCATTGACAACTGCTGCTGTTATTTCCTGTACTTAACAAAGCACAATTTATCAATGTCCTGTATCTGACAAAATCGAGTCAGTAATTCCAAACCATAAACTTAAATATACACCAGGGACGTATGTCTTACTTCAGTTCCACTAAAATGAGAGAAGATATACAATCAACTCCCTCTCCCCCTCACTCTCTAATGTACAAAGGTATGAGGAAAAGAAAAATAAATCCTTTGCTAGAAACATCAGAAACTAATCTTCCTTAAAATGGTGGTAAATATGTAACAAAGGGAAAAATAAGAAACTAAAGGTCTAGTTATTAAGTTATAGCTGATAAATATTAATTTTATTAAATTAAGCCTCTTGAGGCAGGGACCTTCATTTTTTGAAGAAATGTGTCTCATATTACTTTTGGGAACAAAGAAATTAGAAATATATCAATATTGGATTTGCTGAATCTGACCAGATTCAACAATAACATGTGCTACAATAGGGACCTCTGGTAATAATTATTAAGATCTAACTGAACTATTATCAATTTTAAGAACTTATGTGTCTCCCGAGAGAACCTTTACTTTTGCAGAAATGCATCTTATATTACATAAGTGAACAAAGAAATATATCACTATAAGCACAGGTATACAAGGGCGGTCTCTTCCTTAGAAATCTAGAAAAGCTAACATTTGCCCCTGTATCTGAAGAGACAAGGACTCGCCATATCCACTTCTTGCTTAAAAGTCCTCAACTCCCCTACGCTGACAAAGGGAGGGTCCTCATTAAAGATGGATTGCAACATGAATTTCCAAGAAATCCAATAGCAGCTGACTGAATTGCATGCCTAAGAAGTTTACAACCATCCATGCTCATTCAAGGTCCCCAGCAGTGAATAAGGAATCAAATTCAGCTTCACGCCATGTCCAAAGAGTCTTGACAGATTGGTGTTTCAAAGCATGACCAACCATTTCAACTCTACCAAAGCCAGCAAGCAGTAACCATAACACTAACTTTTTGAAGCTTATGGACTGGCAACTCCTTAACGGTGACCTCAGGGTTCCTCACTCACAACTATCTTTGAACAGTGTAGAAAGATCAGCTTTGTACCTCACTAGTTGATAAAGAGTATTTCTAACCCAGTCATGTACAGCCTATTTTACAACAAGAAAATATTTGTTATTTTCCAGATTTGTCTCTAATTTATTGGCACTATTTAGTGTAATTATCCAAAAATACACATGATAGCAACACAACGTATATACTAACAACCATGACTCTCAGCCATTAACATGAATGATCCTAATACTAATACCTGAAACACTTGCTGATACTCAATTAAGTTATTGATTTTTAGAGCTATGTTCTACACAGTTCTAATCATCAACTTGTTACCGCTAAATCCATAGTCATCTAACAACAGCATTCCACAGTGTCAGGGGCACAGGGGGATGCAAGGATTGGTTTTTGGGATGGCAAAAAAATTGAATTTCCCAAAATTTGGGGACAGCAGCTAAAATGATATATAATATTTGAAAAATTAATTATAATAATAGTGAAACAAATTGCATTTTATAATTTATGTGAACAATTCAATATTTAAATAAATTAACAATAAATAAATAATAAGCATAGTTATATATATTCCAATTGATGAGGAATGGTCCCTAAGTCTGTTAGTGAATGCCAGATTGTTTACTGGACAAGTCCTACACAGGGTTTTTCAAAGATGAATTTCAATGGAGCTGCTCATGGCAATCCCAGTCTCACAGGAGCTAGTGCTCTTATTCAGGATTCCAAGGGTCGTTTCACTAAAGATGGTTATTTCTTCCTTGAGCTGAAGACAAATAATGAGGCAGAATGGAAGGTTTTGATTTATGGCCTTTCTTTGCTTGTTTTTGCTCAATGTCAGAAGTTGGTAGTCAAAGGTGATTCAAAGAATGTTATTGATGGGCTTCCCTGAGGTTCATGTCCCAATTGGAAACTTCACAGCCTGTTGCGTGATGCTAGAGGATTATGCTCCTACTTTGATGTTGTTAGCTTCAGTCATTGTTATTGACTCAGTAATGGTGCTGCATATTTTCTTGCCAATAGTGGTGTAGACAGAGAACCTTTTTCTGCCCTAATTAGGGATTGTATTGATGCACAGTAGTGCCTTGAGAAGTACTTTGGCAGTACATGTCTGACATGATTTTTTAATCTCGATATTATTCAATGCTAGTCCCTTCATACCCTTGGTACGACATTAAGTATTGTGTATTTGGCTTGTGCTTAAGCCCATCCACCTGGATTGTTGTGTGGTTTCTTTTCAGTGAGCTTGCTTTGATTTCTTCATGCCAATGTTGGTTGTTTTAATGAGTTGGCTTGGTCATTCCTTGTCTGGCATTTGTTGTTGATATTGGTGAATGAGTGGTTATTTGGAGTGTGTATGAGTAGGTATGTTGGCACTATGTGCAATGGTGAAGAAACAGTGTAGTGGCAATAGGCATGAACCTTACTGCTGGAAGAAGATTTCTGACCATTGCCTGAGAAAGAAATTCCATTGTCCAGATCTGACTTCACTCAATTTGGTGAAGAGCGTCTTGAGGATGGATTATGTGAAGAATGGAGGTTCACTACATTCCCAGGAGACTATCATGGAAGACTTTTTTGACTAAGATTGAGAAATATCTTCCAACAAAGGGGGTTTTGTGGGCTGCATTGCAGAAAAGAGTTCGATGGGGTGATGGGCTCGATAACGACTCCTTCAGCGCCACCCATTGTTGTTGTGGCTGGTTCATCAATGAGTCCAATTTGATCTCGCAACAACTTTTGGTGGTGAACCATTTTGTAGAAAAATCTATGTTCTTTCCACTGGCCCACTGGGACATGATGAGTGTAATTAATCATCAAGTTGTGTCTCATATGGATTGTATGGTCACTATCCTTAAAGTCACTAGTTCTTTCACCTTGCCTAATTTGGACGAGAGGAAGGTTATCCAATCCGTGCTGAGTACTAAGGAGATACATGGGGTCCAATATTATGCTCTAGCAAATCAGTGTCAAACCCTACAAGCCAGTTCACAATCAATGGTTGTAATAACTATTGGCAGTGAACCATTCTAAGGAAAATTTGGGTCTTTTTGCCTAAACCTAAGGAATGTAATTAATCGTCCAGTTGTGTCTCATATGTATGGTATTATTTAAGTCACTAGTTCTTTCACTTGCCTGATTTGTATGGGAGTAAGGTTTTCTGGTTGGTGCTGAATAATGAGGAGATTCATTGGGTACAATTTTTGGCTTTGGCAAATCATGGTCACTAGTTCTTTCACTTTGCCTGATTTGTATGGGAATAAGGTTTTTTGGTCGAAGCTGAGTAATGAGGAGATTCACGGGATCCAAATTTTGGCTTTGGCAAATCAGGGTCAAGCCCCACAAGCCGGTCCACAGTTGGCGGTGGTTGGAACTTGGAACTATGGAGATCATAGGTAAGGTGTCTACTGGGTGGGTGTTTCTTGTGAAGATGGAGGGGGCGTGTTTCATCCCTAGCCCACCATCCCCGCTCTGGGTTTGGACCATTTTATCCCAGGATGCATCCCCAGGGAACACTATCCAAAAATAAATTTGAGGTAACAATTGAAAATCCTCAAGAGCTAGCCCAAAGTCCGTTTGTCACCCTTTTCTTCTGTTAAACCTTTAAATCCCTTTTCTCAATTTTTTCTCAAAGTCCCATTGAGTCTGTTATAGTCAACAAAGGATGAATCTTATAAAGAATCAAAAGTCAAGTCAAATCCCAGGTATTTGCCAAGATGGTCTATCAAAACTTAAACCGTGTGAGTCACACCAGATTAATCAACAACGTCTAAAAGATCAAAATGTCCAAAGTCCCAATTCCTGTGGATTATCATAAGTATATTAGGGAGGCTCAAGCAAAGTCTACCAATTTCTATAGAATCCCTCAAGAAAATAATGGATGCTTCACGGTAGATTGATGAGGTAGACAAAAGAAATAAAAACATGACTCTCTGGAGTACAAGTTTTAAAACTGCCTTTTCAAATGGGATACTCCAGCCGGGTATGTTGAATCTTAGATGTAGATTAAGTGCAGGATGCTATGGAGTATGGAGGATGTCCAAAATTGCCAGTTGAAGAAGGATTCAACATGTTAGCAGCCTATTGTAATTAATCCTAATGACAGGATAACCCCAGCACAACACCTTGCCCAAGATGATAGCTCAAAAAATGATGCCACCTCATAGGCACCATTTGAGATTAGCCTATCAATGGGGTGCTATATGAGCTTTTACTTGAATTTATTTCACTTATTTTTACAGCGTAAAAAGTTGGTTGTGGCATTTATATAACTGCCGGTTTGAACATTTCAAACTATTTAAATTGATGGACCTTTTTGCAATTCTAAATTTTGTTGTTGCTTGAATGTAGAAAGTTTGAGTTCTCCTTAAGTTAATAGTGAATGTTAAACTTTGTCTCTCATTTGCTTTGTATATCAATTATCTTATTCATTATTTGTGATTGATGGAAAATCTTAGGCATTCATGAAATAATCTGATAGTCATTTATGGTTTTTTTTCAGTTCATTTCTTTATTTAAGTTGCATGTAATAGTGCTCTAAGTTTACTTTGTGAAGCATGCAAACATCTTTTTTGCAGTTGCTTATAGCTGAATATCAATAATACAAACCAAATAATTTTTCTACTGTATCTTTGTATACATCTCTTTCTTTCGTTGTAAACATTGAAGAGGGGAGCCTCCCATACAATAAAGAAGAAAGATCAGTTCCATACACTGTTCCATTGTGATTTTTCCTGTAACAAAATCTAAGAGCTAACACAAGTCAAAATCATGGTAATACTTTTTACATATTTTGAGATGAAACTGTTACTTCTTAATGCCATAACTCAAATGTGGCTAATATCTTACTCTTTGAAAATCATTATCATGGCCAGCAGTTTACTCAGTTTTTTCACCACATCAGTAATCAGTCTCCATTACAAATGTGCCTTTTCTTGTGGTTGACCTTCTTTCAATTTTCATCCTGCACTATAGAGACCATGATGAAATAATCTATAGTTAAACCCTGAAGACTATAAATAATATAACATCAGCTTTAACTTGTAGCATGCAATCCCTTCAATTGTGAACAAGGATAAATCAAGCAGAAAACTATTCCTATCTACTATAAAGCTACTGTAGCCTCCTTTAACATTTAGTCTCCATCAACTTATCAATGAGTTTGTTTATATGGTTGGCCCATACAAGGAAACAGTTATACACAATGATGAGCCTTAATAGTGATTAGTTTCCCTTGTATTCCATCCTTATGAAACATCATAGTGAGTAGTTTCCCTGTATTTCCTCTTTATGGAACATTATAGTGATCAGTGTCCCTCATATTCCCTCTTCGTGCTGCAATCCATCTTCTCAAAATTGACCCTCTTTAGAATTATTGTTCATGTCACTTGCGAATATTAGAATCAAATAACTTGCCAGCATTTTCAACTGTTAATGCTGGGTATCTGCCAAAATCAAGTACCCACCACCATAAAGTTCATGCTTTTCACATTTCCATGTAGTTCATATCCAACATATAGCCATGGCTCCAATATGCATATAGTCAATGTCAAGCCTCTCATTACAATGTGCTCAGGATGCAATTTTTGGTGTTTGTTTGAGGCATAAATCTCTATCATATAATTGGAAGTGGAACCTCAATGAATAATGACAAAACAGATGCACTTTGGTGTCTAGCATGCCGATACTTTCATACTATCAGCTTTTAGTCTTTATGAATACTACTTATATGCCTCCCAAGCCAACCCAAGCCAAAGCATTTTCTGTGAAATTGCAACCTTTGTACCGACCCAACAGACCTGAACCAAAAAATTCTCTATGAAATCTGAAAGACGGGATTTTCAAGAAAATCATCCCCATCACTGTAGACCTGAGAAAATTGTTTCTTTCATGGATGGAAGTTTTATTGTGCTTCATGAATATAAATCTCTCATTTTAAAAGAAAATTAAAATTTTACAGAAACTTAGATTCTGAAGAGAAATAGTTTAACAAAAACCAAGATTCTCAGGGGCAAAAGTTTTACAGAAACTCAGATTCAAGATGCATTTTATTTTTTCATTGCTGGATAGTTCGTCGGTCTCACAACTCTTGTAATTTCTAGTTCATGGGTCTTTGGGTTCCTTAATTTTCAATATGTTATCCAAAAATTCATAAATCTTATCTTGAATTTTACTCAGAATTGGATCTTATAAACCTAACCAACAAGTTGTCAACAATCAGTCTAGAACTACTATTGTGGTTATTTTGAAAGATGAAGGCTCTAATCATTTTTGTACTCCATCATAGTCACTTGTGTATGAGCCTCCAGCTAATATTTTTCTTGCACCTCTAGCATATCACATACAAAGACCTCAGTTAAATTCAACCCAGATATAGTTGCTTCATCACATGAATCTCAAGTAATACTTCAGCAAAGACCTGAGTGGTATTATTCTACTCTCAGAGATCTAAAAGAAGATAAACTTCCTCAATCAAATGCATGACCCTAACAAGCAAGGAAATAAGTTGTTGGTTCAAATGAGCATGTACGTTTTCCTCTCTCTTCTGATCTTTTCAAAGTGCCTAAACCACAATGGTATGCAAAAGCGAAAGGTAAACCTAAATGGGAGGCTGCCATGCAGGTTGAATATGATACTTTGCTGAAAAATCATACCTTGAAGTTGGTCAAATTACCTCTAGGAAAATATCCCATTAGATGCAAATGAGTATATAAGATCAAATGCAAAGTCAACAGTAATTTGGACAAGTACAAGGCTTGTCTTGTTGCAAAAGAATATTGACAATAAGAGAAGATAGACTAAGGAGACTTTTGCTCCTACAACAAAAATGGCCACATTTCAGTTGTTTCTCTCCATGGCAGCCCAGTTTCATTGGAAGGCATATCAGATGGATAAGAATAGTGCCTTCTTGAATAGAGATTTGGACAAGATTTCCATGGTGCAGCCTGAAGATTTCAGGTACCTTGTAGTGATTATCTTGAGCAGGAAGTAAGCTCCATGAGCTTGGGTACAAAAAAACTAAAACAACTTCAAGATTTTGGATTTAGATGAAAGCTTTCTGATCCATATGTCAAAGGCAATGATGATGACATTGTAATTCCTGCTGTCCATGTTGATGACCTTACTATCACAGGTGATTGTTATATTCATATTGTTTTGCTTGGGATTATTTTTAGTTGCATGAAAATATAGAATGGCATGTTTTTGCATTGAAATTTTCTTTTAGCTTTGGAAAGACAAAAATTCTATAGTGTTGGATCAAGAAAGACTAGAACTATTTTTGCAATTGTTGATAAGGTTTATGTTATCTCTAATGCCTTGCTACGAATTCATGTGTAGGCTAAGAAGGTGCTATTGGAAGTTGCGCGACTCTGTACACTCATTGGTCCCTGGGGCAATGCCCCTTGCATGGTCAATCAGGTTCCTCCAGATATGCAAAGCAACAGTCCACCCTAGAAGGGGAAGCATAGATCATGGTAGTACAAAGCATTGCTCTCGCAGCCTGTCAGCCTAATTTGGCATGTGATTGCTTCTGCTTTTTTAATTTTTCACATGTATTTTGACGTAATTTTGTGGTCCATTGGCTTTCGCTTTTGGATCCTGGGGATGGGTTGGATATGATCTTGGATTGTACACCTATTGTTACTTTTTATCATGAGGTGTTTCCATTCCATGTGTTTTCTAAACGGAATTTGTAATGTTATTTTTCCTAACTTGAACATAAATGCAAGTTTGAAATCCAAAAAAGAAATTGTGAAGTCATCTTAATTTAGGATCACTACACTAAGCACAAGCTTAGGGAGGCTGTAGAAATAGAGAAACATCCTAATAATTTGAATGTGGAGGATAAATGAAGCTTAAGTCTGACTTGGAGACCAATTATCCATATAGAGATGGATGGACTCAATGTTGCAATAATTAGTTGATTAGTTCATAAAGTTAATCAATCAATTGTAAACGTTATAAAGTCTAGTAATAAAAGATAAATTGTAACAGTTAGTTGGTAATGGCTAGTTTTTAACACCTGGTATAGTTTATTGCTCGCTTGACATCATGTTATTGCAATGGATTTATCTATATAAGCAGCACCAATCTGCATTCTACTAGATCACCCATCCTAATAATAGAATGAAGTACCATTCAATAAATCAATACTTCTATTATATTTAACATTTGTTTATAAATGCAGTTCTTGTCCGGAAATCTTCATCTTTTCAACAGAAACATAAGATCTTTAATTATCCAAAATTAACTAAAATCAATTGATACAGCACCACAGCAGGGTAAACCAAAATAAAAAATGTACATGAACTGGAAGCCTAACAGACACGAGATAAAATGGGACATAGTTCTTGAAGCTAAAAACAAGCTGGCAAGTAGTTCATTTAGTGGGTCATGTACGTAATACACCCATTACCAACAACTGAAAGGGAGTTTGTCACCTGTTCAATGACAGGATATTAGGAGTCATGGAAAAACCAATACTATTCTCATAGAGGCTTGTTGTATACTCCCAGGCTGTGAATGTGCTCCTTACCTGATGAATAAACTGATATGAGAGACTTTTCCTTTACTTTCTAACAGTCACGGACATTATAGGATCTCTCCCAACTAGCTGTGGGAAATTTATTGGTCATTTGTATATAGAGGTTTGCCACACCTTGGGGAACCATTAAGACATGACAAGAACAAAGATATAATACCCTAAAGTCTAACTATTACTGCTCCTTCTCAACAGATGTGCAATTTTCATGAGAAAGTAGAGTCTAGAGACCTTTACAATCTCTGAAAAAATATAGTGGTTGCATCTAAGATTGTAATCACATCCAAACTGAGAAACAGCTTGTTTCTTAAAATTCAAATGATCAATAATTGCTAATTGCAATGCTTCAAGAGTAAGATGTGAGTTGTGAACACAGAAACCAACAAGGGAAGAACAGAAAGGAGCTTACAAGCTATACTCGTAAGAGAAACTGCAACAGAATATTATATGCTGTTAATACCGAATAAATACAACTGCATCCAGAGAAGGTATGTCAGAGAATTCAGCAGAAATAGAGGCACGTGCAGCTGATGCTTGAAATAGAAAACTTCAGATAAATACAGCTACAACCGGTTGAGAGCAGAAGGGCACATACAGATGTGATGCACATCATCCAGATGAACACTGAGTGCCCATCAATAAAGCATTCTTATCTTCCCGCAAGTCAAACACTTGGGCATCCCAGAGGATGTGGCATGATGACGGTGGGAGGCACTGTGAACCAGTTTCAAATGTTCCCACCACAATAAGGCAATCAATAACTCCAAAAGAGATGTGGAGAGGTTGTGGTGTATGATTATGGAGTAATTTTAAGTGCAATATACATTTAGATATCTGAGGCATGTGGTCCAAGCATACTCCACATCACACTAAAGGCAGCACATAACTCATCCAGAATTTACCAACATAAGAAACTCAAATATGGTTTAAGTAGTCAACAACAAAAGCAGATCAACTAACCTTCCTGCCATGATCAAACTTGTCATCCTTAATCTTCATCTCATGCATCTCCTTTGGTAGCTGGTCTGCCTCATGTGTCCCTGCAGCAACATGGGGCAATTCAAAAGTGTCTACTTCTCCTTCCAGTTCAAACTTTGCTCGCTTTGTGCCAGCATCTCCACCCTGGAAATTGTATAACATGTACTATAAGATTGCTGAAAACTGCTATAGATGATCATAATGCTATTTAATCAAAACTCAACTTGTCCCAAGTCTTTGGTTAAATTCTTTCCTTGCGCTAAAGGGCATTATGGTTGCAGATACGGTCCAAAGTCTCAGGTCTACTTGCTCAACTATACTTTGCTATGGTGTAACTATGATGCTAAAGAATGGCCAAAAACACTACCTTTAAAAAACATAAGAGAACAGCAATGGGATAACTAAAATGTTAATCTCAAACCAACACAGGTATGCTAAACCCTCTTGTCAGTGATGTGGAGATGAAGCTATTGGGCGTTTACCACTGGCTAGGCTGGATTGATTCCTAATACAATTGGGTTAGTCTCTGGCTCATGAGATTACCTGGCCCCCCTAGTGTGTAACCCCTGTTGGCGAAGTTCTTTCAGCTGACTTTTGAACTAAAGCATCCCAATAATTGTGAATCATTTGTGCCCTAAGCTTCACAAGTCAACGAAAACTCAACCTCTCCGAGGTATCTAACCTGGAAGCAAAATACAAAATTGAGGGTAACGCTGTATGCTGGGAAACTATGAAGAACCTAACTTCACTGGTGGGAGAACCCACTTGGACAACAGGATCCATTTATTGCTTGGATTCATAATTTCGAGGTCTCCCACTCCAGTCCAGCAAGACTCAACTCCAGTCTGGTATTTTGGTTAGAGGCCCATATTCACAAGGTTCCATTTTACTGATAAATGGTGAAATCCAAACTTTTCTAATTCAAATGAACTCGGCTGAACTAAACAAAAATAAATATGGGTCAAGCTTAAGCTGCGAAAATCAATCAAAAATTCCCCCTCTCAGCAGGGCTACCTCGTTGGTCAGACATCTGCACGAAATTCACAAAAAAAAACATTGACTGCCACTTACCACCCGATAGCTACTGAATCAAACCCACTAAATAAACTGAACTCCATGATTGTACAGCGACCCAAAACTCATACGAGACCAAAACGGCCATTCAGAATCTAACTAGCCTAACCCAAGTCCTAATGTAAAACTTCAGAATTGTAGTTTGTTCTAGCCATCACCATATCCAATTCAAAATGTCTCGATCCGCTAAAGCAACGAACATGGGCATGAATAATTTTTCATTGGGTGCACAAATTCTATAATTTACAAATCCCGCGTTGATTAACAAAATTCGTTTCATTGGCAAAGAGATATATTTTTACCTGATCGGAGACAGAGGATCGGCCCGAGGCGATGCTCTTGAGGCGTCTCATCACTTCCATTTTGGTTCAGTTGGAAGGGATAGAGATTTGGCTTCAAGTCTACCCGCATCCAAACCAAACAATTTCTATTCTCTTCCCACCAACTTGTTATTTACTTGTCTGCATTATTGTTCAGTCGAAGCCAAGTGAGGTTTTTTCTCTTTCTTTTGTCCTTTTGTTGACAATCTCAGATGGACGTGGTAAACCCATGTTAGTATTTGGTCTTACTTCCAATGAGGATGACGTGCAAGTTTTTGATTGAAAGGCACCCTTGTATTGGAGGGAGCGGTTGGTCTTCAACGTGTTTGGAGACTTCAACTCCTCTCTCCTTGAGGAATGCCTTCGTATTTTTTATGTTCTACATCTCTTCCTGTGATTTGGTTGACATATATATTTTAAGTTTAAATGAAATTAGAAAAATATTTAAAAGTACTACTGAATAGTTGATAGGTATTAATATATTATCTTTTGAAAATTTTATATAAAAGATGTTAAAGAGATATTATTGTTGAGGTATCTATTTTATTTAAATCACAAATTCAATCACAAATAGACATGTCAAAAATAATATCTTCAGAGATCTTTTAAGTAAAAAAAATTAAATATAAATATGATAGTTGTGTTTTGTTTTACGGTGGCTCAATTATCCTATCTTGTTTGCTTAGCTCGTATCTACCAACCTAATATTTTGCCTTAGTTAAATGATGTTGATGACAAAGGATAAGTATAGCAGTTTTCCTGGATGTAAACCAATGGTTTTATGAAATTTGCAATAAGTTGTTTATTGGATGTTTGTTGAGTCAGAATATTTATGCTCATTCTCAGGTCGAATGGTTGTTTCTCCAATCACTTACTGTTCCAGTTCTATGTGTTTCATTGTTCCTTGACACTCAGCGTCTTTTCTTTAACAACCTTATTGTTGTCCATTTGCTTTGGTATTGTGTGTTTACAAATCTAAGAATGTGCACACATACAACATCAAAAATACACAATCTTATTACAAAAGGAAAGCAATGAATTTATATTTTTTTATGTTCTCTCCTAATCTATCTCCAAGTTCTTTTTCCATCCTCTTTTATCTTATATTTTATCTTTTTTTCCTATTCTCATTTGATGCCATTGTTGTTGTTGCTTATTCTTGGCATCCTATACTTTGTATCTTTTACTATAACAAACACTATTTACCTTTGTTATTATATGTATTTTGTTTATTATGTTTACAGTTTATTTTTTGACAATATTTTTCATGTTGTATCATAGTCCTACACATTCTTATTATTAAATATTAATTATTTAGCATGTAAATATTGTCAAATTCAAGATAAAAGAGAACTTTATGTTTACACACCAACAAGAAACTCCTTTATGCAACTATAGAACACCACTTGGTGTAATAAAATAATGTTGTCTTCTAGTTCAAATAAAGTTAAAAATAAGTTCTAAAAGTGTTATTAAATGGTTGATAGGTACAAATATTTGTATTTTATTGGCCAATCACTACATATATTTTTTTAGCTATGAGACATTATTTGTGGTACTTGACCAATAGGCTATAAATATTTGTGCTTATCTATCATTTAATGGCACATTTAGATGTTTCTAGTAACAAGTTGACCTAAGATTATGTAGTACTTGTATAAATGTATTGTTACAACAAGGGATGTTATGTATATCTAGGACACCTTTGGTTGACATTTATGAGGGTTGTATTTATATATGCATAAATGGATTGTAGCATCAAACATGTGAGTTGGAATAATTGGTATTTGCTTTAAAAAGAAGAGACTTTGTGTTTCTACGAATATGGATTATTTTTTCGTGCCTGCCCAACAACTTTTTAATATGAATAATTTATTTTATTCATTATTGTCATATTAGATGGATGTATAGCAATTGTTCTCGTTCATGCAATGATTATTAAAAATGAGTGAAAGCAAAGACTCTAGAAGATGTTGACCACATTTATAGTGGTAAAAATTGACACCAAAAATTTATAATTTTTAGAAGTATACAAGTGTAGGTATGTATGCCTTAAAATAAGACACACACAACTTCTTAAGTTCATGCTACGTCAAGTCGCTTATGTGAATGCTAAGTGGAAGTTTACTATTGTGGTTGGGCTGACTGATGTGAATGAGGTGACAAAAAAGTGAAAGTAAGATGAGGTGGATGACTACTTAAAGTATGTTGATCGATCAATGGTTGAGGTGGATGGATGGCTATTTTGTAGGTTATCATCTCCATGTTTGCTTTGTGAGATTATAGGAGTCAGAAGAGTAGGAGGCTTGAGTCTACACCTAATTGAGCATGTGATCTTAACACTTGTTGAGATTTTTCTCTCATCTCTTGATCATTGATGATGTCTAATTATCCAATTAGGATAGCCAAGATGGGAGCAAAAGTGATAGTATCCTCTCATAATCCCTAAAATCCCTAAGTAATCCTCTTGAAACCACAAAATCCAAGGTTGCTCTAAGATAGAAAAGTCATTAGAATTTTACATTGATTTTGTGCAATAAATTGATCGAGTGTAGTTTAAGAATATTGTTGGAAGCCTTCATTTGTGATTGATAAAAAATTATTATGATCTGCCTCGAGATATTTGTATTTGAAAGGAATTTTTATTTTATTATTTTAGGATTATTTTAGTGTCTTTAATATTTAATAATTTGGGTTTATTAAATGAAATAAATTCAATCTAGTTATAGAGCATGCTGATAACTAATAAATAAATGAGTATACACTAAATCTTTGTAGGAAAATAAGTAATTTATATGAAGTTAGTAAAAATAATTTTTTTTTTTATTTACCAAAATTAAAGTGCAATCAATATTAATAAATGGCTTCCCCCATTCATGGGGTGGGGTAGGTTAATTTGATATTTAAACTTAGAGTAGACATAAGATGGAACCCCCTAATGAAGGATGGGTGAAGGTAAACTTTGATGGAGTTTCCCAAGGTAACATGGGGCTCTCAGGAGTGGGACATGTGTTAAGAGACCGTGAAGGGAACATTTTAGTGGTGGAAGCCAAAAAATTGAAGGATGGGACCAACAATGAGGTCGAGTTACAAGTGGCTAAGCTTGCTTTAAGAATGTGTAGAAAGATGAAGTTCAAGAGAATTCATCTTGAAGGTGAATCCCAAAACATTTTGAATGTGATTTAATGCAAAAGCACTCCTAGCTAGAAACGGAAAAATTTTGCCTCCTATTTGGAATTTATTGGAAAAGTTTGAGGAGTTTCACATTTCCCATGTTTAAATAGCGAAGGGAACTCTATAGCCAACCGCCTTTCTAACTGGGCGATAGAAATGGATCATGATGGGATTGAATTAGAGGATATTTACCATGAATTGGACAAGGATGTAGAGGAAAAATGGACAATAGCATTAAGAGACTTTAATGTAAAAGCCAAATGAGATTTAATGTTTCAGGGAAAATGATAATAACTGGCTATGGTGGCAGCCAGTCCTCGTACAAAATTATGGTGAGCTATACTTATCAATAAACCAAGTGTATGAAAACATATGGTAAGGATGGAGTCCATAATTTTTCGGAAGGCTAGGGCATGACATATAGCATTCTGGGGGCATATTTTAGATTGTCAGCTAAGGAAAATCTTTCGATGTTGAGTGGAGATGATGTTGCAAGCCATTAAGATGGTCCTCGATGAGGATTTCATTGAGTTGTCATATAAATACAGAACTAACTTGAACATTACCTCATTTTTCATGGCTTGGCTATTGAAATTAGAGGAAAAGATGTGGTTTGAAGGTTAATGGAGACACTAGTCTAGGTGAAATGATAAGTGAATTTGCACCAAATTTTAGAGATGGTGGTGGTTAGGGGAGGTCTACAACCACAAGGAGTATGTTGGCCTCAATTCTATTACAGATATGATATCTCGTTGATCCCCTTCCTAATTTGGGGGATGAAAATGGATGAGGATACAAGAAGGGGCCAATTAGCAATGGGCATTGGGTTTTTGAAGGAAATGGTGTTCTCCCAACTAATATTTAAGTTTATGTAACTCATAAGCCACAATATGACCATTTTTAGTCAAAAAACCTCTTGATCCTTCTAAAGATACATCACTCTACGCCATGAATTGACCATTCAAGCTATAGATCAAGAGTATAGGAAAAGTTGTGAGCAAAAATTTTTAGCTCACAAAATTTACCTCACACTTCATATTCAATTCAAACTTATTTCCCTTACTTTACAAGGAAGGTAATGAAAGATAATTCCTATAAAAAAAATTACAAACTTATGATAATAACCTACCAAACGCATAAAGCTTCTAACTTCATTAACATTTCTTAGAGCTAGTCACTCCATTATGGCTTGAAAATTTTACAACAATCCCTTTTTCTAATTTATTACATGACCCAAATAATACACCTTTATCTAGAAAAATGTGCATTTAAATAGTTTATCAAATATTTTATATTCTCTTAACCTCTAGAGAATTAGCTTGAGGTGTTGTTCATGTTCTTTCTAATTTATAGAACAAATCATAATATCATCCATAATAACCAACACAAAATGATCCAGGTAATCCCTAAAATTTCTATTGATTAAATTTATAAAGGTTTTGAGTACATTATTCATCCAAAAGATAACATAATCAACTCATGGTGACCATATATAGTCTTGCAAGTAGTTTTGTGGATATCTTCATCTTTTATTCTCAATAAATAATAACTAGATCTTAGGTCAATTTTGGAAAACATAGTTCCCCCTCTCATTTGATCAAAAGATCATTTATTATAGGCAATAGGTATTTATTCCTTGTATTTTATTTATTTAACATTCTATAATATATACACAAGCACAATGTCCCATCCTTTTTCTTTACAAAGAGTATTGAAGCACCTAGGGTGAGACACTAGGCCTAATCAAATATTTTTCCAAGAGGCCATTCAACTAAAGTTTTACTTCATGTTTATCTAAAATTCATTCTATAAGGTACTTTAGAAAATAGGTACAAAACTAAGAATGATTTCAATAGAAAAACAAAATTCCCTTTTGGGAGGTAAACCAATAAATTATTGAAGAAACAAATCTTGAAATTATTGCAAAGTAGGATTATAAAATGCGACATTTTCTCTTTTTATTCCATGTCATAGAAATAAATAGTAAATAAAGAGCAACCATTTCTTGTTTTATTTTTAATTTAGATTGTAAAAATATTTCTTACTCTTTGATTTATTTATAGTCCCTGCAAAATTATAGGATTGTCAAAATTATCTTGGAAATGGATTTGCTTGTCTTTAAAATTTAACTTAGATACATTTTGCAACAAAAAAACATGCCTAAAAGTAGATAATAAGACCTCAAGGAAAGATTGAAACTTCCTCCAAAGTATCAATGGGGTTCATCTTTAAATTTAGTCTCAGAATAACCTCAATGATATGTTGCTAATATCCAATTCCCAACTCAACACTACCCACCATAGGTAGGGATTTTATTTTTAGTTTACATTTTTTATGTTAAGAGAGATTAAACAATTAGCACTTGACTCAACCCAAACCAAGATGGGTATATTATTTGTCTTACATGGTAGCTCAAGGAGAGACATTTGAATATCCCTCGGTTGATCATCAAGAGTTGCATATATCTACTTGCTAGGACCCTCATTTCTTCATGGTTCTATTTATTCTTTGGAGAATGATTCTTACTCCCAAAATTTTGTCACCCTTCATTATGTTTCTTTTGTTGAATAGGGATATGTATGAACATGAATTTTCACCCCTAACACAAATTCCCTTTTACCCCCTTACACTTTAGAAAACTGAAAGTGGAGGTTTAATTACACTTAAGCCTGTTAATTACATTCCACTTGTCACCTTATTTGTGTGTCGATGGGGGCATTTTTGTCGAGGACGCCTGCACGACGCACAGACATCCACGCAACGCGCTTACATCCTTGGCAGGTTCATGCGACTGGAGACGGCAGAGGTGTTACATTTTCGATTGGAAGTCGAAGAGTAACGTCCCTCTTAAGCTAGCCGACCCGAATATGGTCATTTTTCACCTTCTCCTTCATATTCTCACACCATTCTTCCATTCTCAAGTTTTGAACAAGTTGGCACACTCTCCACATGCTTTGAGCATTCACTTCCAAGATTTGCAGCAACACCCTTCACTCCATTGTAGCAATCCATTACTCCATCACTCCAACAAGGCGAGCATAGGACAAACACCACGGCAATAGAGGCTTGAGTCCCTCTCGTTCTCTCTTCCACAAGCCTTGAGTGATTTGCACAAAGGTGGTAAGCTCCTCTAACCTCTCCTATTGTTTTTGATTAAGTAAGCATGTACTGCTTGAAGTGTTTTGTGTTTACGTAGCTTGTAGTTTCTTTCCTTTATCATTATCTCTACTATTCCAAACTTGGTTGTCCGTGGAGGTGGAAACACCAAGATGGGGGTCTGACTGAGGCAGACCCCTATACAGCCCCAACAATTTATCCCTTTATTGTGTGCAAGTGGAGAGAGTTCGAAGCAAGCTGGTGAGGAGGATATTCTACTAGATCATCTTCGTCACCCTCTCGGTAATATACCTTTGTTATCACTTTTGTATTTACTTTTCTCTCTTATTAATCTCATTCTATCACTTCAGACACCTCTAGACTAGGTTGATAGTCTCCCCTTCTGAATTGGAATCTCGTCTTCCTGGTTCTCTTGTCGTACGGATGCCAGCGCACCTGTGAAATGCCAATGTGTCGCGCTATCATCCCAAAATTGTGCTTCCTTCCTTAGACAGAGAGCTGCCTAAGAAGCTGAATTGACTCTAAAGACCAACTCGTCTAGTCCCTTTCCGACATTCAGGTTTGTAGAGTGGTCGAAGGGCACATAGTCCTCATCATTCTCATCCCTCCTATCCTAACTATTCCTTAAGTTGAGGTAAGTTAGGGCAGTCTTTCTACTCTTAGCCTTTTGTGATCTGGGGCCTTGCAGTGGGTGGTCCCCCTATCTTACATTTTGGTGAACCCGACGTGAACCAACGTCTATCCATTTGTCGGCATCCTAAACTTTTTTCTCATATACCTCTTGGTCGTTGTACCCTGGTGTGTTGTGAAAGTTTATGAGCTTCACGACCCAGTCTACGACCTCTAGGCATATTGTTAGAAGAATTTTGTGACACCTTTCGATGGACAAGATGAAGGTCTCCTCTAGCTTCACTACCGATCTTTTCTCCAGTTATGCAGTTGGTCTATTTGCATAGGAGCACGTAGCGTGAGGTGAACCTAGGTTTCATGACGAAATTGATCACATCCCTACTCCTCTTGTGTTGTCGACCTCTTCATCCATGGACGAGCATGAGGTCATATGTATCCCTTTTGAGTACGTCGTTAGTCTCGATAAAGGGTTAGGTGCATTGGAAAATCACCTGGAAGGCAACTCGAAGTTGGCTAGGGTTGTTAAAGTGATCATTGAAATAAGATACATGATGGAAAAAGAAAAGACACGTGTAGAACTCTTGGCTAGTCTCGTTGGTCTGGTCAAAGCATGTGCCCCCTCCAGCCTTGGTCGCACGATATGGGGTGGCCTCTTCGAGGAACGCGAAAGGCAACTAGAGATGTCGATGCCTTCTATATCCGTGTATATGGATGACATGGTCCTCTCGGTCAATATACCCTCTACTTTTGAAAGTTTGGATATTGTCAAAGTAAATAGAAACCCTTTAGGTTTCCACTTCACCCCCTCTGTCGCCTCCGGTGGTGGAGGATTTGGCAGAATGATGGGTGAAGAATTTGGTGGCGGAAACTTCAGAAGTGGGGGTGGCACTAGTGGAGGCGATGCCGGTGGAAGTCATGGTGGTGGTTTCAGCCTTGGAGGTGGATCCAGTGGAAGTCACACTAGTGGTGGTGGCATCGGTAGTGGCTCTGGCGGTGGTGGCACCGGCAAAAGTCACACTGGTCACAGCGGTATTGGTGGTGGTTCTGGCGGTAGTCATAGTGGTGGCTCTGGCAGTGGTTTCAGTGGTCCTATGTCTTCTAATGACCCTATTTTGAATACCCTTCTTCAGAACATGGGGAAGATGCAGAATCGACTAGCGAACCTATCCCAGGCCTCGGCCCAACCTATCTTCCAGCCCTTCTTCTGACACAACCCATTGTCGGTTGCAATCCTAAACACTCCTTTCCCGTAAGGAATGGAGATTCCAAAATTCAATAAATACGGTGGTAAGGGGGACCCGCAAACACACATGTCCGCCTTTAATGCCCTGTGCATGAATTTCTTCCATCATGACGCATTGATGGCTAAACCGTTTCCTCAATCCCTCAAAGATAAAACACTGGACCGGTACTGTTCTTTTCTCGATAATTCCATCTTCACATTTAATCAGCTTGTGAACCACTTCTTGCGATAGTTCCAAGCCATCATCAGACTGAAGATGACCTTCTCAAACCTTGTTAGATGCAAACAAGGGGACAATGAAAAGGTTACAGACTTTATAGCATGGTACCAAGCACTCTTCTCACAGATCTCGTATCTGTTACCTGATTCTAATGTACAAAAGGTCTTCATAGGAAACTTACAAAGGCCTTGGCAAGAGAAGTTCATCCTCATGAAGTATCCTTCTTTCGCACACTTATGTGTGGCTTTACGAGAATACCAGCAAATGGTGGTTCAATTTGGGGGTCCACCCTCGTGCTCTCATTCTGAAGGAAGATCTATTGTATCGATCTTGGGAAGAGGTAAAATTCTTGCGAATGTAGTAGCCGTTGTGGATAACAACGGCCTCAGACGTGACCAAAATTTTACAAAGCTATCAGAATCTTATTCTTCGATCTTGCAGAAGTTGGTGAAGGATAAGATCCTTACCCTGCCACCTCCTAAACCAGTTAGAGAACCATACCCTAGCTAGTATGAAGAAAACACTTATTGTCAGTACCATCGAGTTAACAAACACAATACTGAACATTGTATGCGCTTGCATCATGAGATACATGATCACATTGAGGATGATAGTATCCATCTTGATGGAGGAAAACAAAACAAGAAAAAATCAGTGGTGAAAGCTAATAGTGAATTGCAGATATACATGGACTTATTTCCGTCACATTCTGCTAACATGATTATCGATCCCACTGATTATATTTCTCATCTGGAGGCATATGTTAACATGGTCACTGTTAATCCCTTTTCTCATCTTGCGACCATCTCACTGGATGTAACATTTACCTCGCAAGACGTTCCAACAAATAGCAAGCCTTCTCTGCTTTATATTCTTGCTCACCTCGATGGCAACATTGTGACAGGGGTCTTAGTCGACCCCACGAGTAGAGTGAATGTCATCATGGAGGAAATGTTACTCTTAAACTCCCTACAGAGGGAGGAATACAACAAAACAAAGTCCATCATCTGCACACATGATGGACTTTCTCTTAAACCTTATGGATCGATAATGTTGTCCGTCCTAGTTGGACCTAGGAGTGTAGACACGGTCTTTGATGTCATCCCCGAGTTGAACCTATTCAGAGTAAATCTAGGCATACCTTGGCTAGCTTCCATGAATGGGATCGCCTTTGTGATTCGTAAGTGCCTTAAGTTTTCCCAGGAAGATGACGTGCATGTGGTACATGACACTAGATATTAGCATGTGGTATCCCATGGAGGGTATTCATTGGATCACTTTTGGCCCACTCCAGTTGGTCCACTCCCACAGAGAACGAACCTACTTTACAAGAAGTATGTGAAGTACAAAACTAGGGACAAGGGACAACCGAAGTTGACCCTTCCCATGGTAGAGTAGCCAGCTACCCCCTCCTCTTGAAAAGGAAAGGAGAAGCTCACTCCCTCTCAAGCTAACTCGTCCACTCCCCTCTCTTGGGAAGAATACTGGATGAACAAGCTTGGGTTCTACCCTCTAAGTCCGATGATGCCTCCTTGGCAAAAGCCCAAGGTTAGGATATCGGATCTCCCTAATGGGTCCCCATGACCCTAGTATTATTTGTACGACAAAAAGAAAGGCTCACATAGAGAGTTTACCCCTTGACCTATTCTCATTCCCCTGAACAGGAAAGGACCCACCTCTAAGGTGGTAGAGTCAACTCCTCCCACCATTTTTGAGCCTATCCCTCCTTCTCCCATTCAGGAGTCTGCCCTTCCACTGGAGACAATCATGCAGGAAACTCCCATGGCTGAACAAGATCCTTTTGTCTCTTCACAAGTTCTGACTCATGGTTCAAAGAGCCATAGAAAATGCCTTATGCGCGAGCATAAGTGTCGGCGAAAGGCTCTCCTAGTCGAGCAAGCCTCCTTAGAGAAGAAGGAGGAAGAGAAGACCGCATCTCTTGTTGTGTCCTCCTCTTTCCCTCCTTCCTTCCTTGAATCTCTTTCGGCTCCCTCTATGAGCGCACAAGTGCACAAAAGGGTGCAAGTGTTCATCGCTCCTTCGGCGGAGCCGCCCTTGTTGACTTCTGTCCGGATGTCTTGCCTTTCCCAAATCCTGTGGACATGGTGAACACTTTGGTTGTGTCCACTATGGTTCTTTCCTCTTCTCCCTCGACCTTCCTTGTTTCATCTATGGGGAGTTCACCTCCTCCGATGAAGAAGAAGGTAGAGTGTGGCCCCTCCAGCAATGGAGGACGTAAGAAGATCCCACCTTATCTGAAAGGTGGCCCCAAATTGACTTGTTTTGTCTTAGTAACGAAACCAGTCCCAACCTCCCCTGAGTTTTTCACTACTCTCGAGTCTCTCGATGAGCCTAGTAGTGAACCTCGGGTGCAAACTCCTTCGTCTACCAAGGTGAAACATGGCACTCTTGTTAAGTGCATGTTTAACTCGGTGGACGAAGTTTCAACCTTGTCAACGATCTTCACTAAGTCGTTGACCCAGGACCCACAAGAGGTAAGCGACATAGACCTTACAAGTCCCTCCACCTTGGCCCTTGTCGCGGGAGGATTGGAAGCTCCTCCCCTTAACATTATACCATTGCAGGCTTGTCATCCTTCCTTCAATGATCTAGAGTGGGAAGTTGATGACCTCTTGGTCGACCAGTGTTAAGGGGAGACCCTCTCCTTGATCTTTAGATTAGATGTGTGTGTATGTCATGACATGTGCTTCCCCTATGATCGTGCTACATGTGCCTGGATGACCCTCGTCACCCCTATTGGTGCGTGGATACAGGTGTGGTGTTTATGTTGTGAACCTTCCTCTATATGTGTCATCATTCTTCCATGTTTGTGATTGACTTTCAGTAAATTGGGGATGATGCAAATCGTCGAGAGCATTTAGGCCTCCTTCCGTGTTGACCCAATTTTTATTTTACTTTGTCTTTCATACATTCTTCTTGATTGGGTTGGGGATTGATGATCTTCGCCTCTTGTCGCGGTTACCTACATATATATAAATAAAAGTAGATCTGACCCTGTGAAACTAGATCCCCCTGTGCCCTCTGTGTGTGATTTGTTTTCTTTTACTTTTCACTTTATATTTCTCTCGTCTTTGCTTGAGTTGTCCCTTTCGTGTGTGATAACGCATCTTCTCCATCACTTGGTCTTTAGAAAACACATTCGTTGCCAAATGAATCTTTTCTCGAAGACCCTCCACACACTTCCTTGTTAGAATTGCATTCTCAACTTAAAACCCTAGTAGAATGTGTTTCCTTCATCATGGGTTCATAAAGAAAGGACTTGGAAATCCTCCTTCGAAGTAGGAACGGTCTTAGTCTTCCCCTCGCATGAGCACATCTCCTTCCTTTTGAATTCCTTGATGAAGTGAACATCTTTCAAAAGGATTCCTTGGTGATGAATCGATTCAAGAAGGAAGACATTAAGCTTTTTTAACATCGTGTCCCTTGAGTGGACCCCTTATTTTCACACTAGGTTCCCAAGGGACCCCTTCAAAAACTCTTAACAAGTTTTATGGTGTCTAGCTTGGGGGTAGCCTGACTAGGCCGGTTTCACATTTTCGTGTCTAGTTTGGGGGCAGCCCAACTAGACCTACTTCACATCCTTATGTCTAGCTTGGGGGTAGCCCGACTAGACTATACCTTTCAAATAGCACGTCCCTTGAGTGGACCCTCCTTCCTTTTGAAGGGTTCCCGAGGGATCCCTTTGAAAGTCTTGCAACTTAGCGATGGTCTGTGTGATTGTCCATTCACTGGCTCGCACAAATGCTTCCTGATGTGTTCTATCTGCAGATAAACATGTCACCATCTCTAACTCTATGGAGTCCCCTCTACTTGGTCTCCCTCATGTGAGATTTCTTGGGGGGTACCTTCCTTGCAAGTCTATAAGGCGCTTTCTTAGTTTCCTTCATGTGAGAGTTCTTGGGGGATACCTTCCTTGTAGGTCTGCGGGCTTGTAAGGTGCTTCAATCAATCTCCCTCATGTGAGAGTTCTTGGGGGATACCTTCCTTATAGATCTGTGGGGTTGTAAGGTGCTTTTCCTGGTTTCCTTCATGTGAGAGTTCTTGAAGGATACCACCCTTGCACGACCATGAGCCTGTAAGGTACTTATGTACTTCATCTTTGTAGTTCCATGGAACTATGAAGTCCTCTCCTACACTTCTGAGTTTTCCAGACCGTGCTCTGCTTCCTTATCAGTTCAGGTATACATCTCTTACTCTATTATTTCCTTTCTACTCTACTTTACTGAAGCACTCATTAGTAATCGTGCTCGCTAAAGTGGGTGAAAAATGTATGAACATGAATTTGCACCCCTAACGCAAATTCCCTTTTACCCCCTTACACTTTAGAAAATTGAAATGAAGGTTTAATTCCACTTAAGCCCGTTGCTTGCATTCCACTTGCCGCCTTGTTTGTGTGTCGGTGGGGGCGATTTTGTCGAGGACACCCGCACGACGTGCTTACGTCCCTGGTAGATTCCTGCGGTTGGAGATGATAGAGGCGTTACATTTTTTATTAGAAGTCAAAGAGTAACATCCCTCTTCGGTTGGTCGGCCCGAATATGGTCGTTTTTCACCTTATCGTTCATATTCTCACTCCATTCTTCCATTCTCAAGTTTTGAACAAGTTGGCACACTCTCCCCATGCTTTGAGCATTCACTTCCAAGCTTTGCAACAACACCCTTCACTCCATTGCAACAATCCCTTACTCCATCACTCCAACAAGGCGAGCACAAGATAAACATTATGACAATAGAGGCTTGAGTCCCTCTCGTTCTCTCCTCCACAAGCCTTGATCGCTTTGGATGGAGGTGGTAAGCTCCTCTAACCTCTCCTATTGTTTTCGATTGAGTAAGCATGTACTGCTTGAAGTGTTTTGTGTTTACGTAGCTTGTAGTTTATTTCCTTTATCATTATCTCTACTATTCCAAACTTGGTTGTCCATGGAGGTGGAAACACCAAGATGGGGGTCTGACTGAGGCAGGCCCCTATACAACCCCAACAATTTCTCCCTTTATTGTGTGCAGGTGGAGAGAGTTTGAAGCAAGTTGGCGAGGACGATATTCTACGAGATCATCTTCGTCACCCTCTTGGTAATATACCTCTTTTATCACTTCAGACACCTCTAGACTAGGCTAAAAGTCTCCCCTTCTGAGTTGGAATCTCATCTTCCTGGTTCTCTAGCCATACAAACGCCAGCGCACCTGTGAGATGCCAGCACGCTGCGCTGTCGTCTCAGAATTGCGCTTTTGTCCTCAGGCAGAGAGCTGCCTGAGAAGCGGAACTGACTCTAAAGACCAACTTGTCTAGTCCCTTTCTGACATTCGGGTTTGTAGAGTGGTCGAAGGGCACATAGTCCTAATCATTCTCATCCCTCCTATCCTAACTATTCCTTAAGTTGAGGTAGGTTAGGGCAACCTTTCTGCTCTTGACCTTTCATGACCTGGGGCCTTGCAGTGGGTGGTCCCCCTATCTTACAGGATAACATTGACCCTAATGGTTGGTGATTATACTAAGTTTTTAGGTTGTTGGTAGGGTATAGTCCTTGTGTTTTTATTTTCACCTTACTGGTTTCTATTTGTTTCAAGCTTAATAGAGGTGATTTTATCTCCTAAACTATTGGATTTGTATAGTTGCTTTTATTTTTATAATTATATCTTATTTTAGGTGAAAACTATCTTTTTCTTCAACTCTATGTGTTAACTCAATTACCTCGACAAGGGTAGAAGGATTGGTCATATTAATACAATGCATGATTATTTCTCTAATTCCAAGCTTAAAATTTGTAATTTTGGACTCTTTGTTCATCATGTAATTGGCATATCTTAGTAAGATCATGAATTTTATCTTATAATGGACCATAGTTGATGCACCGTATTGAAGTTGTTGAAACTTGACTCTTTTCCCTAAATATTATAAAACATTTTTATCTAAGCTAGAATTCAAATGCATCCCAAGTGATAGTCTTGAGACTAAAATTATTTAAGGCATAAAATTATACCATGAGAGTAATTATGATCATCTCCATACCAGAAATCTCACATATGCTCATCTTTGTACCACTGCCCCATGTTGACACTAAATTCTCTTCTTTCATCCACTCATTAAAAAACATGATCATACGTTAATTAATCCTCCTTCCCAAAAATTATATTGATTAAGTAATCTATATTATTTAATTAATTTTAAAACAAATCATTTTCCCACCAAGTACTTAAATATTTAAATAAACCATATTGTCACAAATATAAAATAAATTTAAATAAATGTGATGTCCATAAATAATTAAATAAAAACCATGAGTTACACTAAATTTAGTTAACCAATCAATAAATTCATCAATCAACATGAGAAAATTAGCTAATAGTTGCTACCTCTCCACATCCACTACTGAATCAATTAGAGTTAATTCATGATCCGATATCAAATCATTTCCCTCCATCGATCCAAAAAAAAATCCAAGAACAAACCAATTATTTTCACATAGACAATCCTTCAATACAAAGTCATGTTGTCATTTTCAGCATCCACATAGAATCTTTCAAGCACAAATCCATTATAACAAAACCACACACATCATATGTATGCATCAAGGATTTGTGGGTGAGACAAATCTTGTTTTCTTTTAGCTTTTTGTTCAATTCCTTACTTAAATAAGGTGTTAATTAGTCGTAAAATGTTACACCTCGTCTCTTAGTTACTGAGTTACTTTTACCTTGTAAGTAAATATGATGATAAATGTTTATCAGAACTTTAATATGCTCAATAGGAGAATGAAATACTGAAATATGCATTAAGATGTTATTGCTTTTGAAGGAATGATTATGTTTTATATATTGATGGAAATTGCATTGAATGTATATGTATTGCAATATGATTACTTTAATGCTTGGACGATTCAAATGATTTGTGATGCTAATGGATTTTATGTGAACGGCTAACTACCTATGTGATGCACTAAGTTGGATGTAGGAAGAGTCAAGTTAGTCAAGATTTGGTGAGTAAAACCCTTGGTCGAAGTCTTGGATATATTGGTAATATTGTTGGTCATCTTTGATTCGGTGATTATTTCTTTGGCTAAGTCATGTGTTTGAATCTTTGTATTGAGTTTGAGTTTTTCTTTGTGTATATATATTTATATATATCGACTGATCAATGTGATTGTTATATTTAGATAATAAAATATGAGTCTGAATATATGTATTAACATATATGTATATGTGTATTTTATTATACGTATATACATACACATTAACATACATGCATATATGCATATATATTTATATGTAAATATATGTGTAAATGTGGGTATTAAGATAATTATATATATGGTATATATTAATATATGTGTATATGTATAGAAATACATACGTATATATATATATATATAGTCATTAGCATCAATAAATAAGGATTAAATAAATAAGCATATTAATATATATATATAATATAACAATGGATGTTATATTGTATATATTTTAATATATATATATATATATATATATGAGGATACATTTGAATATATATATATTGTTTTATATTTGTCCAAACATTTTGAAATGTTTAAAAGTAAGTTTAGGCACATGAGTAGCACAACCTTGTATTAGTAATGAGATGGTATGAAGGCTAGCATTAAACCAATATGTATCCAGTGCATAACATAGGAACAAGCCATCATTGCCATGTGAAATATATTAGCCAAAATAAATGCTATATACCCAAAGAAACACATTGTATTTGGTGTATGATGTGTTACATAGCACATTGTATTGAATATAGTTTGGCACATATGTTAATACATGACATAGCCTTTGAAGCATGGTAAACCAACGCATAAAGCAATATAAGACCAAATCAACCAAAGTAAGAGGCGCGTATGGATTTGTAACTGTTGTGTATACGTTGCAATGTGAAGTAAATGCAGTTTAATGCAATATGGAAACGGTCTACCAATGCATATAGAATGCATAATAAGGAGTTTAATTCCACACATAGGTTGAGAATAAGTCAGCACACATATTAAGAAAGATAAAGTTTGCAATGTAAAGGCATTTTATAATCAAAAGTTGCACCATATATCTCTAGCGCTTAAGGGGAGAGTGGAATTCTATGCACAAATAGCAAGGAAAGAATAAGTCATAGGCCATCAATAAAGTGTCTTTAAACCAACGTGTTGCATGGAGACTCGATCAAGAGTAAAATTGGAAGCAATATAAGAAGGAATTCAATTTAGGAAATTTTCTATTGAGCTTGTTGTTCATTTGACTTAGTAAAGGAGTCTTGTAGTCCCTTGTAACAAGTCGACTCAGCCATTTGAATGGAGAGGATTGTTATGTGTTGCAAACTTGTAAGTTAGTTTGATGAGTCGTTGCATGTGGTTAGAAAGGTGGCAGAAGTATTAGATTGTTTGTAGCCTTCGGTTGCTCACATTTTAGTATATATAGAGATGCTCATTCTACCTTTTGCTACATTTCTCATTTGGATTACTATGTTGTTATTTTGCAGCAATTTCTATACAAAGTGAGTTGAGAGTTTGTGAGTTAGGGAGTTGTTTCGTTGATTTGAATTAGTTTTATTGAGAGATTTGGTGAGAAGCTAGTAGTGATATTTGGGTTGTTCTTGGAGGAAGTATCAAGCGGGCTTGAGGAATTGAGCTAGGAAGGGACTTTAATCAATTGGAGCTTTTATCCAGGCATGTTAGTATCTATACCTTTGTCTTTTATGTTGGAAAGGTTAAATAGTTTTGATTGCTATATTGGAAAGGAATGGTTTTGAGAATGTTGTGATGTTAGTTATGCTTGCATGTTCTTGGTTGTTTCTTGCTTCAGTGGAACCTATCTATTGGGTTAATACTTTATGTACCCTATATGGGAATTTATATGATGGTGTTTCTATTTAGAAAAATAAGTAGTTAGTCTATATTATAAGTACGTAGAATGAAATGTGAAATGAGGAATATAACGATGTCTTGAGGAAACTTGATGTTGTTAGGTTATAATGCTATGTGAACCCTTATGAATAATGAGCTTAGCAATACAACGGTAATGATGGTATGATAGACATATCGATGTAGATAGGAAGTGACCTCATACAAACCATATTGATAATCTATACTTGATTGATCACTTGATCATTATTTTTATTTAATTGAAACCCTAGGTTGAGAATAACCTATTTTGGTGGGGTTGCCTACTTGATTATTGATTGTAGCAAATAGAATGAGATTAACTGATATAATCAGATTGTTTACTTGATTGTTGACTTTATCTTTGATTGAATTCATTTATTGTTGAAGGTTATACTTTTTATTGAATTCATTTATTGTTGAAGGTTATAATTTTGATTGAAGTCATTTATTGTTGAAGGTTATACTTTTGATTGAAGTAATTTATTTTTGAAGGTTATAATTTTGATTGAGGTCATTTATTGATGAGATTATACTTTGATGGGAGTTATTTATTGTTGAGATTATACTCTTGAATGGAGACTTTATTGTGGAGATTGCACTTTTGAAATAGAGTCACTTAATGTTATAACATTATGCCTATATGTGAGGTTAATTGGTAAGATAGAGTTGCCTTGAGATACTTAGTGGCAATGTAATTTAGATATGAGTTAATAGGAAGATTATTCTAGGAGTTAGGATAATCCACGAGAAAAGCGATAGTCTTAAAATAGAATACCAATGGTCAATACAAATCAATCAATTAAATGTAGTGAACAAATGACCTCACTCAAAGTTACTAGTTGATGAATCTTTGGTCAAAGTAGTGTAGGTAGCCACTGTCAGTTCACTCTGTGATCCAATTTACATTCTAGGCTAAGGTAATCATGCATGAGGGAATAGGCATTATGGTAGCTCTAGATATATACCTGACACATCACTATGCTCATAAAAGGCTATTTGAAGGATGAGGTTACCAAACCAATCTCTTCATCAAAGGGAGGACCATCTTACCAAGTTTGGTAGATGTGTGGGGGATTGCAGTTAGTCCATGGTTGGTAGAAAAGTGCTTGAGTGATGCTTCTCCTCACGCAGTTGGCGGCCAAGATTTGGGAGAAGGACATTCTGAACCATTGGTATTTTTATTCAAGAATTGAAGATGTATGCACCAATGTTGGGACATTTGTAATAGTTTGTATTTCTAGTTCATGTCAGCTTGTTGAAGCTACGTATATAATCTTGTATCCATCTATATGGAAATTGTAAATGTGAAATGTTATCTTGAATATATTTATGTAAAGTGAAATCATTCTTATAATATATTGAAAAGATTCTTTGAATATGCAATGAAAAGTTTGAATAGGTTATGTGTCAAATGGTGCCTATATTATGGAAAAGAAAATAATTTTTTTATTGCTCATTAGGATTGATGCATAAACTATTCACTAATGGGTAGAACATAGAAAAATTACTAGGTGGAACAATGGGCATGTTACATGGAATAAGATTTGTATGGATGATTTGAGTCCTCATTTTATGTTTTGCATCTTGATAGTTCATATTTTGACAATCTCCATACCATCACCCCCATCTCAACACTAAAATCATATCACTCACCCACTCATTAAAATAATTCATCTTATCTTAATTAATCTACCTTCACTAAAATCAAATTTAATAAATCATATTTATTATTTAATTGATTTTAAAATAAATTATTTTCCCACCAAATATTTAAATTTCTAAATAGATCATTTTCTCAAAAATATTGAAAAATTAAAGAAATATAATATCCACTCGGAGGATAATTAATCGATCAAGCTCAAAGGCTCTATTATTTATGCCTTTAATGCATATTTCAAAGTATATTTAAGCCATGAATTAATGTGCCAAATCATGACGTGCTCTAGATGGCAGAGGTATACATCACATACCAAATAGTATTTCTATTGAGCCCAGGAGCAGTCCCTGCAATTCCACCAGATTTCTCCTCCAAGTCCTCCCAACTACTACGGGATGGTGGTGGCTTACTTCTCTAGTGCTTATATGATTGCAGGATCACTAATTGAGTAAGGCTAGAGGCTTATTAATTAATATTGCCAAAGCACATTTTAAAATATCTCAAATCTATAAACAAATGTGCCAAATCTTCTCTCGCATGCTTCAATATGATAGTAATAATTAATAAAATGTCAATCGACGACTTTTCATTGGTTTACAAGTTAGGTTGTGGGATTAAAAGGGACTTAATCAACACTTTCTCACTCAACGATCTCGAGTGTAGCTTGTTCGCCAATTAATTTTTCACATAGGTGATATATTAGGGTGGTGCTTTCTCTCAATATCTAGATTTCAAATTTTGTCAGATTATCAGTTATCAACCAAAGAATTTTAGAGTACCGTTCCATGTGCATAATTGAGAACAACCCTTCAATGGTGTTACCTATCAAATGCAGAACTAGGCCAAATTTTTAATGTCTACTGCCCAAGTGTGGTAGAATGCATTCAAAATTCTCGGTGAAGATATTTATCAACCCCAAGCTCCACACATCATCTTCCCATCCTAGGTACTGTCGATCTTTGTATCTAATGTCCTTGATCTTGTGCAAAATTTTGAATATCTTGAGGTGATAGTGGATGAAGTGGTTTGTGACCAATTTTTGGGAGCCAATGGTCTATTATGCAATGTTCAAAAGTATGATTTTGATAAGGGGAAGGGTTGGGTAGGGGGTCTATTTCCAAGATCTTATTTGAAGCACATGAGAGTTTATGTGATTGCTTATGATGCAATAAAGCTAGCTTTACAATTGAACTGTTTAAGAAACCTATACAGGGTATTGGATACACACTCTGAAGAAATTGGTATTAAGCTAGTATAGGGAATAAAGGATAGGTATTTTTCCATTTCATTTCTTCATTCTCATCAGAATTATCGTAATGTGAACGCTCCTCCTTGATTGCTAATCTTAGGTCATGCAAATGATGCAAATGATTCAATTCAAGAGGGGCACGATGAGAATTTTGTGACAAATGGTGATAGGGTTTGAATATAATTTGAAAATATATGATAGTTTGGGAGTATTTTATTGAAGTTGCTTGCAATCAATTAATTTTGTAAATCTCTAGTAATATTTTGTATAAGTCGATATAAAAATATTTTCACATGAGCCAAGATTTCTTTGGTCCTGACAATTTTTGTAATACTATTTATATAATATAATATAATCTATAGGCAAAATGCCTTTTGCTAAAAAAAATATCCACAAATAATTAAATAAAAATTGTGATTTATACTTAATTTTGTTAATTAATCAATCAATTCAATCAAATGTTCTAGCTAATGATTGTCACCTCTCCACATCCAATCCACCATAAATGGGATTTAACTCATGATTCAACATCAAATTCTATCCCTCCATCCATCCCAACAAAAATCTATAAATCCAAGATCAAATCCATCATTTTCATTGATACAATCCTTGAATGCAAAGTAATGCTATCAATTTGAGCACCAATATAACATTTTCAAGCATAAATTCATTAGAGCGTGACCACACACATCTCATGTTTACAAAAATGAGTTATGGGTGAGAAATATTATTTTATTTCATCCATTTGTTCAATTCCTTTACTTAATTGAGGTGTCAATTAGATGTAGAATAATATTTGAATGCATGAACTGAATCCTCATTTAATGTTTTATATCTTGATTATTCACATTTTGAATGCTTGATGGGACCTATGTCCCTAATCCAACAATATTTTAAATTTTTGTGAAGTTTTTTAATCATGGGTTGTCAGTCTGATGTATCTTCCCCTACTTTTGACATATTTTTTGTACAAATTAACATGCCTGAATGAAGAGTGACATTTTTTTATTTTGTGCTAGGAACCTTCTCGTATGATGGCCTTAACAATTTTCTCTCAATTTAGGGTATTTTAACATTTTATTGACTTATTTATGTAGTGTTTTCCCTTTCTAATCCATGTTGCATAATTCCATAGTCATTTCTTGTAGATCCAACCTCTATTTTTTAGATTTACATCATGATTTCTAGTCTCCTCCATGGTTTACCATTTTTGCATCACATATTAGTATTTTTATCTATACTAAGTTATGTTTCTACTATGAGGAAACATAGACTAACATATGTACATCATAGATTGACATTTCCACATGTAGAGTGACATTTCTATTATGAGGAAACATGAATTAGCATATCTATATCAGAGATTGTATGTCTATCTACAAAGTGATAAATATTATGCTCTAATATTTCTACTTCTATGTAGGAACCCTCCTCTTTGGTGGACCTAACATCATTTTCCCTCTCATTTCTTAGGATTTTAATATATTTTGGGCTTATTTTTATAGGTTTTTTATTCCTAATATATTCTTCATGTTCCCATAATCATGTTCTTTTAGCTCTAACTCTATTTCACATATTTCATCATATTTTCTGACCTCCTCTATGGTTTGACATTTTTACATCATAGATTAACATATCTACTTGTAGAGTCACATATCTTTTATGCTTTGGTATTTTTGCATCCTAGCCCTACCATCCTTATTTTTCACAGCATGAGCCTCTTTTTCCTCATATTTTCTATCTCCATGGAATCCTAACTTTCCTTCCCATCAACGCCCCATACTATCACTTGTAGTTTTCCATCTTTTTGGTTATTTTGACTCTAAACATCTATTTTTCTATGCAAGAAACATATAGTGATATTTTTGTTAATTTTGGGAATTTTAGCTCTAGAATGAAATTTCTATAAGTATTCTTTGGTAAGTGTAGAATTCACCCTTTTAAATTTTTGCCTTTATTTCATTGTATCTAATCTATATTTTAACATTCATGCCTCTACTACAAAATTTCTTATCTATACATTGAATTTGATTATTTCCTTAGGGTAATATTTTTTTAGCCTAACCCTTGGTTCTTATAGCTAAATCAATTGTCCAAGACTCCTTTCAGAAACTACCAATACTTTTGTTATAGGTTTTCTTGTCAAAGATCCCATCATTTTCACTAAATCTAGTTGCACATCTAATTTTCTAAGGATGATGCACATTGTATCATTTTTGTGAGAACCTTTTGGTATATATGTTCTCTTCTCACTTCAAAAGGTGAGCTTGGAGATCAAAAACACTGCTTTGTTCTCTTTTATCATTTTTGTTAGAGTTATCATGCATTAGCTAATAATTAGTTAATATTTAATTAATTATTAGTCCAATTTATTCTCATGCACTTAAGCTAAACTTAGGAGTGCTTTTATGCTTTATTAGTTGAGCTAATATTAGATCATTATGTCTCATCTCATGTGATGTTGACACTTGTCATGATCTAATCCATTTCTCATTTAGGGTTTTGCTCTTATAAGAACTCAACCCTCATTGTAATTATCTAGAGCTTTCATATCTTCTTGAGATACTCTTACTTTTGTAACTTTTTCTTGTTGAGGAATATTACATATATTATTTGCACGAAAGGTGTATTTGTTTGTTGTTTGATCTTGTGGCTTAAGGTTTTATGCTTGTTTCACAATTCTAACATGGTATTAGAGTGTTGATTCAACGAAACCCTTCTTGATTTAAGAGGTTTTTTTCTTCAACAACGGTTGCAGGTTTCAGATCTAAATCCCCTTTGCTCTTTTTGCAAATTTTGGAGGTGGGAGAATTTTTGGTGCACTTTTGAGTGAAAAGGACCTTGTCGTTGGATTCAGAGCTGTCGAGAAAGTCAAATTTGGCTTTTGTTTCACCTGATTTGGATTCTTGATGCCAGATCTACAAGGTTTTGAAGTGGTTGCTCTTTTTCTAGATCCAGAGGGTAGCTGCATTTTTGGTGCATTTTGAGCCAAAACAGAGGTTTCTGTTGCGCTCAAAAGGCCCAAAAACCTTAAAATCACTAGTCAAATCGCCAAAATCCATGTCGGGAGCTTTTGAGGCAATTTTTTTTGCTATAAGGACCATATGACCTATGTACGGCCCCTGTGCATGGGATCTGAGAAAAATATATATTTTTTACTGGTTCGATGTTTTATTTTTTAATAAATATTAAAAGAGTAGGTTTGTAAAAAGTTTGTGAGGGCGGATTTTTTTGAGTTGATAGGGGCATTCATGGGGGAGGGTACTGCAGGTACCTGCCATGGCAGACCTATGGGCCCCACCCATACCAACAACCTCTTTCCTTGTTGTCCAACGAATTCATACCTGTTGGCAGGTTTTTTCTTTGGCGCCTGACAGACTTCCAGTTCGGCGGTAAATTTCCTATCGGCTTCTCCTTTTTGGGCATACGAAAATCTACCAGGACCTATGCACGATACCGACATCCACGCCAACATATCCCGATGACTTTTGCTTCTTTTTTTTGGCAATCGCAAAACTTTGTCGGCGTTCCCTGATTTTCCCAGCAGATTTTTTTTTACGAATCAGAGTGAATATATCGGCAAATTTTTTTTCCTTGGGGGCTAGATTTTTTTCAGTGACAAGGAATATTCTTGGAATATTTTGCTATCGTCAACATGATGTCATGCTAATGTCAGTGGTACAGACATACCCTATGGCCCCTTTGACCCCATTTGTGCCCTAAAAGGGGTTTTTTTTCATTTAGCCTTAACTTGGGCATACAATATCGTTTTCTAGCAAACGAGATATCGTCGGAAAGCTAGTTTTGTCAAATTTCTAGTGGTGTGGGTATCATCACTTTATTTTGTTGCTTATGCATTCAAAATTCTATTGAAGTCAAAGGAGATGTTTTCAGTCTCGAGCTCATAACTTTTGACCAGTTTCTCCATTTTTCACGATTCCAGTAGCATTGGAACTGCCTTTCAGAGATTTTCAGTTCCATCCATGCAATTTTTCTAGATTGTTCTCCAACTACATTTTATTCAGATTTTTTTGTTCTCACACTCAGGTGAATTACTTGGACATTTTAGCTCTTGGAAATTTTTTTATTTGCGTGGGATGACTCATTTTTGGCTGTTCTATATGTATTTTATCCTATTTGGGCATTGTAGACATCATTTTAATGCACATTCTCTTTTGTAGGTGCACTGAGATAAAGTGTCATTTTGGTGTATACTTTTTTTTTGGGATTTTGCACATGACGTTGTGCCTATTGTATTCACACTATGATATAAAGTGCCATGGGGGGGTTGATGTTTGCCTTTTTTTTCCATCACACCTTTGTCAAGTGAGTGTCCCTTCCATGACAATAGTGAATCTTAGTGATTATTGCCTCATGCGTATGTGCATTAGTTTGCATACCCTTTTAATTGCAAGTTCTCCTACATGCACTTCTTGGTTTTACACAGTTTCAGTGGTACCTATAATGGATCTCCCTTTTTGAACATTATGGGGGGTTTTCTACTATTTGTGCTAATGCTTCCTTGGTTTCGCATTGGAGTGAGCTATGTATACAATATTTGTTCCTATGTACTTTCAGATGCAACATACATCAGTGACTGGTTACATGCATTTCGATGAGATGGATCACTTACCATATGGACACTCTTACATTCCTATTTCTGGAGGTTCTTCATTCAACACTCTATCAGTCATCTTCGACAGTATTCTACAACTCTTTGCTTCTAGATGTTCTACATGTTCCTATTTTTTAGGACATTGTTCAATTGTAGGCTTCTTAGTCCTTCACACCTTGATTTGGAGGCTTTTCAGTCTTTTACTTCTCCTTTCATCTCTTTTTGGAGTGGAGTTTTTCCCATGAGGTTTTCTCTATTTCTCCACATTTTAGAGATCTTTTGTTTGTACATGGGTACCTTATTTGGCCTTGTTTGCTAGAACCCATCATGCATTCTCATTTAGGGTTTTTAGCTACTCCCTAAGTTCATCTTAAGGGGGGTGTTAGAGTTATCATGCATTAGCTAGTAATTAATTATTTTTTAATTGATTATTAGTCTAATTTATTCTCATGCACTTAAGCTAAACTTAGGAGTGATTTTATGCTTTATTAGTTGAGCTAATATTAGATCAGTATGTCTCATCTCATGTGATGTTGACACTTGCCATGATCTAATCCCTTTCTCATCTAGGGTTTTGCTCTTATAAGCACTCAACCTTCATTGTAATTATCTAGAGCTTTCATATCTTCTTGAGAGACTCTTACTTTTGTAACTTTTTCTTGTTGAGGAATATTGCAGATCTCTTGTGTGGAAGGTGTATTTTTTTGTTGTTTGATCTTATGGCTCATGGTTTTGTGCTTGTTTCATAATTCTAACAATTTTTAATCTCAATAAAAGTGATTCGTATATGCTCTCTCCTTATATTGTGTAACAATGTGAAAAAGGGAACCCTAAGTTTAATGCACAAAACCTAGGATGAATCTCTTCATTTTTCAAAGGTACATTAGAATACAAATTAACAAGGTGAATAGATTGACTTTCAACCATGAAGGTGAATCAATTGTATCTGGATCTACATTCTTGGGGCCGTGAAAGTGGATTGGAAATGATTTTGAATGATTAACCTAATCAAGATATATGACCTAATATGAAAAATACAATATTCTGGAAATACGCATTACTGAAACAATAAATTATAGGCAAATTTGAGGAGTATTGGAGATTGTGCACCTGTCATGAAAAGTTGGATCAGGACTCAGACGCCTAGGGGCGTATGGGTCTCTAATAGGGGTCTTAAAACTAATTTTGCAATCCTTTGATGCTAGACTCGACCTTTTGTTGAAAATGAAGGTAAATTTGTAGCTTAAAAAACTTGTACAACTATTATATTGTAGATCAATTCTTTGTCAAAGATTATGTATTCTTTGTCATAATTAATAGTGCATGATTAATCTATTTAGATCAATTCTTTGTCAAAGATTATTCTGTTTAATCAATTTTTATCTTTTATAGAACTAAACAGAAGATTGTAGAATAAATGTAGATAAAAGATAGAAGTGACACAACATATATGTGGAGAAACCCTTTCAAGAAAAACTCCACTAGAATCGATATTGCTTGTATTATTTAATCTCAGAATAAGATTACAATAGCACTGTATCAATCCTTGATTGATATGCTTCTTTTCTATTCAACAATGCTTCTTCACAACCTGCAATAAACTCATATAAAACTCTCTACAACCTGTTGCAATAAATAGGCAATCATGAGCTTTGTAAACTCCTAAGAGTTGACAATTACAAAGCATTAAAGCTTCTCTCAAAAACCTACACCTAGAATTGGCAAGTAGAGTTCCACCTCCTAAGCAAAAGTCAAACCAAAGTCTTCCTCAAAGTTGGCACCCCAAACTAAGCACTTAACTAAACTCTTGTCTCAAAGATATCTTGGAAGCTTCACCTCAAATTTGGCGCCCAAGAATGGGCCCACTTAACTGAACCTTATAAATATCTTCTCATGCAAAAGGTGTTAACTGAAACATGCCAACTTGGGTGCCCAAGGTGGGTCCAAGTCAATCTGAGTTAACTGAAACATATCTCTCCATCAATTTATACAAACAATGTGCATGCTTGATCACCTTCACTTAACTAAAAGTATCCACTTGTTATCTGTCATGCAAATGAAGTTATTAGCCATGCAACTCAAGTCAACTAACATGCAACTCAAGTCAACTAACATGCAGCTCAAAGTAATTGCATGCAACTCAAGTTAACTAGCATGAAACTCAAGTTAACTAGCATGCAACTCAAGTTAACCAACATGCAACTCAAAGTAACTACATGCAACTGAAGATAACTGAACTAAACTGATAGTGCCACTCCACTCTTGTAAATATCAATCCCTATTTTGTAGGAACAAGACATCCATTACTGAAATGCTATCAAAACCTCCAAACAGTTAACTGAAGCAAGGTGGGTTCCACCTTCCATGTGGGTGCCCCGTGTGCTCCTATTATTTAGGAACTCAAAATGGATGCCCCCACATGTTCCTATTATTTAGAAATAATTACAAATGTCAATTTACATGTTCATTTCATTTGAATTTAATCTCTTTCTAATCCTAGTGTTGGGGAACACTTTCCAAGGACTTAGGAGATATATGAAATATGTTTAGGATTGCAATTAAATGACATCCTATTCCCAACATTCTCCACTTGACATTATACATTACAATTATTCTAAACAAGGAATCATTATTATAAATCAAGTATAAGACTCACGACCAATGACCTTCCTACACCAAGAGAACTTATTTGTAGGAACTGGTTTCATAAGATAATATGCAACATTAATCAAAGTGTCAACTTTCTCAATTAATACCTTCCCATTCTCAACCATTTCTCGCACAAACTGATATTGTACATCAACATTCTTAGTACGAGCATGATACCTAAGATTTTTGGCTAAACAAATAGCACTCTGACTATCATATTCAAGTCTAATTTGCTTGTAATTAAAACTAATACCTTTCCCAAGTCTTTGTAACCAAACTGCCTCTTTAGAGGCATGTGAAACCGCTGAGTGTTTTGAACTCATGTCCAACCAAGGTGAAGGCTCCTCAGACTTCCTACTAAAATATCATCAAGAGTAACCATCTCAACACATGTCTCTAATCATAAGAGAACTCAAGCCTCACCTATGTCTCCAAGTATCCATGAGGACCTGTAACCAACCAATCCATGACAAACTCCAAATGCAACACAACACCATCATGAATTAATCAAAGCAAATGATTAATGTACCCAATACAAAGAGAACTACTATGATAAATGTCAAAGCTCCAATCATGAATTAGAAACATAAACATGACATCCATGATCTAACCATCTCCTCCAAGGAGATCACATGCATCATAACATAAATAAACATCCTAGTATCAAGAGAACAAGTACCATGCTAAACTCTAAATGAAACAAGAGTAAACCATGACATAACCACTCTAAACCAAGAAAACATATCCCCAATCACATGAAGATAACCATACCAATGATGCATCCATGTCACTACCAACAACTCCCATTGAACCGTGGTATGAGCTACACATGGCATCATAACTACCATCCTCTCCATGAAGATCACTTTGAAACATCAAGCAAAGAGTCATCACAAACATTTTTACATGAAATGATCATTGCATCATTACCTTCATCCAAGGATTCCTCTGTAGAAGAATCATAACTCTTTTTCTTATTCTTACAATCCTTCTTCACATGTCCCAGTTTCCCATAGTTCCAACACTTTACCTTACTCTTACCAAGGGTTTTAGACTGTCCTTTGAACTTACCCTTTCTTTTCCCGTCTCCCTTAGGTTCCTTTTTCTCAAGCCTTCCTCTTACAAACAAGGCATCTTGGGATTCCTCTTTAGACTTCCTCCTCATCTCATCTAAAAGGATAGTAGGAATTATATTGTCCATCTTCGGATCTGCACCACTACCACTAATAGCAACAATTAGATTTTCCCAGGACTCTGGTAAAGAACAAAGTAACAAAATGCATTTATCTTCGTCTTCTAGCTTTACATCTACAGATGCTAACTAACTTAGAATCAAATTAAAATAATTTAAATGTTTTGTAACATAATCACCATCTTTCATCTTTAAATAATACAAATATCTTTTCAAATACAACTTATTAGTAAGACTTTTGGTTTGATAAATATCACCTATCCTCTTCCATAATTTATATGCGGTAGTTTCATCTAAAACATTCAAGAGAACAACATCAACAAGATATAATATTATGGTTTCTCTTGCCTTCTTATCAAGCTTATCCCAATCCTCATCTGACATCGATGTAGGCGTATTTGTCCCATTACAAATAGCTAATCATTGATCTCTCTCTTCAAGGAGATCCTCCATTTTTAGTTTTCACACATCTCATAACTAGATCCATTGAATCTCTCAATATCTAGATGAGAAGTAAGAGTCATTGCAACACACTTCTTTTACAAATCTGCAATAACACAATAGTAAAAGCTCCCACTACAGCCAAAAAACCTTCAAACTTTTAAGAGAAAGGTGCCCCAAACTCTACCCAACCATTAGTTTTGATACCACTTATTGAAAATGAAGGTAAACTTGTAGCTTAAAACTTATAAAATTATGTGATTGTAAATCTAATTAAGTATTCTTTGTCACAATTAATAGTGCATGATTAATCTGTTTAGATCAATTCTTTGTCAATGATTTATTATGTTAAATCAATTTTATCTTTTATAGAACTAGACATAAGATTGTAGAAGAAATGTAGACAGAAGATAGAAGTGACACATCATATATGTGGAGAAACCCTTTCGGGAAAAAACTCCACTAGAACCAATATTGCTTGAATTATTTAATCTCAAAATAGGATTACAATAACATTGTATCAATCTTTGATTGATATACTTCTTCTCTTCAACAATGCTTCTTCACAACCTACAATAAACTCATATAAAACTCTCTACAACTTGCTACAATAAATAGGCAATTACGAGCTTTGTAAACTCCTAAGAGTTGACAATTACAAAGTATTAAAACTTCTCTCAAAAACCTACACCTAGAATTGGCAAGTAGAGTTCCACCTCCTAAACAAAAGTCAAACCAAAGTCTTCCTCAAAGTTGGCGCCCCAAACTAAGCACTTAATTGAACTCTGGTCTCAAAGATATCTTGGAAGCTTCACCTCAAAGTTGGCGCCTAAGAATGGGCCCACTTAACTAAACCTTGTAAATATCTTCTCATGTAAAAGGTGTTAACTAAAATATGTCAACTTGGGTGCCCTAGGTGGGTCCAAGTCAATCTGAGTTAACTGAAACATATCTCTCCATTAATTTATGCAAACAATGTGCATGCTTGATCACCTCCACTTAACTGAAAGTATCCACCTGTTATCTATCATGCAACTGAATTTATTAGCCATGCAACTCAATTCAACTAACATGCAACTCAAAGTAACTGCATGCAACTCAAGTTAACTAGCATGCAACTCAAATTAACTAAATGCAACTGAAGATAACTGAACCATAACTAAACTAAACTAAATAGAACATAACAAAACTAAACTAAACTGAACTGAACTGATACTAAACTAATAGTGCCACTCCACTCTTGTAAATATCAATCCCTATTTTGTAGGAACAAGACATGCATTACTGAAGTGCTATCAAAATCTCCAAATGGTTAACTGAAGCAAGGTGGGTTCCACCTTCCATGTGGGTGCCCCATGTGCTCCTATTATTTAGGAACTCAAAATGGATGCCCCCACATGTTCCTATTATTTAGAAATAATTACAAATGTAGATTTACATGTTCATTTCATTCGAATTTAATCTCTTTCTAATCCTAGTGTTGGGGAACACTTCCCAAGGACTTAGGAGATGCATGAAATATGTTTAGGATTGCAATTAAATGGCATACTATTCCCAACACCTTTTGTTTCCCAGTTGTAAAGTTATTGAAATTTCATTAGATAATTTTGTAAGTGAGTTTTTGTGGCTTGACAACTTTAGGGCTTTGAATATAATAATGGAAAACTTATTTCAATCTTCCTTCAATCCTCTTCAAACATGAAACCTGCACATTCAAAGAGAAGGAAAATGTTGGGCCATTTAGGGGCTTGCCTCAGTCAAACCGCATGTGAGTGTTTCCACTTCCACAATGGTAATTCAATGATGTAAATGATAATTGAAAGGAAGGAGTGATGAAATCACAAAATGCTACAACTCACCACCCTTCAATTACTTCCTTGAAGGACTGTTCATTCATGCACATCACCTCAAGTATTTGAATCTTGCTTGCTTGATTCGCTTGAATGCTTTGGAGACCTACAAAAATGTTATCCTTCACAAAACATGAACACACAGAATTTGACATGATATTGGATTTTGAATTGCTACAATAAAGCTCTGAAATGTTGTTATTGACTTACTCTTGACAATAATATTTTCTCTATGGATGCTTGTTAATTCTTGTTAAATTTCAAATGACAAAATAACTAGATATTTATATGCAATTGTGCTAATTTCTCAAAAATTGGATCCCAAAAGCCGACACTTGAAATTTGAAATTTGAATGTTAAAATACTGACAACAACATATTAAAAATTGGTCCCTAGAAAGATAGGGGGACCCACACACCCATGGGCATATGGGTCCTGGACCTATCTTCTAGGATATTGAGTGTTGAGATCAAAACATTAATTGCACTTGCATTTATTCAATGCTTGCAATCCTTTGGAAACTGGTAAAAATAGGCCTTTGGAATCCATAATTTAGGAAATTAGGGACCCAATTAGGCTCATTAATTTATGGGGAGCAAAACATAGTGTGAAATTATCATGGGTGGCAATTTACGATGCTACATTTAGTCCCCACTTTAGTAAGAGTATGAACTTACGCTCAAACTCACACTAAAGTAGAGAAATATGTCAAGAGGGGCTCACTTGTATAAATGTTGAAGAGATAGGATGACTAATGATCAAGGGAGTTGATCCCATGCCAAACCAACATATGCACAAAGGAACACACACACATATGAAATGCAACAAGACAACATACACTAACATACATGTTGAAAAAATGAAGCATACACGACGAAAACACATAACATAACATATGGATGATGATAAAGTGAAAAGAGACAATGTAAAAATAATGAAAACATGAAGAAAACACATAACAAAAACACACAACAAAGCATAAGGTCAATACTACAACTCAATGATCTTTCATGAAATACAAAGTTCTATTTGCATTGTATGTTTCACTATCCCTTTTGCTGAACACAACAATTAAATTGTTTTGAGTTGTTGAAAGACAATGAAAAGGAACTTCACATATATATATTGCTAACATTAGCTTTTAATGAGTCAAAAGGGTAAACTAAAAATTAGAACACTCACTACATTTCCTTTCAACATAATGAATCTGCATTTTGGTTTCCCATTTCCTTTAACTACACTACTCACAGGTAAGATACATATAATACATTAAATTAGATTATATAATATTATATACTATTTATTGAATATTACATATTTTTATATTATTTATATTATGTATATTATCAATTTGCATATATATAATAATGATCATGTAATAATAATAACATAATAATAAAGTGAATTGGGGAAAAAAATGGTGCGTGTCGAAATAATGGGAAGTGAGAGTTTAGAGGTGGCGAGAATTTAGAGCAAGCGTTGGGAGCTGAGAGCCACACTCCACAGTGGGTTTTTGAGCACGGTTTTTGGGTGGATAAATGTCACCCCTTCTACCGATATCAGGAGGAAGGATCTACGAAGATCAAAGGAAGAAATGTTGGAAGTCATCGTAAGAAGAACATATCGTCTAGGTTACCCTAGATGCGCCCTTGGGGTTTCCATAGGAATCACATGGAGGATCCCAAATCCCTGGCAAAGAACAACATATGGATCGAGATAGGGTGTTGGGAGAATGGCAGAGTGGCAAGTTCTAGTATAACAAACCAAATGGACAAGCAAAGACATGCGACTGGCGTGGCAACAAGATTGCAAATGGTGAAAGAAAGGACAAAAAAATGAGCAGACCAGGATTGGAGGAAGCTAGACCCAAGTAAAGGGATAGGTGAGGGTCCAAGCAGAAACACGGAGAAACCAGGCAAGCCTAGAAACCCTAACTTGTTGTTTCCTATTCCTATAGAGACACATAAAATTAAAGAGGAAACTAGAAAAATTAAAATAGTTAGGGATTTTCATTAAATGGGGGGGTGGTAAGAGTAGGGCGGAAGAGATTGAAAATTGGTACTTTGAGAAATGGGGTAGTAGGGTTCAAATCGACGCCCTTGCAAATGATTACTTTGTAATTATTTTCCCGACACCAGAGGAGAAGTAGATGGCCCTTAAAAGCGAACCACATTACTTGAAAAGTGGGCTTCCACTTGATCGACTGGTATCCGAATTTTAACCCTTGGGAGCATAGATTGCAGGAGGGTCCAGTATGGATAAGAATATATGACATGCCCTCTAAATTTTGGGAACTGGGTCTATTGAAAACAATGGGGAATAGTTTGGGAACCTTGAGATCCATAGATGAGATTTTAATTTACAGATGCAAGGGAGCTTACATTAGAATGTGCCTGGGGATTTCTCCACACCAAAATATTCCCTCAAAAATTGAGATCCCCACCTTGGTTGGGCCGCGTATTTTAAAGATCGAAAGAGAAGACCAAATGTCTATGTGCCCCTTGTGCAAATCAATATCACACGAACATTTGGAATGTAATGGGAGGGTGTGGGTTGATAGAGCAAACAAATTAACCCAGAAGCTTTACAGAGATGGAGGAGTAGATGCTCATCCAGAGCAGGAGACTAACTCAAAGGTAATCATTCAACATGAGTATGACCCTATGGTGGATTGGTTGGCAACAAATTGGCAATCAAGTGAAGGGATCAGTACAGGAGGTGGACACTCCTTGACTGTGGCAAAATTATGTGGAGGGGAGGTAGTCAATTCCAATAAGAGTTGTTCAGTTCATGCCTTGGGAGTGTTGGGAGGTGACTTGGTAGATAAGGAAGCAACATAAGCATTGGGGGAGCAAAGAAGCAAGCAAAATATAGATAAAAAGGTATGGAGGATAGAGCAAGTCAGGGAAGGGAAAGAGTGGGAGATTTCTCAAGACCATATGTCAGACGATGTTTTGGATTCAAAGTTGGAGTTGGTGCACCATCCCAATCGAGACTGGGATGCAGGAAACAAGATTGATACCTCAAGGGCTCCCACTGGTGTCGTAGAGTCTAATCCAACCTATGTTATGGAGGAGCTGGAAGATGGTGATTCAGAAACTGAAGTATAAGAGTGCCCGATCTAGATCAAATTGGCATCCTTGAGGAAAGGACAATTAAGCAATCACAATCGAAGTTGAAAAAACCAAACCTAACAACAAAGAAGAAGAGAGGTCCCAAATCCAACAAAGCCAAATTAGAAATTACAGCCAGTGCCAAGGGTTAGAGGAAACTTAGAAACAAGAAGGAGATTGTCCTTCCTGAGGAAGCATGAAGCTAATTACATGGAACGCTAGGGGCTTTTAAGCCCCTAGCAAGTGGCGCTTAGTGAAGTGCCAGATTGATCAAAGTAAGGCAAAGTTAGTCATGTTACATGAAACTAAATGGGAAAAAAGTAGAGATCCAAAACAAAATGAGAAGTTGGAAACAATGGGAAGGAGTGTTTGTGGAGTCTATTGGGGCTTCAGGAGGATTAGGAGTGTTGTGGAATCCTTTATTTCTACAATGTATTATGGTTTTGGAGAAACCAAACTGGTTGGCGGTCAAATGTAAGATCCTCAGTCAAAATAGGTTCCTGATAATTGTAAATATATACGAACCAACACCAACCAATTCTAAAAGGGTTATATGGTAGGAGATTGGGGACTTGCTGCAGATGCAGATTGGGATGCAAGTCATCTTAGGCGAGGACTTCAATGCCACCCTGGATAACTCTGAGAAACAGGGGGGCTTTCAAACTTTTTCTAGGATTTAATTGGACTTTCAGCCTTTTGTGGAGGATGGGGGGTTGAGGGAAGTGAAAACGAAGAATGGGAAGTTTACATGGACTAATCGGAGAAAAGGTTTCACCCATATAGTAAAAAATCTGGATAGATTCTTCTTAGGAGGGAACTGGGGTCCAGAGGAAAATTCCTTTGAAGCAAGCATTCTACCTTACTATGGACCAAACCACTTCCTAGTTCAACTATACATAAAGCCTGAGGTGCCCAAAGGTGGCATCCCTTTCAAATTCGAGCACATGTGGCTTAGGGACCTGACACTGTATGATCTGATGGAGTCATGGTGGAAGGAAGTGAGAGGGGGAAACCATACCCACATGTATTCACTCAAACAAAAACTAGCACATGCCAAAAATAGACTGAAGGATTGGAATAAGGAGCAGTTTGGCAATATTTTCAAGGAAAAAGATCGAATAGAAGGAGAACTATCTAGGTTGAATGAAAAATTCATTTAGTACGAAATGGTTGGGACTGATTATGAGTTGGAATCAAAACTCAAAGCAGAGCTGAAAGATATCATGGCCAGGGAAGAGACCTTTTGGAGACAACAATCCAGGGAAGTATGGTTGAAGGAAGGGGACAAGAACACTAAGTTCTTCCACATAACTGTAGTCACTAATAGGGTCAGGAAAAGTATCACTGAGATTGTACAAGAGGATGAATAAAAAATTCAATCCACAGAAGAGATGAATCAAGCAGCAGTTCAATACTCCAAACAATTCTCAACCATGCTGTAATGGACAATAAAAGGGAGAGGGAAAATTTATTGGATTGAATTCCAAGCCTGGTTAATGGAGAAGACAACCTGAGGCTCTACAAGCCAATCAATCTAGAGGAAGTAAGGGCTGCTACCTTTCAGCTTGGTGCTGATAAATCTCCTAGGCCTGACGGCTCCATGACCAAATTCTTTCAAGCTTTCTGGGACATCATTGGAAAGGATGTATATCCGACCATTGAGGAGTCAAGGAAAAAGGGCACAGTGCTTGGGCCCTTCAACCACACTTTCATTACACTTGCTCCCAAGAAGAAAGACCCTCAGAATTTTGGAGACTACAGACCAATTTCTCTCTGCAACACAATTTACAAAATCATCACAAAGATCATAGCTAATCGGCTCAAGAAGGTTCTTAAGAAAATTATCTCGGAGGAGCAAAGCGGGTTCTCCCCAGGTAGATCCATATTTGAAGGCATTATAGTGGCGCATGAAACTATTCATAATACAAGAAAGACTAGAACTCCCAGTATGATCATCAAACTAGACATCCTTAAGGATTATGATATGGTGGATCAACAATTCTTGCTGGAGGTGTTGAAGAGGTTTGGTTTTTGGCAGGAATGGGTGGAGTGGTTTAGCAGTTGCATCAATTCACCCAAATTCTCAGTTTTAGTTAATGGATCTGCATAAGGTTTCTTTGAATCTTCGAGTGGAATTAGATAGGGTGATTTCACCCTTTTTTTTCATCATCATGGTAGAAGCACTCGATAGAAGTATATCACATCTTAGGGCTGAAGGTAAATGGAAGGATATAGAAGTTGCCCCAGGAATAGACAAGTCGTCACACAATCAATTTGCAGATGATACAATATTATTTGGTGTTGTTACTAGGGCAGAGGCTAGATGCATCAAGTCATTGTTGAATGAGTATGGTTTGACTTCTGGTTAGAGCGTTAACTGGTGTAAATCTGAATTTTTCTTCCTCAATGTTTAGTCGAGCCTACAAAGAGATTTAGCAAGAATCTTGGGTCTGAAAATTGCCAACTTTCTTGGAAAGTTTCTTGGGATGCCTTTGTTTGCAAGGGTAAACAAAGTAAGTTATTGGGAATAACTACTAAATAACTGTAGGAAGAAACTGGGGGGCTGGAAGGGGAAGTGGCTTACATCAACCGGTAGAGTCATGATGATAAAAGTTGTCCTCTCTGTCATTCTGGGCTATTCAATGTCTTGTATGAATTTACCCAAAGCAATTGAAGAAGGTCCGATTCAACTATTGAGAAGATTTTTTTGGAGTGGCACAAATGACTCTAATAAATTCCCACTATTGGCATGGGACAAGATCTGTAAACCACAAGGGGCAAAATGGGCAGGGGTGAAACAATTACACCTAATGAACTTGGCAATGGGAGCAAAGCTGGTTTGGTATATATATTGTAAAGGGGACCAATGGTGAGTTCAGATTCTAAGAAAGAAAAATCTTGACATAGTTGATGCAACTAGAATACTCTCTGTCCAAAATCCCCCAAGGGACTCGACGATTTGGAATTTTATTGTAGATTGTAGAGACATCATTACCAAACATATCACATGGGAAGTGAACAATGGCAGGAAGGTAGCATTCTGGGAGGACTCCTGGGAGGGACATCCTGCCCTCAAGTCTCTTCCACATCTGGAGGAAATTTGTGGAGAGACAACTCGTGTATGGGGAAAGGAAGTCTACAACTATGGATCATTCACAACAAAGAATGGACAACCAAGTTGGAAGTGGAAATCGCTATCAGAGTTGAATGCCCCCCAAGATCAAAAGGAGCTCCTGACAGACATATTGAAATACAGAACATGGACGGATTCAGGAGAAGAATATAGGATTAGGTGGTGTGCTTTGAGGGATGGTGAATACAAAGTCAAGATAGGATATAGGATAGGGGAAGAAATTGTGGATGATAAACATTGGTCGAAAAAACTTCTTTGGGGAAAATTTGGACTGCCTAAGGCCGGTGTCTTCTCTTAGTTAGCAATTCAAAAAAGGATTCTAACACATGACCAACTAGCCAGATTTGGGATTAGTGGCCCAGGGAGATGCCCTTTGTGCAAAAATCATGATGAAGATGCGAACCACCTTCTACTGGCCTATCCATATGCGGGGTTTTGTTGGAACTTCATTCGAGCTAAGCTAAACTTCTCATGCCCCCTTCCTTAGGAGTTGGTGGACTAGTTTGTTAGTTGTCCCATCATCAAGAAACAAGACTTCTTTGGATGTATCTAGCAGGTCGCCTCCTCAATTGTAACCTGAGAGATTTGGAAAGAAAGAAACCACATAATTTTCAAGGATTTAGGGACGCCAAGGAGTTGCTAGCCAATCAAATTAAAACCTCTATTGTAGAAGTGGTGAACTCTACGGTTAAATACTCAAATTTGAAACATAGTGTCTTTACCAACTGGGACAGTGAGTTGACCAAGAAGTTCGTAGGGTTGGTGGTCCCAAAGCTTATGGGATCAAGGATAACTAAGCAATTGGTGGATCCCTAGAAGGGAGTCAAATGGATAGCACCAAACCCAAGATGGATCAAGATATATTTTGACGGTGCTTCCAGTGGAAACCCAAGGCCAAGTGGGATTGGATGTGTTGCTCGGGATGAACAAGGAACGATCATTACTGAACGTAGGGAACACATTAGTGTTGCAACAAACAACATTGCAGAGGTTAGGGCGACGTTGAGAGGTCTGGAGTTGGGCAAGGAGCTCGGGGCAAAGAAGATCCATTTGGAGGGAGATTCCTTGATCATTGTAAATGCCATTCGCTAGAACTCTACCCCCAACTAGAAGATCAATTGATGGTTGGTTGGTATTAGGACATTAATTGATCACTTGGAAGATTTTAAAATTAGTCACATCTACTGGGAAGGGAACTCATTGGCTGATGAGATGTCAAAGAGAGCTTTACGTGGTGAATAAGGTGGGTTGGCATTGAGGTGGTATTTGGGATCGATGTGCGACATGATAGGTTCAAGAAGGGGTCAAGGTTTGAGACAATGGTGGCCGTCAAAGATATGGAGGCTCCTATAGGCGTTTTGGGACCCTAGCTAGAAGGTTGATCCAACTAAAGAAGCAGTGCAGAGTGAAACGCGAGCTGGGTAAAGACTACTATGGTTAGGTTGTATACTACCTTTTGGCAGGCAATGATATTTGTAATCCTGGGGGGCTCTTAGTGCCCTGCCATCTGTCTGTAATCAACAGCAGTTGTAAGTGGTCATGGTGGTGTTGGCAACCTTGCTATTGACAACCTTACTGTAACAATAACTTCTAAACTATGTAATCTTTGATATCTTATTATATACGAGTGTTGGCCCTACCCAACTTTTTATCTAACAAAAGAAAATAACATAATAATAAAATAAAAATATAGTATAATAATGATTTTATATAATAATAAAATTAAAATATTAGTGATGTAATAATACAATTAATTAAATAGACGTTTTAGAAGATATCTCTCAACGTATTTTATATAGATTATTTTGAAGATATATATGCTAGTTTTACCTTTCTATCAATGGGTTTTTTTTGTTTTCACTAGTTTAGTATAACTTTCACGGATTGGGTGATTGACTCTTCCAAACTCAAATAGTCAAATGATTGGTTGTCAAAATTGATCAAATCATCAATAGATATTGTGGTTGTTGTAGGCCCACTTTAGTTGGCTTCAAATAAATTTACTCTATGTATAACAAGAGATTTTCGATTTCTAACTTCCCTCCTATCCTATTATTAGCTTTTACATAGGGTTGTCATGGAAGCATTGTTCAATGATTCCTTTATTCTCAAGACCTATTTAACTCATGTTTTACTGGATAGCAAAAACACTCATTCTCTTTTGCTTAAACAAATATCAACACTTTTTATTTTATTTCCCTAGCGTTTCTTCTATATTCAAGCATGATAAACTGGTGAGATCATAAGCATGATAAACTTAGAGCAATAATAATAAGGGTAATGGTATAAATTGAATAATTATTTAGAGTTTTTTTATAGTAAAAAACTAACATATTTATAGTCTAAACAAAAAATAATAATTAGCGGTCTAAGTGAGGTTTTGACAACTTAATACATAATCTGATTTGAAAGAAGACTATGATTAGAAGTAATTGTTTCACTTACATTTCCACCTTCTCTATCAAAACAATTACCCTTATGTTTATTGAATATAGAAAAAAAAATAATCACATAAGATGGATTGAGCTACTCTCGTGAACTCTATAGAGATAAATGCTTACACAAGGTATGTGACCAACTTGACATGATATCTAAATAAAGTAGAGAATGAGTAGTTTTTGTTTGGATGACTCTTTAGGTTGAGCCACATTAAAAATATAAAGTTGGCAAATTAAAGTGATGAGGATATCTATTAAAAAAGGTAACTAAAAAAGAAAACCCTTTGCAAAATCCAACAATAGTGGTTACAATGAAAAATCATCATTCTATAAAGATGGTGATGATTTCAAACAACACAAAATGAAAGGAAATGATAAAAGGCAAGGATTTTAGCCATGGGGGAGTATTAGCCTTCGTGATCTATCTTGAATTTAAATATAAATTGATAGAAAAAGTTTTTCTAAACTTTAGGATATTAAGATTGTGTATCAAAGTGTAACTAATATTGAATATCTAGATCCAATTTTGCCTAAAACATAATGTGAAACTTCAACCAAAATTTGGACATAATAAAGCTTCACATAATAGACAACTCCAAAGAAGATTCAAAGATTGAATAAACTAAACAATAATTGATCTCATTAAGCTCTTTCAAATAAAAACCTTGGACGATTGATTTTTTGATGGTGTTGCTCGCTCTACTCCTGCGTGAGGGGTCGTTGCTTGCATGAGGGCTTTTCCCTCCTTGCATGTTCATTATCTCTCTTTGTATTTGTTCTTTGTATTCTGATTCAATAGTGGGTGGGGTTTATCGGTGTTCGAGGGTCTCTGTTTTCTCTCTGTCAGCTTCCTCTCCCTGGTGCGCAGGTCATCTCGGAGGTGGAGGCTTTTCGTTTTTCCTTTCTTGCTGGTCTTCGCCTTTTCTCTCATCTAGTGGCTGTTTGGGGTGGCATTTTTAGCTCGGTTTCTCTGCTGCGAGCCAGTGTTTGGGTGGTTGTTTGTGGCGTTCAGGGGTGGTATTTTTTTGGGGCTGGGTTCTTTGGCGTGGGGTGAGGGATTTGGATCTGGTCATCCCCATTTAGCAGTGGTCATATCTTTGTTGTGGAGTGTGCTTGGTGGTGGGTAAGTTGCTTCTTGTATTTTTCCATTCTTCCTTGGGTTTGTGGGTGGTGAAGATCCCATGGATGAGAACGATGTTTTGGATGGGAGACCGTAAGATGATGCCATGATGGAGGCGGGGGACGGGGCTCCCACTCGGTCTTCTCCAAGTTTGGGCGTTTCTAGGATTAGTGGATTTAAGGTTCAAAAGGTTAATGGTTGCTTGGAAAGGGCTCAAGTATGCCTGGTTGTGGTGATTCAAAGGGAAGCAGTTGCGCAAGATGTAGAGTATTACAACCAGCATGTCTTAATCTACAAGTTTTTGGGGATGAAGGTCTCTTTACCCTTCCTTGACCCTTGGATTCAGAAGACATGGAATCCAGAGGGGGATTTTGAGGTTCTGATAGCTGCAAATAACTTCTTCTTGGTGGATTTCTCATGTATCTCTGATAGAAATAGGGTTTTTGAGGGTGGTCCATACTTTTATAATCAGGTTGGATTATTTATCAAACCATGGCATGTGAGGTTTAATTCAGTAGAAGAGATACTTTCCAAGGTCCCGGTGTGGGTACACCTCCCTCAGTTGTCGCTTGAATGTTGGAGGAGTGATATTCTGCAATCTATTGCTATGGCACTGGGAAAGCCGATTGGCCCCTCTCAGCAGACCGTAGAGAAGAAGATTTTCTCCTATGCATGTGTTTGTGTGGAGATTGACCTGAGCCAACCTCTGTCTAACTCCATTGATATGATAGTGGGATCTAGTTCATGGATGCAACCACTTGATTATGAAACCTTTCCGTTTAGATGTCGTTTATGTCATGAGTATGGTCATCTTTAGAGGAGGTTCCCACGAGCTACTGGTGCAGGGAAGTCAAGTAACAGGGTGGCTCCTTCAAATCCAGGATCTGAAAAAGGAAAAGGACCCATGCAGGGGGTGATTCCGGATAAGGACGGGTTTGTGCCTGTGAGGCCACGAAATAAAGGCCGAGGGCAGAAGAGGACTTTTCGGGACTATCAGGAGGAGGGGGTTTTCAAAGATTTGATGCATTGAATGATTTAGTTCACGAGGAGGGGGTCTCTTTTGACATGCACGTGGATGCTACTGCAGTTATTCCTCATAACCCTGAGCCCACGACTCTTACGTCTTCGACTTTTGGACCTAGGGAGGCTCCTGGGGAGGTAAAATATTCTTTTGTTCCTTCCCCTGAAGCTGGACTTGGGGATCTGTGTGTGGTGGTTGGTACTTCTTTGGCCTCTGTTGATGTTGGTGCATGCTCTACTGGGGGTTCGGGTTCAGGAGGCTCTGGCAAGATTAAAGCTTCTACTTCCCCCTATATTTTGGGTGTGCATCAAAAGTCCTTAAAAAAGAGTGCTCCTGACAAGCCCCAAAAGGTGGGTAGGAAGAAGGATCAAGAGAAAGTTAAGTTGGCTGGTGAGACATTGGTTGAATCTGGGTTGGTGAAGACCCTGGATACTCATTTCTCTCAACCGTTGTGATGATTGTGCTCTCATGGAATGTGAGGGGTATGAGTAGCATCCCTAGACAAAAGGCTATTCGGGATTTGGTCCGTGCTCATTCTTCAGATTTGGTTTTTCTCCAGGAGACGAAGTTATCTGTTGATAACATGATGCAAAGTGCTTCTAAGATTTGGAATAGAGGTTTATGTCAGTGTGTGGGTGCGCGAGGGAGCTCTAGAGGCCTTGCCTGCCTCTGGGATCCTTGACGGATCTCTCCTGTTTGGTGGTTCTCCAATAGGTTCTCCATTTCTCTTGTTGCGATGAGTTTGGAGAAGGGGGAAATAATTTTTTTGTCCAATATTTATGCTCCAACAGATGTCCCTGGTAAGATTCTTTTATGGTCCCATTTAAAAATTTTGAGGTCGTTAGACCCCTTTCTTCCCTGGATTATGGCAGGTGATTTCAATGCAATTGTCTCTCTAGAGGAGAAAAGGGGGGGAGTGCCTCGTTTGGACCCCTCATTTGATCTTCTTAGGGAAAATTTGGCTCGTCTTCGGCTTGTGGATATCAAACCTTTGAGTGGCATGTTTACTTGGAATAATAGGAGGCTTGGCGATGAAGCTATCTCTGAAAGATTGGATAGGTTTCTTGTGTCCAGTTTTTGGGTCAGTGACAAGTGGCTGACAAGCTCTAAAATCTTAGACTGGCGAGGGTCAGATCATTGGCCGATCAAATTCTCTACTCGTCTGGCTGACAACCTTAAAAAGCAAACTTTTAAATTTCAACTTATGTGGCTCAAGGAGGAGGGTCTTTTTGACTTAGTTTCTTAATGGTGGGCTGAAGGTCGTCCGACTTTTGGTATTGCTATGTACACCTTTATGAAGAGGCTTCAATATGTGAAGTATAAGCTAAAGCTTTGGAATAACCATCAATTTGGCAATGTGTTTCAACAGAAAAGGGTTGCCCAGGAGCGTCTGAATTCTATTACCAGGCAAATTAGGGAGCATGGTTTAGATGCAGCCTTGAGCAGGTTCGAGGAGGTTGCGGTCAAAGATCTTGAGGAATGGGAGCTTCGTGAGGAATTTTTTTGGAAACAAAAGGCTCGTATTGATTGGCTTCAGGAAGGGGACAAGAATACCTCTTTCTTCCATAACTTAGTAAAGGCTAGAAGACAGGGTACCATTATTTCTTCTCTCCGCTCTCTTGAGGGATCTGTTCTTTCTTCTTCTTTGGAAATCTCTAATGAGGCAGTCTGTTTCTTCTCGGATCTCATTTCTAAAGATACCCCGCTGACTGTTATGGAGGAATACTCTATATTAGCTTGCATCCCTCCCCTAGTGACAATGGAAATGAATGTCTCTCTTCTCCAGCCTATCTCTTTGAAGGAGTTAGAGGATGTGGTGTTTCGGCTGAAAAAGGGGAAGGCTCCTGGTCCTGATGGGTTCCCAGCCAAGTTCTTTCAAGAATTTTGGGAAGTGATCAATCTTGAATTTTTGGAGGTTATACAAGAGTCTCTAAGGAACAAGCAAATGTTGAGAGCCATGAATGCCACGTTTCTTGTCCTTATTCCAAAGCATGAGAGTGTTGATTCTCTAGATCTCTTTCGACCAATTGCTCTGTGTAACGTGGTGTATAAAATCATCACAAAACTTATTGCTAAGCGCCTAAAGCCTTGGCTAGATAAGCTAATCTCGGAGGAACAAGGTGGCTTCGTGGCGGGTAGATAAATTCTAGATGGAGTTGTTATTGCGGCAGAGACTATTCATTCCATGGCCTCTTCGAGGGAAAAGGCTATGTTCATAAAGTTGGACATGTCTAAGGCTTATGACAAAGTTAAGTGGGGTTTTCTGATCAAAATTCTTGGAGCCTTTGGGTTCAGTAGCGAGTGGATTGACTGGGTCATGAGTTGTGTGAAGACGCCCTCCTTTTATGTTCTCATAAATGGAGAGTCCTCTGAGTTGTTTGGTGCTTCTAGAGGTCTTCGGCAGGGGGATCCCTTATCCCCATATCTTTTCATTTTGATGGCTGAAGGTTTGGGGAGGTTCATTAAGTCCCAGGTTGCGGTCGGGCTCATTCATGGATGGAACTGGAACAACTCCCTCTCTCCTCAAACCCATCTTCAGTTTGTGGATGATTCAGCCTTAATGGGGGCTGCTAAGGTGGTTGAAGCAGTCGCTTTTCGTCAAACTTTGGATTGTTACGTGGCTACCTCTAGACAAAGCATTAATGAAAGTAAGTCTTGCATTTATTTCTTCAATACTCCCAAGCTTATACAACAACGTATAGCCGAGATCCAGGTGGGGAAGCTTCCCCTTACCTACCTGGGTATTCCTTTGGTTGTACGCCCACCTCCTAGGCGTTTTTTGTAGGAGGTGATTGATAAATTTCGTGGACTGGTCTGCCACTGGACCCATAGATGGTTATCCATAGCTAGTAGAGTCACTCTGTTAAAGTATGTAGTGCAGGCTCTCCCTATTTACAAATGTTTTGTGATGATTGCTCCCTCAAGCTTTTTCAAAGATTTTGAGGGGCTTTGTAGGCAGTTTCTTTGGTTGGGTAATCTCCTCTCGAGGAAGTGGAGTTTAATTAAGTGGGAAGTTGTTTGTCGGTCGAAGTAGGATGGTGGCTTGGGATTGTGTAGAGCAGATTGGAATGGGCAAGCTCTAGCGGATAAGTTGTATTGGAGGTGGTATTCACATCAGCATCAGATCTGGGCTAAGATCCTTACCTACAAGTATCTTGGGGAAGTGGATGGCGTTGAGGTTCCTCACTTTTGTATTTCGGGAAGGGGCTCTATGATCTGGGAAAATCTCAAGAGGGGAGCTCCATTGGTTAAACAAGGCTTGTTCTAGATCTGTAACAAAGGCTTTGATGCTCATTTTTGGCATGACTCTTGGGATGGCTTCCCGGCTATCCTCTCCTCACATCCTCACTTGGGGGACTTAGGTAGGATTTTTGTTCAAGTTGGTTGGAGCAGAGTGATGGAATTTAAAGCCCCTCAGGCTTTGGGACAGACTATCATTTATCAGTGGAAGGATATGCAAGAGTGGCCCTTGGGTGGATCTTTGGAGGATAGGAGAGAGTTGTCCTCCATTTTAGCTGATAGAGTCTGTTGTTTGCTTCCAGAAAGGGACGTGTTGGCTTGGGGTCCTGACCCTAAAGGGGAGTACTCTGTTGCATCAGGGTACCGTGCTTTGGACAGGCAGGCTTTAGGCAGTGCTAAGGCTCCTTGGTGGAAAAACATTTGGAACAATTTCTCCTGGCCAAAATGCATTTTTTTCTCATGGCTTGTGGTGTATGGCAGGTGTTTGACTTGGGACAACCTCTGCAAGCGGGGTTTTCAGGGTCCCTCTTTATGCTTCCTTTGTCTCAAAGATGTTGAGATTGTTTCTCATCTGTTCTTTCAGTACCCCTTTGCTAGGACTATTTGGCATTTCTGGTGGGGGGCATGGAAGTTACAGTGTAGGAATCCTTCTTCTCTTGGTGAGCTCTGGCGGAATATTGGACCTACTTCGGCAAAGACTTCATTCTTGCACACGACCTAGCCTATTGGTCCTAATCTAATTATTTGGCAGATTTGGTTGGAGCGCAACCATAGGATCTTTCTGGACATGAAACTTTTGGTGGGCCAAGTTTGGGCTCGCATTCTTGGGTCTTTACAAGAGACTTTGCATGCTAAATGTGATTTGTCAGTATCGGTGGACCCTGGGGATTTTGGAGTAATTCAGAATCTGGGGATTTCTGTTGGTAGTACTGGGAGGCCCAAGGTGGGACGGGGCAGGTGCTCTAGAGGGAAGGTGTTCAAGGGAGGGCATTGGCTGCTTCCTCCCACTAGGGTTTTGAAAATCAGCACTGATGGGTCTGCAAGAGGTAATCCTGGGCACGCTGGTCTTGGTGGGGTGGGCAGAGATAGTTTCGGGGTGGTTGTGTTCTTTTTCTCGGAGTATAAGGGGCAACACTCTAATAATCTCATGGAGACTTTGGCAATTATTTCGGCCTTGAATAGGGCATATGCTCTCGGTTGGAATCAGATTATCTGTGAATCTGATTCTCAAGTGGTGATAGACTTGATAAATAGACGTCATTTGGATGATGCTAGTTGGCAACTTGCGGTAGTGGTGAAACAAATCACTAGCCTTGGAGATTTACTAGATTCAGTCACCTTCTCACATATCCCTCGTGAATGGAATAAGGTGGTTGATGGGTTGGCTAAATGGGCTTTTGAGAAGAATGGGACTTGGTTGGTGGATGATTGGGACAGCCTGTCAAGGGACCTTGCCTAGGATTTGGAGGGCTGGGTTACGGAGGATGTGAAATGTTGCATTACTGATTCTTGATCTCTTGCTTTTTGTTTCTTGGCCCTTTTGGGTTTTCTTTAGCTTAATTGTTTGTAATTCTCTTGTTGTTTAATAAAAAAATTTACCCTCTTTTTATAAAAATAAAATAAAAAACCTTTCTCCAACAACCATTTCAAAACAATTTTAAAAATAAATCAAATAGAAAAGGGTTAGTCCCACTAGGTGTGCCAAATGTATACATGCAAAAAGAATAAGAATAAGAATTGAAATAATATTTAAAAACTCATTATTCTAATTTAACATGCAAATCTTTGATATAATATTAAATATATGCTCTTGATTGTAATGTTTGTTTGTCTATTTCTCATGTTTCAATAACATCTATTAACTCAAACTAGAATCAATTTTTTTTTGAGGTGAAGGATTTGATCTGAATTTATAGGATTTTGAGCCTGCAAAAGGATGACTAGAATTTGTTCTTAGATCATGAGATTATCCCATGAAAGGTTAAGTTGACGAGGATAGGAAAGGTTTAATTAATTAATTAATTGGTTTAATGGATTTATTTATTTATTTTGCTCAAGTAATTAATTGATTTGGTTTTTGATTTTTGGTTTTCAAAGATTAGTTAACTATTTTGATCAATTAGTTAAGTGATTTAATTTATTTGATTTATTAAATTAATTTAGATATTTGCAAGGAAATGATTTATTTAAATTAATTAAAATAATAAATATTATTTAATCAATTTGATTTTAATAAAGAAGATTGAGGATTATTTTATGGATTAATTAATGTAAGATGAATTATTTCAATAAATGGATGTTGCTAGGCATTAAGATGGGAGTGATGACATGTAAATTAGCATTAGTGAGATTTCAGTGTTTACAAGTATTATAACATTTTATTTTTTCTTCTAATATATTTTTTATACTACTTGGTAGACTATGGCTAGCACACTTGAAAGCCATTCCTTCAATTGTGCATCAATGTATAAAATATGTTCATGAAGGGAGAGTTGTCAATATTCCATGAGATTTATATGAGTCCATAATGGAGTTGAGCCATTTCACTTTAGATACTTGTATTCCAACTCCAAAGGAACCTCCATGTGAAGTTGAAATAAATGTATGTGAGGAATACCAAAAATGATTACCACACAAAAAGAACAATAAGAATAAAATAGTATGAGATTACAAGTGAAGCATAAAGAGCTCCCTTGTGAATAAATCAACCATGAAGTAGAGATAGGGATAAAGCAAATAAATTTATAGAAGAACTACAATTTCTTGCACAAAAGACCACTTGTATGCTAAATCAAAGTATTGTTGTGCACCAAATGGAAGTCATTCCTCCACGACCACAAGTAAAGAAACAAGAATTTTGGTTCAAGAAAGAAATGCCTCATGTGTCATATAAAATACAAGAACTAGTAGCAAGACTAATGAAAAAAATATGATGACATGGCCAATATGTTGATGATTTGTTAGAGTATGACAATGATGCTATGGGGTTTGTTCAATGATTCATGAGCATATTATACACTATATATACCTATATTTATAGTTTTTGTCATTTTCTTATTACTTTTAAGCCTTTGGTTTATCCCTTATTTGTTGTGATTTTACACACTCATTTTAGCATCTATATCTTATTTGATGTTTTTATTTCCCCTACTTCAAGGGGAATCGTCCCTCTTTCTTACTTGAAATATTTTCCCTTGCTCTTATTTACATCATCCTCACTTATTATTGCACCCTTACAAGTTGGGCCCATGCCCATCCATATATAAGTGCTAGCTAGAGGGGAGGAGAGGATTGAGTGACTTTGGATTAATCACCAATCAATTGAGTGCCGTAGAGAGGCCTTGCATCTTTTACTCATTCTTATGTTTGCTCATGTTAACCACTTTGGTTGATCATTGAATTATTGTTTCCTATTTTCATGATTGCTTTTACCTTGTGCATCCTTGTGCACATTTCGTGTTTCCATAATCTTTGTTTACTTATGCTTTCCATGTCTACCTATGATCATTATCACATGCTTATGATACTTATAATGCTTTTATTCCATGCTTATGTTATCTTTCTTGTGTCCTCTATAATGCCATCCTCTCATGCCTAGGTTGCTCCTACATGCACCTATGCTCTTTTTTTATATCTTGTGTTATCATATTATGCTTTCATTGCTATATCATTCTAAGGCGTGTCATGCTTTCCTTGTGCTATCTTGTGCTTTCATTGTCCTATCTTGCTAATAGAGCCATTCTTTTGAAGGAATCTTATCTCCCCATACTATATACATGCTATCATTACTTATCGTCTTATATTGATAGTATTATATGTCCATATCATTTTGTGCTCACATGCTTAATTGTATTCCTATTGCTATCTTACCATATTGGGGGGCATCACACTTTTCCTCGTCTATTATGTGTACTTGTACACCTTTCTATGTACTAAGAACTAGACTGGGGACACTACATCTTCCCCACTATACACCTATATTGTGCCTCTAGGGTTATTTTGATGTTATGATTTGCCTATACTAGGGGCAACCATATTTCTCAATGCTTATCTCTAGTCCAAATATTTTCACACCTATCATTGTAATGCTTTGTTGGCCATACAATGCACTTATAACACACACTTTACATGATTTATGCTCTGATATGATTTCATATTATGTGATTAAATTTTCTATGTAGAATTTTCCCCTCTCTAATTCCTTGCTTCCAATGGATGCAACCAATGAAGGGGGCCAAATATAATCACTATCATTCCTATGATGAGATTTTAAGTAGTGAATTGTGCTAAACCAAAACTTATCACCTTTTCTAAATGGATCTTGATCACATGACACAACAATGTTTGATATGCCATATCGCTCTACCACCATAAAGGATGAACTATTTCAACATCACTTTCTATAAAAGTAGAATTTTCCTAACCCTACTCCCAGTTTTTTCTTTGATAGTTAGAGCAACATTGTAATTTAAATTTACCTACTTCACTTGTGAGAAAAAAGTTGTTTGTTATGTATCTTTTCTCTATTTTTTAAGTTCATATGGAGTGTACATGCCAAAGATGAACACATGAAGATATCTAGTTGGGTCCATTAATTTACATGGAACTCAATATCCTTTTTATGTTTGAATATTTACTTTACACTCATGTTTATAAGTACTCATTTACTTTGAAATACATGTCCATTTAGGACTCCCATGAACCTCAAAGTGGGGGTAAAATGTGATGTTAAAATTTGCATACCCATATTAATTCCCATTTCAAGAGAATATCTTAATACAATTACATAGAGACACATGACACTTTTTATGCTAAGTTTGACTCCTTCCTTGATCCCTATCCATCCCATTTTATGATCACCTTCACATATTTTCATAGATTCAACTATATCCTTGCCCTATCTACACATGTTTTTACACATTCACCTCATCTATTAGGCTATACTTCCACATATCCATTCATGATCCTAGGATCTAACATTCCCTACATTGGGCAATGTTTATGACATGCTCACTCACGATCTCACATGACACAAATTTGACATAAAATTCAAAAGATTGACTTATGCTCTTTCCTCATAGTTATCAGGAGTTAATTTGGTAAATATTTGTGCAATAATTCATTATGCATTAATTCACATAAATGAATATTCAATTATTATTCTAAACTTGGGGTATTAAGGAACATTCAATAAGAACATTTTGACTTGAGATCTAAGAAGAACAATATTTACATCAAAATTCACATCCTTTTATCACTTGCACATTTGGTGGTTGTCTACCAACATTTGCCAAGGTCATAAAGCTAGCCATTTAAGGGGTTTATATGTGTAGAATGCGAACCATTATAGTTTAACAATATCCCCAAGGTATTTCTAAATACTACTAGTCCTTACATATGACTAAACAATATGAATCACAATACTTTAGATCATAAAAAATAAACAATATCTCCAAGGTATTTCTAAATACTACTAGTCCTTACATATGAGTAGATAATATGAATCATAGTACATTAGATCATAAAAGTTTGCATTACACTAGATCAAAACTAAGAGAACAATTATGCATGATATAAGATTGATTAAAATATATATCAACTTTTAAAAAATTTCAAATTGACACATAATTCTAGATAATTACCATATCAAAAACACCTATTTTTGACTAAATTTTATACAACATTAAATTTGTCTTGTAATTCCCAACACTAAATACACTTATCCCTTCATATCTAATTTCTTAAATTGATATTCTAAAATTTACCCAAAGAATTAGTTGAATTAATTGTATATTCATTAACAATTAATTAACCTAAATACCATCCTAGGAAAGTATATTTATACAAAAACAAAAAGAAAAGACACAATTTAATTAGTGTAGATATCTATGTTAAAGCAAGAAGAAAAGCTTACACGATACATCTTTTTAGGGTTATAGCTTCCTCTGTCTTATTTCTTTTAGGGTTGGGGATAATTTGGTGGAGAAGGGTCAGAGGCACATCTGTTTACTCTTCGTAGCTGCTCGATCTTGCTCAGATCAATTATCCGGTGGTAGGTATTCTTTTTACTTGCATCCATTTCATTTTCTCTGTAGTTTTGTTTTTTCTTTCCCATTAATAATGTTGTGCTAATGTTCTATTTCAATTTGCAGTTGGTTTTTTGACCAGCAAGCACCATGGCAGTTGTTTTTCCCAGCCTGAGCACGGAAGCAGGCCTCAAGCAACTCGATGAGTATCTCCTTTCACGCACCTATATTACTGGGTATATTGCTTCAGTCCCTTGTTTCTTTTGGTCCCGTTTTTATGTGATTTTTATATTTGTTAAATCATTTGCTACTGTAAAATCATATTTTTTTAATTTTGCTCTTTGGTTTGCTATATGCGTTTTATAAACTGGTGCAATTGGTTCTTGTGACAGGCATCAAGCTACACAAGATGATATTACAGTGTTTGGTGCCTTGGGAAAAGACCCTGCATCGAGCTTCCCTAATGTATCTCGCTGGTACAATCATATCAGCGCTCTTCTGGCTTCAAGGTACCATTTGTTTTTTTTAATTCACTTTGGAAGTTTTAGTTCGATGTTGTAACTTATTTCATGAAGTGTGCATGATTAGTATTTTGTTTCTTTTTCCATTCATTTCTACTAATTTGGCGAAATTGGGTCATGGATTATGGCCCTCTTATGTATTGAGTTGGATTTGAATTAGCTTGGGATGGTAATTATCATTGAGTGGAGTGGGTTTTAGTGAGCGTTGGTGGAGGAAATGGGTTATTCTGATCACTGATGGATTGGATTGTTTTATTATTTAATGTGGAAATCTACTTGTAGAGAAGCTTCATCTTAGCTACCGCTATCAAGCTGCCTCTTTTGTCAAATGCATTTCTGACTTAATCCCAGATTGTCTGTTGTAGTATGCCAAATTTATAGTGTTGGATGTGGTTTTTTACCCAAATATAACTTTTAATCAAGTCTTGATGGCATTTGAGCATATATTTTCGTTATGAAAGGCCATTTATTTTACCACTTGCTTAAGTCTAGTAGTTTTAGCTTGATTGTTATTGAATTGCATTACTTTTGATGCAGTGATTTGTGTTTGGTAACTTCTGCATTTGATGCAGTTGTTTGTGTTCGGTAAATTCTGCATTCAATTGCATTTGATGCAGTGATTTGTGTCTGAGAGTTATTGGTGCGCATCAGTGTGCGCCAGGATTGGTAAATGGTTTCATTGACTGCTTTTGACCACATGGGTTCGCCCTAATGGCTGTTGGACTGCATTTGAAGACTGCATGTTTTAGGAGATGACAGATCATCAAGATGGTTCTGGATTGGTAGTCCAAGCTGGGTTCAAGTTGTGTATAATGGATCGCATTTGCATTTTTATGATAGGGATCACAACAATGAAGAAGTCTATGGAGTGATTATGTGCACACACCTGATGCTCATCTCAAATGAGCGATGCGAATTTAGATTTAAAACAAGATTAGTTGGATCTCAAATTCTACAAAGATTTTAAACAGAAACATCATCATATTGTGTATCTACTACCTGTCTGAGTAGTAATCAATGATAGCCTTTCATGCTGACCTGTCTGAGTGGCAATTGATGGTTAATCTTTCATGCTGATTTGTTCAATGGTTATATAGTTATGCTAATTTCAATTGTTTTTTAAATTTAATGTTGGTTGTCTTTTTGTTTACCCCTCAAATCAAGGTTATTATTTTGTGACAGCTTTCCAGGAAAGAGTGTTGGTGTGAAAATAGAGGGAGGAGCTGCAGCACCTGCTACTGTAAATGCAACTGAGGTTTGTAATTTGGACAATATCTCTGACTAAATTATCTGTGACTATTTAATCAACAAATTAGCATTCTGTTTGGGAATAGATGCAAGGAGTGACATATGAGGATGCTAGGATGTAGTCTCATGTATAAATGATAAAAGCAAAAATGCTTATCTGTGAGTACCCAGCACCCACGAACTTTCTTGGGCAGGTCAGAACTAGATGCTTGCTTTAATTAATAAACCTGTCAATGCTGGTCAAACCCGGGTCAAACCAGCAAAAAACCAAGCAGATGTGAAACACACATGTTAATCATGTTTTATTGAAAAAACCATTCTATTTTTAAAAATGCAGTGTGTTTTCTTACAGAATCCTCAAAATTCATTTCTTTTTCATCTTTTAGCCTTCAGGCAGCAGTTAACAATTTAATAGTTATTTAGTGTTTTTAAATTGCTGTATTTTTCCTGTTTTAAACTGGTGTAATTGAATTTCATTTACACGTTCAAATTGTCATGCCATTGCTGTGTAAGAATAATCCTACGATGGGACTCTTCTTTTCAACGGTCAAACCAAGTTGTTTAAGCTTCAGTTTTAACAACTGTATTTGCTAATATTCTGCTTTTTATGGATTTGTTATATTTCTGACTATATCTCTTAATTAGTTTTTAACTTTTTTAAGATACCTTAGTGAGGGTTTAACTGGGGTCTCTACCCTTAAAAAGCATGATTTTGTACATCCAGTATAACAGCTAGCAAAAACAGAGTGAGATCTGGAAATAAAATGGCTCTATGACCCAGCACTCAAAGCACTATAAGAAACCTCCCTTTTGTGCTAACAGTAAAATGCATGCACCATGCTGTCGTATTGATCAGCCAAAGCAAAAATAAAAAGAAAAAGCCCAAACAGTATATGCCCCCAAAACTTTTTAACACCCAAAAAAAAACCCATCAATTATTAGTACATAAAAGTTTAAAACTTAACCCTATACCACCCCACCTCTCTTCCTGCTTGCAGACAAGTCCACAACTGGTTCATGCACCTCTTCCACAATGCAAACTACTCCTCTTGGGCCTTGAGCCTGCTAGTAGTTTGCAGACCCTGCCAATGATGGGAACCGGATATCATTCTGAGCTTCTTGAGATGCCTGGCCCTATGAGTAGAGCTGCTGCAGAACATCAAAGTGGTGTAATCACCATGCACTTTGAGCCTCTTATTATCATGTAAAACATGTAAGCCTATCACAACTTTACCCATTTTATGGCAATATGCCCTTTTGAGGGCTTCAAGCACCTCTTTCTTGCCCTCTTGCTGCACCAGGGAGGATGTTGAATCTTCTCCTTCCTTATACTCTTCTGCCAGACTCTTTGTTTCTCCAATCACTTCCATGCCCTTTGCTGTTTACATGTCATTGAATTGGTCAGGCAGGAATAGCATAAGCAACCAAAGGCGCAAATTTACATCCACGACCACAAGACCAAGATTTGCAACAAAATTTCTGTTTATTGCTGATTTTGGCTCATTACCAAACTCTAAACCTTTTTCTCCCAACACACTCTGCACAAACACTAAAGCTTCCTAACATTTACACTCAAAGATTTATTAAATTCTTCTATCCGACAAAGGGCCTTGGCCCGTCTTCTCTTTGCTCCTGCTAGCCCAACTGAGACTTGCCATAGGTGCCCTCACTCTAAAATATTTCCCGCTAACAAGATAACCAGATAGAGAATGCCTCCAGTATACCACAAACTGACCATAGTCACAATGAGCTTTAACCATGCTAATAAGGCCTCCTACACATGTTACCTTAACTCTACCATTAATAACTTATGCCATCAATGCTCTTCCACTTGTGCAATAATACCTCCCCTACATCCAATGGCACCATCGCAATTTGCATAGAATAAAGCCTTCCTCATGCACCCTTCCTTCAATAAAATCTCATGATGTAATAGCAAACAAACCTATGGACCTTAGCTATTATATCTCTTCTAGGTCTAATGTATGCTAAAAGAAACAAAGATCAAGGCAGGTGGAATCTTATATGATGCTTCTGACATATACAGTTGCTTAACAAATGACTAAAAGTAGTGCATTGTCCAGATGATATGCTGTTGAATCCTTTTACAATGTTGAAATCAAATCTCCTCAATTGGGTTTGAGAACAATCACTTCTTTTGCACACCTGTTCAGCTTTCAGTTGGACTCTTACCTTTACTTATGGCCTTAATCACTACTATCGAATATCTTTCTATTACAGGCTTAGGCATCCTGTGAGAAGCTGCTGCTATCGAAGTAGCTAATAGTCTTTCCCATTCTGCTTCATTATTTGTTTTCGTCCCTAGGAAAGAGAGCCTTCATACAGGAACTCCCTAGACAAGTTTTTAAGCACAAAGCCCCTGCATACCAAATCTGGATTGCCTTTGGAGGCTCTATCAAAATACAGTTTGATCAAACCTTATGGAGGACTCCATCATTCCTCACTTGTTCCCTTCTCTGCCTTTTTGCTTTGGCTCTTGCTACTGTTGCTTACATAGTATTATATGTATCTGCAAGAGTCTTTATTTGATCTCTGAGATTTTATCTGGAGCTTTAGTTAGGTAGTAGATTTATCCACATTATAAGAATGAAGTTTGTTGCGAGACACCTCTGAGGAAGCTCCTTCATAGGTAGAAAGTTGATCACTTTCTGTCTCTTTGCGGTTTTATTTTTACTGCTAGGATTTCTATAAACAGTATTTGTGACTGGGAATGCAAGTTTGTCTTTCTTGGGTTGTTGGAGATATGTTACTAATAAGCTCCATGCTCTGGATATCGAAGCTATACATTTGTATCTGCTGCAACTTTTTTAGAATTAAAGTTGCATGCTTTTCTGGTTGAATTTGGTCAATGTAATTTACATCTTGCTTGTCTATGATTTGAATATAACTGTAATTATGAACTGATGCCAGGCTCCTAAAGAGGATGAAGATGATGATGATTTGGACCTTTTTGGTGAAGAGACAGAAGAAGAAAAGAAGGCAGCAGAACAAAGGGAGGCAGCCAAAAAAACATCAGCTAAAAAGAAAGAAAGTGGGTATTGATTTATTTTTCTGGACAATTTTTTTTAGTGCTATGAGTTCAAGAATTGATTATTTTGCTCTTACACAAAAGATGCGTTTGTTAACTTTGTTGCATGGCTTTAACAGGTGGAAAATCTTCTGTTCTGTTGGATGTCAAACCATGGGATGATGAGACAGACATGCAAAAACTTGAGGAGGCTGTCAGGAGCGTGCAAATGCCTGGCTTGTTCTGGGGTGCTTGTAAGTGCCTAGTTTTCTTTTGATAGATAATCTACTATATTTTGTAAACTTCCTATTTATTTTGTTGGTCACTGACAAATAGAGTTATGAATTGCAGCAAAGCTTGTTGCTGTTGGATATGGGATTAAGAAACTCCAGATTATGATGACTATTGAGGATGACCTTGTGTCTGTTGACAATCTTATTGAGGATCACCTCACATCTGAACCTGCAAATGAACACATTCAGAGTTGTGATATTGTTGCATTTAACAAAATCTGTGAGTTCAAATCCATAGCTATTTCATTGTGGTGATGTTATAGATGGCCTTTTTAATTCTGTTTATATTATTATATTCTTTGTCATCTTCACTGCATTTTGACTGGGAAATGTAATTTTACTGAGTATGTCGTTATATTTGCAGAATGATGCATCAAGCCTTTTTGGTAGGGGGGAGGCAGAACATTTCTCTCCTCTGAAGAGTTCTTATATCCTTATTTATTTGCAACTAGGAAAGCTACCATCAAACAGAGTGTGTATTAGAAACATTCTCCGGCATACTATGAATTTTGGGACAGACATGTCCTTTCATTGGAAACTTAATAAAATTTATTTATATATTTGGTTTTTTCTTAAAATATATTTGGTTTTATCTTTAAGTAAGGATCTACTAAAAAGATAACAAAATTTCAGAGAATCAGAAACGAATGCATTTTACACTTTTTCCTCTAAAGCATGAGGTTCCCAGTGATTATTTATAGAAGGAAAACTTGTCTAGTTTGCTACCTCATGAGTCATGAGGTGACCTAGTTGACAAATGGGTTAAAAGAATATGTGTGGTGCCCTCGTCTAGACATTCTGAAATGCCTTGGTGTGAAAATCAAGAGTAATGAGTACACTGTAGCCAGAATTTTTTATCGTTTCTTGTTTGAATCCTTAAAACAACAAAAGTGGAGAGGAATGAGGTTATGCAGATTTTTATGTTCGACCATAAGCTTTGCTCTCTTAGTACAATGCTAAGTTTTCTGTAAACATGGAGGCAACCTTGCACGTGCAGATTGTGGCATCTTATTTCAATACGTGAAATCAATTGCTAGAAATGGCAATATTCATGTTCATTATATTGTAGGAATGATTTATCTGCAAGCAAGATAAATTCTAGTTGGAATTACAGTAATGCTTGCAATTTGGCTAAATATTGTCTACAGTTTAATTAAAAAAACTTGTATTTGGCTTATCATTTAGGTGAATGTGTTTGACTTAGATTCTGCTCAGCATCTTCAACAGTGCTTGTTTTGTGTGTTTTTTGGGTATCTATAAACATTTATTAGTGATGCAAAAACATGAAGGTATTTGTTATTTGTTGATGACCCAATATGATATGGAAAGTTCAAATACCAAAATTCAAATGTACTGAAAATCAAGGAAATGGTATATAAATGTAGCCCACAGGGGTAAACCGATATATTGAAGGATGTTTATTGAAACAGAATTCAAGATAATGGAGTTTTAAAGTACTAAGTTGATGTGTAGGTTCAGAGTGGTTATTTGGATTTTTCATTGGGTAAACCGATATATTGAAGGATGTTTATTGAAACAGAATTCAAGATAATGGAGTTTTAAAGTACTAAGTTGATGTGTAGGTTCAGAGTGGTTATTTGGATTTTTCATTTAATGTCTTCGGATGGAGGATTCTCTCTAATGTATGCATATTGTGCAATGCTAAATATGGTGTTAGCTATGTTCTGATCTTGAGATTGCACGGTGTATCTGAAATAGTTTCTTCCATATCAGTTCATCAAATGACCTTTTCAAGAATAATCATCAAAATTTCGGCTTTCCATTTATGGATTTTATGCAAGTAGTTGCTTTTTGCCAAATTATGTAGGTGTTAAGAGGGCAACTATTGTGGTAGTTTTAAAATTGCCTTTAAAAGATTGGATGTCAATTGTTGCTTCCATGAGCAGGTGGTGATGCAACTATTGCTTTCAAGAACAATTGGATATGTAGTTGTGCGAAGCTTTGTTTTTCACTGTCATCAATGGAATTTGATATTTTCAAGTATCTGCTTAATTGAGTCTCACTTCCATTGTCTCATTATATCCGGAGACATGCCTTTTACCCAATAGATAGATCATTTGGACCGGTCTTTCCCATTTTAGTTGAAACAAAACGAGAGATGATCAATTGAAAGTGTTGTATGTGAAACTAGTGATTTGTAAGTGTATTCTGATAAGACTTCACGGCTCAATTTTACTTCTCCAATTGAGAGATTCATCCATTTTAACTCAATATTCCATATTTCCTGTTTCTTGATTTGAGTTACCACTTAGCTTTATTTGACGATTGCCATTTTAACTCAATATTCCATATTTCCTGTTTCTTGATTTGAGTTACCACTTAGCTTTATTTGACGATTGCCATTTTAACTGAATATTCCAATTTTTTTGCACCCCTTTTTTAATAAGTTCTCCTGCAAAACAACTAAGTAAATTTTAAGATAAGGAGGTAGGTATGATTTGAAAGCATTCTTGCCTGCTTGTTCTAGAATCTCAAGTGGAACACAAGCAAGTCGCTAAATCTTCTCAGCTTTACCTTATAGTCTTTGTTTGCTCTAAAACAACTATGCCTTGCACCGTACATGGAGTTTTGCTCAAATTGAAGCTGAGCATGTCTTCTTTTGTACTTTGCTTGATACCTATTTAGCCTCTTTTCCATTTGGAGGTTTTTGTGCCTTACTTTTTAGTGAATTTCTCAGTTGTGTTTCAGGCCTCCTTTTCTTGTTTCTTTTGCAGCTGTTCCATCATAACTTCAAAAGGACTTAGTGGGAGGTAACGAAATATGTTCTAAAAGGGGTTTATTAGTTGAAGGATAGGGTTTGTTTTATTATAGGAGCATCTTGTATTAGGGCTCTTCAAGAGGTACAATTAGAAGGGGTAGAACATGCATGCTTCATATTGCAGCATAGTTAGGTGCCTATCATAACTTCAAAAGGACTTAGTGGGAGGTAACGAAATATGTTCTAAAAGGGGATTTATTAGTTGAAGGTTAGGGTTGTTTTATTATAGGAGCATCTTGTATTAGGGCTCTTCAAGAGGCACAAATACAAGGGGTAGAATATGCATGCTTCATATTACAGCATAGTTAGGTGCCTTATAAATAGAAGGGAACAACAAAGTAGCTGCATATGCTATTAGTTAGGTCACAACAAGGTAGTTTCATATGCTATAAGCCATCTGTCTGTTAGGTCACCTAGCATTGTGGACTATAAAGGGTTTATCCATTTTATTCCATTCCATACAACTAACTTGATGGCCACCTTGTTTTGTTCATCTGTTTGCAGAGATAAACTATTGTAGATGTTTTCAATCATGAGTTTTTTTAGTGTAAGATGAAAATTGTTAATAGCTATCTAAATAATAGAACTTGAAAAACCAAAATGTATTTATTTACTAGAAAAAAGTGCACTACTTCTTTCGAGTCTCGTTATAAGGAATGAATGATTATTTTGTATGTTAATCAGCAGCAAACAAACAAACTATTATTCCTTCTCTTTGATAAACAACTCACCCATGAAGCTCACAAATTAGTTAACAAATTTGATTAGTAGACAACTCTAATATCGATTTGCATGTTTGATCAATTAATATATTTTTGCACGACTCTAAAATAACTAAGAGTTTAATGAATTATCTTATTAGCTGAATCCTTCAATTTTAGCACATAATATGTCTTAACTTGTAGAGCATTCCCATCTTGCTCTTTTAAGCACCTAATGTCTCTTTTAACTTGTAGAATATTCGTATCTTGGAGAAAATAGCCCTCCTTGAGTTCATACTTACATTTTTTTTTCACATTTGACAATTTTTAAATTTTTTCTTTCCACACTTGTTCATATTTTTTTCACATAATTTATATTCCTCTATTTCAAGTTGAGTTATGGTAGCTACAACTGAAATAATTGGAGGTTTAGACAAGCCAATTTGTTAGGTAGACTTCTTTTATATTTAATAATAAAATGAAAATATTATAAGAAAGGAATTCATTCATAACAAGGTGCTTGTTGCAATTTTGATTGAGCTTTGAAAATATTAAAAGAGATTGAGGATTCATGTTAATAATTGTTTCTTTTTGGGGTGAGGGATCTAGCTCGATTGGCTAAAGCATCAGGTTGTAGGCAAGTGGTCACGAGGTCTAGTCTCCCCTTGTCCTCGTTGTACTGGAGGGCGTGTCATGTTAGTATCACTGATCACGTGAAAAAAGTTTTCCAGATGCATTGCAGTTTATGGGGAAGCTACTCGACTCTTGCAGTCTAAAAAAAAACAATTGTTTCTTTCTAATACTAAATAATATTTCAACTTTTAGTAACTTGAATAAGATCAAACAATAGGAATTTAAAATTGGTCTATGAAAGAATTTTGAATGATAAAATATGTGCTTGTCTCCTTGTAGTAAGGCAATCCTATAGCAGAATCACCTATGTCCATTGACATACTAAAATAGTGTTGTAAGGTAATGTCAAACTAGTACTAGCACTTTTCAATCTAACAAATGCATTTTGCAAGTTATTACTCAATGCAAAAGATTTATTGACCACAATTATAGAATGTAAAGGTGCTACAATGGTAAAGAAAGGATTGATAGATCTTATTCAACATAGAACTACACCTCCAAATCTCTCTTTTTGTTAAATTGGAAGGCTTAGGCCATTTCAAAATACCTTCTAGTTTGGTTGAATCAATTCTCAACTCTTATCTCTAATAACATGCCTCAAGTAGACAAATAATTACTCACATTGCTTTTCATCCAAAGAATGCTTTCTTTCCTTTAAAACTTGCAAAACTTGTTTTAAGTTCATTAAATTGTCATCCTAGATCTTGCTAAAAACCAACACGTCAATGAAAAAACAACACAAGATTCTATCAATGACATCAATATCCCATTAGCCTCATAAAATAAATAATTAAAAAATTACATGCATAGAAGAAGAAAGAAAAACTCACATAATATAGATGTATAATATGCAAACACATGACTTTTCTATTATACAAGATAATTTATTTTAGTTTTATATTTTTTCATAAACAACTACTCAAAGCAATCACACCTAATTACCCAATTACACATAATAATTAAAAACATTAAATAGAACACAAAATAACAAAAAAATAGTTTTGGACCACTAGTAACCACAAAAATGGACAATAGTTGTGCAACTTTGTAGCCTTGGTCTTCTACAATTAGTATTGGTCACCTTGTGCCTCTCACCTTGACACTTTCATTTTGAAGTTTCATCAATTCAACATGACTCTAATTATCTATATACCCTACATGCAATGTAAATGACACATGTGCTACTCAACTACAATGATGTTGTTTTGTTGATTAGCCTATACTTGCAATTATTTAAGTTCAAGTTTACTTAAGATTACTCAATCACTTTGTTCTCCATTCCTTCATAAGCACCCATCTATTTGAATTGATAACCAAAACCTTCAACTTCCTATTTAGTAGTCATGAGGGAAAATAAGAGCACTCACACCACCCTTGTTCCTCATCAAATGACAATCTAAAAATATATTGAATGGTCACAATTGCAATACACAATTGAGAATGGAAAACTTTCTAGTGTCAACAAATCTACCTTTCAAGTAATATACCCAATCTTCAACTTAGAATCTAACTCAATTGAATGATCCTCAATTCTTCTAGTGGCTTATACAACCTCCATTTAGGTCTCCCTATGCTCTATTTGATAGATGCAACATTTAAACCAACAAGAGTTCCAATGCTAATATCCAATATCCTACCATAGTAAATGATAAGTATATGAAATGTATCCCTATACACATAGAAGAGTGTCACTTTTGATTAATAATACACCTATTGTAGTAATATCCTTATCACCATGCAATCATTCAATCCTTACATTTGATAAAAATTCTAATTAACATTGAGAGTCATTCTATAATGGTAGCAAAGGGTGGAGTGTAATGGCATGAGTGTGTTAACAAAAGCTCTTACCTTTTACCTTAAATTTGACAACCATTTACACATTAAAATATTAATATTTAATAATAGACAATATTTTCAAAATATGTAGCGCATAAAAAATATGTCCTCAACAACATTATCTGTGCTTCTTCACTCTATCATCCAAAAATGAAGTAAATAATGTAGATACAATAAAATTTATGTGTCCACGTATGTAGTAAATAAAATAGTTCCAAAATAAAATAAAATAACTTTTAATATATAAAATAACTCCAAATTGACATCTCTAGACATTTAGATAGATCTATTTAAGATATATATACTAATCTAGTTTAAATAAAAAATTACAAATGCATCATAGATTTGAAACCAAAATAATTAACACCCAACACAATAAAATTAATCTAAACTAATTGACAAATATGTTCCTTTTTTTAAATACAAAATCTCTAGCACAAATCTTTTAAAGCAAAAGAAAAATAGAGACTTGACATTTAATGATTGTTGCCTTGAAAAGGGCACTTAAAGCCAAGCATAACTTAGGAATACCATCCCAAACCTCCAAGAATCTTCGAGGACTTGTCAATAGTGAGCTTTCTCATCACTTTGTTGGATTATCACGATTTTAAAAAGAAATAGATATCATCAATATGAGATTGTTTTGGATGTAACTCTTTAAGTTTTTCAATTGATGTTTTAGATAAAACTTCATGATTTATCATTTTCTCTTTTCTTGCTATCTGATTCTTAATGATGATTCATAGAGTTTAATTGAAAACGATAAAAAAATTAACACAAATAAATCCAAAAACATCTCATACTAATATCATAAATTGTAAATTTTTAATATCTACAAATATCATCAAATATTATTAGGCCCAGAAGGGGCAGAATGGAAAAATATTTTATTATATATCAAAAATTACATCACAAAGAAATGTGTTGATTTTATTTTATAGGTAGAAGACAATTTAACTGCCCCATAACTATCCATAACTATCTAAACATAAAAAATATATTTACAATTGTGTTAGCCTAGAAGATTAACATGTTAACACCCCCCGTTAATTTGAAGGCGTTATCTTCAAACCAAGCAGTATTTTGAATTGTTCAAGCTTCTCTTTGCCAAACACTTTGATGAGAATATTTGTTGGCTAATTTGAAGCTTCATTAAAAGTCCTGTTAATGTGACGGGTCTTAAATTTGTTTGAACTAAGCTTGTTACCTTGATAGGGTTCAAACTTTGATAATGAACTTGTTGCCTTAACATGTCTCAAATTTGACAATGAGCTTGTTGCTTTAACAAGTCTCAATTTTGATAATGAGCTTGTTACTTTGATAGGTCTCAACTTTTCATAATGATCTTGTTGCTTTGCCAAGTCTCAGATTTTGATAATAAGTCTGTCCATAACTATTCATCTGGGGCAAATTTTCATTATTATTGAAAATAATATCTAAAATAGCACACATTGGGTGCAGTCAATAAAAATAATATCCGAAATGACATATTAAGTGCAATAAAATATTGAAGTGTAATTACCACACCAATCATAAGCCGTCAACAATATATGAAGTCTCCACTTGAATCTAACATATGAACAAGATTCTCCCCCTTGGTAGATGAGAGAGGAAAATGTCAACAACTTGGTCTCCTAATGGAGTTACTGAACAAGAGGCAACATATTTATCTCCACAACCTCAAATAATTGGAATATATTAGTAAGGACCAGTGTCATCATAATTGTCATAAATTGTGTATCCGACATACTCAACACAATCACATTTCTTAGAAAAATCATTCTTATCATCACCATTAAAATTTTCATTACCGACAATATTGTCATCAACAATGACATTACCAACATTATTTTCATTACCAACATACTCATCACTCAACGTAACCTTATTTGGATCATCTTGCTCAATCTTTATCAAAGATGCCACAACTGCAATATCTAAAGAAGCATTTGATGGCTTCCTTGGGATTGGTTCAAACAAAGGATCAACAACACATAACATATATTTTTGCGCTTTCTTTTGAAAAATGAAAGGAATCATGAGTATGTTGACCACGTGAAGAACATGGATGCATATCAAAGCAAGTACTAGAAACATGACCTTGACAATGGGAACAAATTTTGACATTATTGGACAGTGCATATTGATTTTGGTTGCTTAGATTTTTAAACTTAACAAAAAACATCAACAAATGTCGACTCAACATGACATTTATTCATATGTCCCCCTGATACAAATTTTATAGGTTTAAAATATTATAAGACATAAGACACAACAAAACCTTTGTAACATTTTCCCCTATTTGTTTTTTGAGATTCCCAAATTCTCACAATGGATTTCTGTTTTTGTGACTTTGGTTGGTGGCATTTTTGTGCCATAGGCTTAGACACAACATGCTTCCTTTCTGACATAAGGGAAGACACAACACCTTTCTTCAAAGACATTGGTTTTACTTTCTTGCTAGAAGAAGATAAATATTGCTTAATATATTTTTGCTTTATTTCTTTTTCGCTTTAGCATTGGGTGTCTGGTTGTATAACCTCTCTATCTCTTGTCATAACAAGATATATTGAGTACAAATCTGCATAAAATTAGCTTGAAATTACCTCAAACATCCAGATATTTGATTAACTTCATCTAAGTTATCAATCTTAATCCAAAGTAGATCCCATGATACAATTCCATCTTGATAAAATTAGCTTGATAAAATTCCATCTCGATACAAAGTAGATCCCATAATGCAAGCTCAATAAACACAAAAAACTATGCAAACCCATATTTCTTCTTATCACACAAAAATCAATTTCTCATGTCTCCTAAAACAATTTGTAAATTAAAACCCTTATCTCCTTTCAATATTACATCTCATAGAATGCCAAATTATATTTTTATCATATCCTTTGAAAATATACGATATAAATTTTCAACCCCAAAAATTTCTGATTAAAGTGGGACAAAAAAAAATACCATACCACAATTTTTTTTGGCAGCTTCTAACACCATTCAACATGGGCTTAAACAATGTTCAATGCAACATATGCTCTGTTCTCATGGAAAAAGGAAACTGAAAGCTACTATATAGTCAGATTCTTCGGTCCAGGCATGCTCATCATCTTCTCTTAAAAACTTTTGCCTGATAGTGGCATTGGCATCTTCTGCTGCGCTGCTTAGAACCTTGATAGAGAGTCACAATTGGCAGAAATAGATGCATGATATTGTCTGTATATGCTTCAGCTTCAACATCAATATGTATATATTCTTCTTGACTGGTTACACTCTTCATCTCTTTCCTACAGACTTGTAAACTATTTTGCCTTTAAAATGCAACAATAAAATAACTTAAAGTGCCTCATACAGTTTTCAAACACATCATCTTTTGATTGCGGTTGTATGAGGGAACAAGTGACTGGGTGTGACCTGAGAGCATGGACGGGTTGTGGTCAGGCAGACTTATGCGGGTACAGCATAATTTGCAAACAATGTTAAACAGTGCCACCAATGAAATGTTATATTCACCACCTCCTATCTTTCACAAGCTCTGAAACAGCTTCTAGAAACCTAGATGCTCTAATACGACACCCTTTTATATTGATTTATATAAGCCAATTCTTCTCTTTTATGAGCAATTATCCAAAGAAATCATTGCATCAACTGATTACAAATTATAATCATGAACAATAATAAACAACATAAATTAAGAAAAACATGCTTTTGGATCATCCATGATCACAAAAGCCAACAAAAAATAGTAGGAGCATAATATAATTTTAAAAGTACATGTTAAGTCATAAAAATCTTGTATTGTTTTAATGTCTTTCATTTTATTTTAATAACAGAAGAATCAATATTTTGTGAGAAATCCTAACACATACCACTTTAATTTTTGACCACATGAGCTGCTCTCTACTAATGAAGAGGTAAATCTAGAGGAATCAAACTCATGACCATCATTTGTGTTTTCCAACGATTTGACCATACGATCTTGAATGTTTTTGATTAAGTAAGCAACATTTACAGGGTGCTATACCCTTTACACAGAAAGCCCTCAGGGCCAAAAAAGAAGCTAGTTCAAATCAGGAATGAACTAGGAAAAAAACATGAGCCACTAGGGCCTGACAGAACAAAAACAATCCACACACAGAAATAGCTGACAAACAGCTGTCAAACAACAGACGAGGACAGACAACCCTTGAACCTGAGGGGGCTAATCTGATTCCCTTCACCCTAGGCCGCGAAGTAGTGACAAATTTGGGGAGTCCCTTCTTCTTCTTTTGCACAACAGACAAGGAAGACTCATAATCGAAGTCCACCGAGCGAGGCGAGAAGAGCAGATTATCAACAACCACCATAGGCAATGAGCCACCTAGCAGTGCAACAAAGGAGAAATGAGCAACTGAAGGACCAACAGAGGCATTCGATGAGGGTCGGGCAGGCTTTGCTGGAGCATCAACAATAGTTCGAGGCAATAAAAGTTCCACAGATGGGATAGCCGGAAGAGGAGCCTGGAAAGACACAGAATCCTTGGAAGAATCGACAGGGATGTCCTCTTCAGAGGAATCATTCAAAGAGGGAGAGTCCACAGTGAGATGGTCCGTGAGAGCATCCTTCCACCAGGTAGCAGTGCCCTTGCGAAGGGCATGAGGGCAACCAGAGGCCAAATGACCAATGGAGAAATATGATCTTGAATGTTATTTTCCACATATTTTTTTTATTCTCACCTCATGATATCTAAGCTTCAAATATTACTTAGTAAAATAATGAGCATGGTGAAGTGATCCAAAGAATCATCAATTTATAAGAGAATAAATGTTCATAACATTTTCTATGAAGCATCTTCCTCAAGACACAATTACAATAGAGTTACATGGATAAGTGCTAGTGTGTATTACGCCTTGATCTAACTTAGATTGCAACTGCTTTCTTACCTTATGTAACTCCTCTCATCTTTGAATTCTATTAGTATTGTTTTGGACCAGACTTATGGATCGATACTTGATTATTTTGATTCTATGTGTTCTTGATATGTCATTTTGTATTGGCACTAGAACCATGATGCATATTGCAAGGCACTTGTGCTATCATTATGTTTATGCTTGGACAATATATTTAATCATTTCCAATTATTTATATATATATGGATGGATGCATGTAATGTGACTTATGTTGTGTATAGGTATTTTCATGGTAGTATGACATTTTGGATGCTTTTCTTATATGTTGTATGATGTTTCCCGTTGGGTAATTATGCTATGCTTCAACTATCATAAACATGTTGTAGGTACACTTGACATGGGAATTGAGTGTGCACGCATAGTGTATTTCTCCACCTAATTATGAAGGTTTGAGTTATCACCAACAATGATCATTTTAGAGATGTCAAACCGGGCCTTTCCCTTGTAATACTCGATTGTACTCAATTCAAGTATGAGATGTGTCAAGTTTAACCTGTGATAAAGTAGATTTGAATCGAAGGTGATTCCAAAATCTGTTATTATTGTGAAATACCAATATATGCATGAACTGATGATTTAATTTCTTGATTGATTGTAAATGCATTTCGATGAGTTAAAAAGATTGCATTTTATCTAGTGAATTATTTTTGTGAAATTAGGGAAAAATAAGGTTGAATTAATTGTGTTGGGAATATCTTGTTAGATAGGAGTGCATACATTTGATTGTCTATTTAAATGAGGCAATACAATATTGTGGAATATTCATTTTGACTCAATTGCATTATAGAGAAATAATAAGGGAAGATAAATAAAGTGAAAAATAAATGAAAATAGGTAAAAATTAGAACAAAAGGAAAAAGAACTTAGGCATTTTTTGGGATTATTCACATTTTAGAAAGATATTCTCTCCAAAAACCTTTCATGAAAAAAAAGAATTTTGGGGAAGTTGTGTTCATTGAAATTGGAAAGACTTGGGAGTTGGATTGATTGGGATTGAAAGACAATTGTGTTTGTGTGTGTGTGATCTCCACCTCTTCAAATTTTGGCAAATTTGCAAGCTTCTCACTATTTTAGTGTGCTTTCAAATTGAGGTAAATATTTCATCTCTTCTCATTTTGGATGTTATGCTCACCCTTAAGGGAGCATAGGAACTCCCCGATAGGTTTCAATTTGAGTGATTAGAATAGAAATAAATTTAATTTGAAATTTTCTGATTTGCCATTTTGTGCCCTCACCATGCCCAAATTTTTTAAATTATGCAAAAATAGAAATTGACTTTATAATGTGGTTTTTGTTCATATTTAAAAAGCCAAAGGGTACTTTTTGTTTTCAATTTTTTTTAGAAATGTAAAAATTTACAAATTCAAGGTTTCACTAATGGAGTTTGGAGAAATTTCCTAGTTTTTGTATAGAAATTATTTTAGAAAAATTTAAATTTTAGATGTGTTTTTGGATGTTTTGGAATGGGGTAATTCACAAATCCTCCATGTATTTTCATGATAAATGTTTTAAGATCATGTTAAATTTTTTTGTGAGCCGAGTTTTATGCCTTGTTTTTTGTACCACACTTAATTGTTATGAATCGTGATGAACTTAGGATGTATGTGTTAGAATGTAGTAGTAGAGTGGCTTTCAATGTTTGTTGAGGTACAAAGTGGCATGAATATATGGCGTGTGGAAGTTTCATAACCAAGTGATGACTAAAATTTCATGGATAATTAAAATAAAGTAAGATAATGATGCCCATGACATGCTTGGAGTGCTAGTATAGCCTCGGTATGGGTGTGGAAGACATGCCCGCTCGGGGAGTACTATTTCTTATTGATTGAGTAACCTCATCGCTTATGAGAGGTGTACATGGTCTCACTTAGCTGGTACCTTAGGCTATTGTGATGACACTCCCTAATCCCTCTTTAAGATCTCATTCTTGTGGCCAATAGAGTTGTACCTAAAGAGAAATTTTACCCTATTGTCATGTGTTGATGTTGAGTGACTCTTGTATGCCATGTATGTTGCATGTATACTTCATGATTGATGTGAATGTAAGCCTATTCTTGTGTGTTTCGTGTGAGTGTGCTTGTGGCTTGTGTGATTGTCTCATAGCACATTGGGGTGGACCTAAGGGTACCACACAATTGGGTGGCATGAAACCACTATTGGGGACTAGAAGATCTTGGAAAGTGCTTGTGAACCACGACCAAGTTGGAAAAAATGCTTCCCCAATCCTTCTTTTCTTATTTGTATAATGTTGTAAAGAGTGTAATTAAAGGACATTTGAGTCCTCACATCATTTCAAATTGTAATTATTGGACCTCCTTAGTGGATGGATTATAAATGTGCCACATAAGTCCAGTGCTAATGCTATTCTTACTTTTATGTGCTTCATTATTGGATTTGAGAACACATGCTATCTTGTATGCTCTTTAAAATTTTCAAGTTTTTGGATAAAAAATGAACTTAGAGAACCTTCCTTTGGGTTTTAAAAACTTCAAGTTTAGAAAACACAAAATCAAATATTAAAAACACTAGGATTCTCTTGTGTCCTTAGGTGTGTTTGGTGGGTAAAAGTACAAACCTGTGACACTATAAAGAAATCGATCAACAACATTTTTTTTTGAACTTTGACCACATAAAAGTGGTCTTTATGTTTTGAATTTCAAGATTATGTAAACCAATGAAATGTATAACTCTTGATGAAGTTTATTTGTGTAATTTTTTAGATTTTAAAAAAATTGTTTTGATTATTTTTTTTTCAATTTAAGAGCAAATTTTGGAATGTTGAAAATTTCAGGAAAAAGTGATGTTCACTTGATGTCAAGAAACAAATAGAAAAAACTTTATTTTCCCCTAATTCTTTTTCTCCAAATAGGTAACTTCAATATCTAGTGCATGATTTTTTTTTTGAAATTTTGATGTATATTTTTCTCATAATAATGTTTTAAAGTCAAATTTGCTAGAATTTGATAGCTTTCATTTGACGTCAACTATTGTCTACTTTTTAAATTATTTTCAAATAATAAGTTATACCTTTTTGAAGAGGATTCTCTCCTCTAGTGCACCAGATATTTTTCAAACTTTTTAATTATGTTTAATATTATGTTTTAATGTTTAATTAGCCTCATTTTTAACTTTAACAACCTACTTGCATTATTTAAAAAAATATATATTAAAACTAATCAAAATATAAAAAATTTACATATTTGGATTTACCACTTTGAGCTCTACAAAAGGGTATTTTTTAATTTTAAAATTGTTCTTACTGAAGACATACTTAGTTGAAGTTGAAAGTTTCAGAATGTTTTTAAAAAGGCCGAGTTGGCTACCAACTAGGATGCTACATAGATAGTTTTGGTAGAAAGGGTTTCAGGAAAAACGGTTTCAATTGAAACTGTTTAGGTCAAAAATCTTTTGCTTAGAACTATTTAGTTGGCCAAAAATGTGACACAACTTTATACTTTTACCCTAGTCTTTGGGGGGTTTGCCTCGTTTTGAGGTTGTTTAGGGTCCCTAGGGTGGTCTTAGTGTGGATGGAAGGTGTGGAACACATCTCCCCCTTTTTATTTAATGTTTTGAATCTTGTTTTGAAGCCCTTATAGGTTCCCTAGCCCTTGGGAGCCATCTCCTTCATAGGTTAGGGTATCTTGCGACTAGGATTCTAGAACCATTGGTGAAGGAAGACTCATCCTCGAACACAACCTTACACAATAAAATTCAGAAGCAAAAAACATGCAAATTTATTATACTTCCATGAAATCATCTACATATATGCAATCAAATGCAATACAACTATTGGATCACAAGATCACTATTACATAATTCTAAGCTATAAATACATGCAAAAAATCAGACATGTAAGTCCATGAATGCCAATAATGGCCACAAAACCCCAACCTCTGTTCAGTATTGAAAATCAATAAATTCATCTATCTTCTCATCCAGAATGGATTTCTATCCATTTGTGACCACTTTATATGATTTTTCCACATGTCGACGATTTGTCACTTCCATTTTGGTGCCAAACAAATCCAATAGTCCCTTTTTTGGGCCTAAAAAAATTCTTAAATTTTAGTCCAACTTATGGGAGCCATAACTTTTGACTCGGGCATTGGATTGAAAAATTATTTACACCATTGGAAAGCTCTCAAAATATTGAAGGTCCTCAAAAGGTTCCTTTTTTAGGATAGGTGACATTAAAATTGCTATCCTAAGTTGATTTATGTGTCCATGTTCTTTGGAAAGTGTTCTAGAGGACATGTGTTCTAGAGGATATGATGGATAAAATATTTATTATTTTCCTATGATAAATTGTAATTACATTCAAAGAGGTGGACCCTTTACGGTGGTGGTTACAAAGCATCCCTGAAGAATATTCCTCTTGGGCATCCAAATTTTTGGGTTGGGATAGATAGGTCTACATAATGGTCTAGTTTCTGTTGTTTTATACTTGTTTTAAGATACTTTTGAATACATTTTCCAGACAATATTCCTAAATATACTATTCTTTATATCCATTATGCAGACTTGAATTTTAAAAATGATGATGAAATTATAGTTATAATATATTAGTATTATATGGTTTATATGAATGAATGTATGGAATGTTGATGGAATGCTATGAATTAATTGTGATAGTTATTCTCGTGTACATATTTTGTGGAATTAAATTATTTTGCAGCTCAAAAGGAACCATAGCGCAACAGTTGCAGAGTGAGCTTGTAGAGCAAAAGGGATGACTAGACACTGAAGCAGGGGAAGTGTTGAAAATCCAAAATACTGAGAGGAGGGGGGGGGCGGGGGGTGAATCAATATTCTATACAACCATTGACATATAATCCATCTAAGAATCATCATAAATCTGACTAAATTATCAAAAAAGACATGGAATCAAGACACAACATCATCACACATGAACACCAAAGTTTTTATGTGGAAAACCCAAAATGAGAAAAACCACGGTGAGGATTAGCTCATAATATAATATATCTGGATATAGAATATTACAAGGCTCACTGCCAGAACTCAATGTCCTGAAAGGCTCACAACCAGAATACAAAGAGAGATGACTCACCACCAAGATACAAAAGCTATGGCATACTGCCACAAATATGAATTGATGAAATACACCTTTTGTGTGTAGGGTTTAGTTCCAATGAAGATTTGAATAAGAAACACTACATTCATAGCAGTCTCTTAACAATTCTACTATGTCTCTACCACACTCAATTGATAAATCATTTAGGCCCGCATACATATTTCTCAACCTTCTTCACACATTCATCTTCGCTTACATCTCTTTTATTCTTCACACACACTCGCACTTCCTCTACTTCTTCCTTCTTCAAAAGATATTATATATACAATTATATCTCATTCATCAATTAGGTTAGCCTGATTAGATTAAAACAAACCAAGCAAAGTAATTTTGTCAGCACTGTTAGTGTTTTGTAGCTTCGGGAGCTATTTTCTTAAATATAATGTAACTAAGGCAGGTCGGCCCTCAAGCTTTATAAACAAAATATTGTAATTGCTAGGTCGGCTCTAGAGTGAGCTTGCCTAGGCTTGTATAAATAGGAGAAGGTGTCTCCTCATTTTATCATCAATCAAGCAATTCATTCCTAAGTTTGAATTCTTTCAGAAGTAAGTCAATTTTCTAAGCAACATATTAGCATCAAGGAGAAGAGTCAATACTTTGTGTATTCATGAAATTGCACCATATATAAGTGCAAATCCATTATATTGTATTTAGCCTTTCTAGGGCCTGTTATTATTCTGATTTAATATTGTTGCTGGGTTTTTCTCCCTCGAATAGGAGGGTTTTCCCAGGGTAAAATACTGTGTTATTGCTCTTTGTGCTGTATTTTTTCTTTATGATAAATCTAACCTAAAACTAACATGGTATTCGACCAGGTTCAAGAAATCCAATCAGATTTGACTAAGAAAAAAAATATTCCGAGTTGTGTTGGATCAGAGAGAGCCGAATTTAACAATAAATGATTTAATTGAGGCAACCGCATTTTCAAGATAAGTTCGTAATAGGAGCAACTTGGTAACGGGGGTGTTAAATATATTGAGCGCTTAGGAATTAAAGGTGCCGTTATTTTTTAAGAAGGCATCCAAATGTAATATTATGGCAGTTGCCGCTTAAGTCAAGAATTGAGGTCGTCTTCAATCTTAGTGAAGGAATACAAGGAGTCGCGATTTCTAAATACTAGAGAAATCAATCTTTAGTTGCCGTTACTTATATTTCTAGTCGCTAAAATCCAAGACTATGAGGAGGAGTCAGGAGAGACAAATATTGGAATGGTTTCATGGGACTTTGACATACTTATAAAATTCTCTCTTGTGTATATGGGATTTCTGTCTGATAGAGACTAATGAAATCGATGCTCTAATTTAAAGCTTCAATGTTGTTGGTGGTATATAAGGTGCTCATATGTGTCAAAATTTTGGAAAGCCGTATGGAGTATTTTGGCTAAGAGTCGGGTTGAAGCACATTGTTTTCATTAAATCTCTGCCTCGTTATGATCTGCAAGAATATCGTTTGAAAATGGAAGGAAACATTCAATGAGGACGTTAAGGTAAGCAACGATATATTTAGGAGAAAGCATCTTCGAGGAAAAATCTTCAGATAATCTGAAAAATATAAGGATTTCATAACATTTTAATGTTCCGTCCTGTTGTTCACCATAGTGTTGTGAAAAGAAGGGGGTCAGGAAGACCAGATAGTGCAAGCTAAGTGTGACATAACATCCAGAGAGAGAAAAAAAATGAAGCCAACGTAACATTTTCAAGAAGTTGTTAGTATGTATCGTGCCATTGAAAGGAACTCGTGGCACTCTATTTGGACAAGCTGTCAGAAATTTAAGAGGACGCCTTGTGAGTTTCAAGGATATCGTGGCTATCAATTGGAATGTGAGCTTCACCAAATAGACGCGAGCTAGAAGATAGAAAAGACGGAGGTAGGCACCATTTTATCAACAACGAGAGGTTGAAAAGTCATCGCAACTCACACTAGTGCGGAGGTGGCTGTGATACATCTAAGAGGTTGAAGTAATCGTGAGGCAATCACAAGGGCGTCAACATAAATCATAGTTGGGCCTGCAGCGATACTCGGTAACTGTGGCTGAGACCCCAGGCTTTGGCCACACTCATAGCATCACACCAGTGCCACTTCCAAATTAAAGGTAAAAGTTGAATATTTATAGATTTAATTGGGAGTATTGAGAGCTAGTTCTACAATGATGAGAGTTTATTCAAAGGCACAAAATGGAGACAAAGAGTGGATGATGTGAAGTGGTGTTGAAGTGCAGAATGTTAAAGGAGTCATGTGTGTATTAATTCACCGCCTTTGATTAAAGGAAAAATCATCGGGAAGGTTAGGCATATCAAGACGCATAACTCTCGCCTTATTTGTGACAGTTGTAGGAGGCATTGAATATAATATTTAAAGTTCTGAGCATTGCTTAGAATGCAGAAAGGGAGCTTAAGTGACGTCTATCCCTGCCATTATGAATATTAGAATGCAACATTGTAGTTGTCAAAGGTTTTTCTGCTGTTAATGCTACAGGATGTCAAGCACATAAATTGATATTATGGCTCTATTTGAATTTCGACATGAAATCTTTTGGAGATACTATTCAATCATTGTGATCAACTACTTCGAAGAGGAGGAAATGACATTACGAAGGAGTTAAATTTTGAGAATTCAAGAAACGAGTTGAGATCATGTCCAAGAAGAGGACTAAGGTTCTGAGATCCACCAATGGAGGGGAGTTCACTTCTAGAGGATTTTTTTGTAAATCTCTGTATTGAGGCAGGGATCAAGACGGAGTTCCGTGTTCAACAAAATGAAGTCCTTGGAAGATCTCTTCAGTTGCAGTGAACAAAATTTCACAAGGTATTCAACCTTGTTTTTACATTGGTAGCACTGAAAACCTATTTCAGAATAGGGTAACTTGGAATGAGGTTGAGAAGGACAATCTTGGAATCTCGCAAGTTAGTAGTGCCAGAGGTGTGCATTGGAAACCGTTCCTCTAAGGCAAGCATTATAAGAAATCTTGGACAAGAAGGTCAAGAGGTTGATGCAAGTACTTGGAGCTTCAGAGGGATTCACATTATCATGAAGATTTGTTGTAATGTATATTTCTCTGAGACGGAGACAGAGAAATATGAGGTGAAAGCCCTTGTAGTGTATATTTCTCTGAGACAGAGAAATATGAGGTGAAAGCCCTTGTAGTGTATATTTCTCCGAGACAAAAAAATATGAGGTGCAAGTCCTTGTTCATCTCTGAGACTAAGATGAGATGTCATGTTGAGAGACTCCATGACAACATCACATTGAGAGACTCCGTGATGAACCCTAGTACATTTATGAGACTGAGATGTGTTTCTTCCAGATATGGGAGTAGCCATTGTGGATGTCATGTTGAGAGACTCCATGGCGACATCACGTTAAGAGACTCCATGATGAACCCTTGTACATCTTTGAGATTGAGATGTGTTTCTTCCACACATGAGAGTAGCCATTGTGGACGTCATGTTGAGAGACTCCATGACAAAATCACGTTGAGAGATTCCGTGATGAACCCTTGTACATCTTTGAGAGTGAGATGTGTTTCTTTCCACACATGGGAGTAGCCATTGTGGACGTCATGTTGAGAGACTCCATGAAGACATCACGTTGAGAGACTCTGTGATGAAACCTTGTACATCTCTAAGACTGAGATGTGTTTTCCACAAATGGGTGTAGCTATTGTGGACATCATGTTGAGAGACTCCATGATGAACTCTTGTACATCTTTGAGACTGAGATATGTTTTTCCACATATGAGTATAGCCATTGTGGGTGTCATGTTGAGAGACTCCATGATGAGGATATTTGAAAATACCTCCCTAGCTAAGAAGGAGTGTTAGTGTTTTGTAGCTTCAAGAGTTATTTTTCTTAAATATAATGTAACTAAGGCAGGTCGACCCTCAAGCTTTATAAACAAAATATTGTAATTGCTAGGTCGGATTTAGAGTGAGATTGCCTAGGCTTGTATAAATAGGAGAAGGTGTCTCCTCATTTTATCATCAATCAAGAAATTCATTCCTAAGTTCAAATTCTTTTAGCAACAAGTCAATTTTCTAAGCAACAAATTAGCATCAAGGAGAAGAGTCAATATTTTGTGTATTTATGAAATTGCACCATATATAAGTGCATATCCATTGTATTTTATTCAACCTTTCTAGGGTTTGTTATTATTCTGATTTAATATTATTGCTGGTTTTTCTCCCTCGAGTAGGAGGGTTTTCCCAAGGTAAAATATTGTGTCATTACTCTCTGCGTTGTATTTTTTGCTTTATGATAAATTTGATCTAAAACTAACAGGAACCTTATAAGATTAAAACATTTTTATCCAAGTAGTGCATCATATCAGGTCGACATAGATCTATATAAAACATCCACAATATATTTAACCTTCTTAGTGCATATCATGTAATAGGTCAGCCAGAGCTAGGACCTAAACACAAAAATTCATAACCAATGCACACTTCTCAAAGCGAACACCTTCTAGATCCGATATTGCTCAGGTTTCTCATTATATTGACATCAGAGAAACTACCATTAGAACCACAAAAAAATAATTCTTCATATGAAAATGCAGAGTTGCCCACACTGGCGTACTGAATAGAGGAACAACTCCAATGTACAAAGATGAAATCTGTCAATGAAATCTTCTTGTTCACAACACAAAACTTCTTAGGATCTCGGATATAACTATCTGTAAGAGTCATAATGATAATATTAAGAGCATAGAGTCGTATCTCTTCTTGTGAGGAATTTTGGACTCAAAAACTAACACACTGGTTCTTTAGAAAATAACACTTTCGGTAGGGAATAGCTTCCGGTAAACCAAAATAAAATTCTCATACTGTTGTCATCATGTTGACATCAATGACAACCTCTTAATTTGCAACAATCTCCCCCTTTGTCATTGATGGTAACACAAGATGTGAAAACCATCAAATCACCTTCCAAAAACTTTAATTTCATAAAGGAGTTACATCTAGTCAAAAACTTCCTATTTTCACATGATACTTCTTACTCTCTTCAAGGTCTCTCTCTCCCCCTTTGACATCAATGGAAAAGGAAAAAAAAACTTTACCATATCCTTTGCATACCTAAACACTCCCCCTAGGCAGTATATTCCAAATGGAGATGATGACCGAAGGCAATGGTTTCTTGAAGTTAGTTAAAAATCCCCATCCATGAGGATCTCCCTTCATCCCAAAGTCTTTTTGCTTCTACCAATATACTGAATAGATAATTTAGATCACTCAAGATGTCCTTTCCTTCAAGCACAATTTTGGGAGTAGAATTAGAATTCAAAGTCCTGTCAGCTACAAAGAGGGCATAGAAGATAGGAGCGCATTTACTCTTTATTACATCTCCAAGCTCCCCATACAGTTCGATATTTTCACCTTTCTTCTTATGTGATGCCATATATTTCTCATGAAGTTCTGTCAATTCACACCATATCTGACCATCTAAATCAAGAGCAAGATCAAATGTGCCAGAGGAAGACTTGATCTTCATTTCAATCAGGCTCTCATTATCCTTGAATTTTTGAATTTCATCAGGCCAAGACCAATAGAATGAATAAATTCTTAGCCTCTTTCTCACATTCTCGAACAACTCTCAGTCTATCAAGTGCAATGCTATGAATAGACTCACATTTCTCTTTAATTTCCAACAATCCTTTATTTTCAACCCAACTGACCATGTCACTTGTTTCTTTACACTTTAATTCATCAAATCTATTAGTTAATGGACTTGTTCTTACCAAAGTAGGCTAAGTTGAACTGGAACTGACACTGGGAACCAACTGAAATTGTCCTCTATACTTGCTAGCTACTTGAGTCTTGATATCCGTGGAGCAGGTTCATCTTGTGCAACTAATGCAAGAGCCTCTGTGATTCTTCTCTTTTCTCTAGAGGCAAGCATTGATTTCCCTGAGGTTAATTCAAAATTCTCAATAGCTTTGGCCACATCAAAGTAAGTTCCAAACCGAGTTCTGCTGGGGTCCCAAGGGCAGTTAATTAACATTTCAATCCAACCGGTAGTATAGTCCTTCTCAATCTCATATCCAAGCTCAGGTATCCATGAGTTCCTGGGTTCAACTTCCTTGATAATGCAACTATCAATGGTTACCAAAAATGTTATGTCATTCTTGTACTTTGTAACCAATTCTCTGGGCACTCTACTACTTCTGTTCATTTATCTTTAAAACTTTCCAAAGTATGCAACAAGAGCATCTTATTGTGCATCTAAATCCATAATATTCATTATGAGTTTCTCAATTTGATGAGAGATTGGTCTCCTATGCTCCCAATGAACTTCACCAATTTCAAGAATCTCCTTCATAAAGTAGAAAATTAAGCATACAACCAGTGTACCATATCTGAACGTACCTTTCCTTTTCTTAATATCTCTCAAATTTTCCAATAACTGTTGTTGGAGAAACTCACAAAGTCATATTCCTTTATGTTTTCAACCATATCCAACACAAGATCAATAGCAACTATAGAAACATCATTGTCACCAAAAATAAATTGTGAAATGACTAGACTAGCATACTGTATTTCCGGATTAGTGATTCCAACATGAGTATTCTTGATTAAACCTTTTCCTCTATTATAATGAAATTTAGGAGTTGGTCCGAAGGATGGTAAGCCAGTTACATCCCTGATCACATCTCTGGTTATTGCATAAGATTCATCAAGCCATACATATTCATCATGGAATCTTCTAAGAGCCATTCTGATGCATTTTTCCTCATTGCTAAAGTTCAAAAAGTCGTTCCATATGTTCAACTTCATTTCCAAAAGAACATTATATTTTGACTTTAGGGTAAAGTCACTTTCAATCAATTCTTCAAACCATATCATTCTAGCTTTTTAAGAGGAGGGTTCTTCCAATTTCTGATGAATACATGTTCCAAAATCCCCAATTTGCACAACACCAAGAGGAATTTATGAGAATGCACCCACAAGATCAAATTCTAAAGTTTTAACAACATATATTTTGATCTCTGGTTCTGGTTTTACTAAATTCTCTACAATTTGAGGAGTATCCATTGATTTTAACAGAATTCAACAAGTATCTCAGAAGCAACAAGCATCAACTTACCTCTTTCCTTCTTGCCGAACCCAAATTCTGAATTTCCACCGCATGTAGTAGCTTTGGTTTCTTCAAGATTCTTCTGCACACAACTTTCCTTCCGTAAATGCTATTCATCGAATGAGTTTTTATAAACTTGCTTGAATTTAATTCTCTCTTTCCAAATACTCTTACAATTAATGTTTCAGATTGCAAGATCATCTCAAAATATGTGTTAACATTCATCCTTTCAAATGATCTTGAATTCATTCTTCGCACATGTGTGCCTTCAACTTCGTTTCGCATGAAATATTTTTGATACCTCATTAAATGCACTTCTGTCATGATGTGACTTTTAGCATCGACAAGGGGGTTTATTAAATGTTCTAATTATTGCTCCTCCTTAGACATTCCTTGATTAATTCTTGACAGATGTGTCTCCACCAGAAGATGGTACAAATGACTCTGATGATTTCAATCAACTTGCTTATATTCTCCTTCCTTTCTCCACATTCTTTTCATTTCTTTTCTTACTTCTTCTGGATCAATTTTAGTTCTAGGTCCATGTTGCTTTACCATTAAAATATAAATACCTTTGATCATTAAAATATAAATACCCTTGAGCATTAGGCTGTTTGATGGGGATCCTTTTATTATTCTTGAATTATTCATCATTGCATTGAGTCTTTAGATCAAGAGACTGATTTTCCTTTAAACACTGTCCTTCTTTAAATCCTAGACCTTTTTTATCCATTGAGAATCTCTGTTCCGCAATCAATTTGTCCAACATTGTAGAACTTGTAGAAAATTTGTCTTCAATTTTTTTCCCCTTTTCTAGATCTAATTTCAGAGTTGCCACTTCTTGCTCAAGCTTTGTGCATTCATCCATCTTCCTTTGAATTTCAAATTTTTTATGGTCTTCAGCTCTTTTCTTTTCATCCAATTGCTGTAGTAGGCTGAAGACAATTTCATCTGCCTTATCCAATAGATCACATGCTTCTTCACATTTACTTTGCAGTTTTTCAATATACTCATTTGCTTTCATCAACTTGTCCTTCAGATCATCTTTTTATTTTGAATGTCCAGAAGAGATTACTTCTAGAGGAAGAATAATTTTTTTGTCTTCCATGAAATCAAATTTCAAGACCTTCCCCAAGTTGTTAGGCTTCTTCTGAGGAACCAGGCTCTGATACCAATTGTTGAACATTCGAAATACTGAGAAGGGGGGGTGAATCAGTATTCTATAAAACCATTGACATATAATTCATCTAAGCATCATCATAAATTTGACTAAATTATCAAAAGAAGACATGGAATCAAGACACAACATCATCACAAATGAACACCAAAATTTTTACATGGAAAACCCAAAATGGGAAAAGCCACGGTGAGAATTAGCTCACAATATAATATATCTAGATATAGAATATTACAGGGCTCACTACCAGGATTCACTATCCTTGAAAGGCTCACAACTAGAATATAAAAAGAGATGGCTAACTACCAAGATACAAAATCTATGGAATACTGCCAAAAATATGAACTGATGAAATACACCTTCTGTGTGTAGGGTTCAGTTCCAGTGAAGCTCTGAATAAGAAACATTGCATTCATAGTAGTCACTTAACAATTCTACTATGTCTCTACCATACTCAACTGATAAATCATTTAGGGTCACTTACATATTTCTCAACCTTCTTCACACATTCATATTTTTTAACATCTCTTTTCTTCTTCACACACACTCACATTTCCTCTACTTCTTCCTTCTTCAAAAGATCTTCTATATATACAAGTATATCTCAGTCATCAATTAGGTTGGCCTAATTAGATAAAAACAAACCAAGCTAATTACTCTTGTCGACACCTTATAAGATTAAAACATTTTTTTATCCAAGTAGTGCATCATATCAAGTCGGTGTAGGTCTATAGAAGACATCCAAAAAGTATATTTAACCTTCTTAGTGCATATCATGTACTAGGTCGACCGAAGCTAGGAACTAAACACAAAAATTCCAAACCAATACACACTTCTCAAAGAAAACACTTTCTAGATCCGATATTGCTTAGGTTTCTCATCATATTGACATTAGAGAAACTACCATTAGAATCACAACAAAAATATTCTTCATATGAAAATGCAGAGTCTCCCACACTGACGTACTGAACAAAGGAACAACTGCAATGTATAGAGATGAAATCTGTCAATGATATCTTACTGTTCACAACACAAAACTTCTCAGGATCTCAGATATAGCTATATGTAAGTCATATGATATTATTAATAACATAGAGTCGTATCTTCTTGTGAGGAATTTCAGACTCAAAAACCAACACACTGGTTCTTTAGAAAAGAACACTTCCGATAGCGAGTAGCTTCCGATAAACCAAAATAAACTTCTCATACTGTTGTCACCATGTTGACATCAATGAAAACCTCTTAATTTCCAATAGGAAGCTCTAGGTTAAGTTGAATGTGGTGGTCGTTGATCAAAGGCTCTTAATGAAGATAGAACACGCATTATTATAACCAGTTTAATAAACGTTGAAGAAGAGATATCCTTCACTCCTAGGATTTTGACATGTGGTTGTATGTTTTCATACAAATATATTTTGACAAAGTTCTAGTTCTGATAGGATTCTCTTTCCTTTTCAATTATAGGTTGAATAATTCAAATCTTAATTCTACGCTCTATTATTTGGGAGTGGAGTTAATGATTCTGGTTAAGTTGTTGCTTTCAATACAGATTCCCTCAATATGTATATAGTTATTGGTTGAGTTTGTAGTTAGTTAGTTGGTTTTAATTAGTTTATGTTACCAGTTACTTTCAGTTTCAAGACATGGAAATTATTCCAAATGATTGAGTCCAATCCATGAAAATATCTTTTGCAATCTTTTACAATATGCAATGAATGGAGTTAATCTTATGAGATGTGTTTAATCTATTAGTTATATTGAATTCAATTAAAGTGGGAAAAATTACTTGAGTAGGCCATTCAAGGTATTGTTCTTCACTCTACCTTTCAGTTATTTATTTATGTTAATAGTTGTTATTAGTTTATCATTACTCATGAATCATATGCAAGTTAATTGGAATTTTATTTCTTGCTTATTATGAATGAATGCTTGTGAATATGCATGTAATGATTATTAGTATCACTCCAGAGGATAGTTCAGTTGAGTCATTATTTTTTAATAAATTTTCAGTTGATACATGATTTCTTTATTAGTAATAGTTCAGTTACAGTCTTTACTATAGGTACTTGTAGCAACTAGTTTGAGTTCATGCTTTCACTGTTTTGTAGTTTTGTGAATTTCTAGCAAGTAGAATAACTTAAGGAAGATAGTTTAGGTAGCTTTAAGTCCATGAAGGCATATAGTGCTGCACCATCATAAGCTTACAAGCCTTGGTTGACAATTTAATGTAGTCTAGATCAATGTGGATTTGACTGTTCAGTCAGTTAACCCTCTGAATTGAGTATGTTTACCAAGTTTACAATACATTAGCTTAGACTCTACATGGACCACTTGAGTGTGCATGTACTTTTGTGTTATTTTCATGTTTTGCATGCTCTTGCATGGTTGAGCGCCTAGGTTTGCATGTTGGTGGATGATCTTACATGTAGCCATCGAAGTTGTCAGAGAGCTTTGGAGCACTCGGGTTTGACCATTTCTTATTGGTTGTGGGTTAGGTGCTCATGTGAAGGCCATGTGATAATTTAATATTTTATTCCATGTTTATGGGCTGTCCACTAAGGGGGCGTGGGTTTTTCCAAGAGGTTTTTCTTGTTGTTTTTGAATACCATTTGTAGCATTCTCTCCCACAAATTTCTATATATTGGAGCCTTTGGATGGTGGGTTTAGTATGAATTCTTTGCAAGTTGATAGGATGATGAAGTGTTGCCGAATTACAAAGAGGATTGTTGTATTGATGTACTTCTTTGAAGATTAATACAAACATTGGATCTCTTTGGGTGTGGAGTTTATTCTCGTAAGGGTTTCTCCACGTATATCTTGTGTCACTTGTGTTGATGGATTGCGGTATTGTAGATTTTTCTTTCATTGTTGCAACTATTAATCACTTAAATCATTTTATGACAATCTTGTTAACATAATTTGAGATTTGCAATCACTTTACTAAGTTCATATTGCTGCAATTTATACCTTGATTTCCAACATTGGTATTAGAGCTACCAGTTATGTTAAGAGAGGGACGCCTTTCTTTAGAGTGTTGAAGGTTATTTTGGTTGCAGTGGGAGCTTGTGCATTGTGGGTTTTTCAGATTTGTGAAGAAGATTGTAAACCATGGATTCTACCTCCCATTTGGATATTGAGAAATTCAATGGCACTAGTTATGAGATGTGAAAGTTGAAGATGAAAGATCTCCTTGAAGAGAGAGATCAGTGGTTGAGAGTTTCTAATAAAAATAAACTAGAATCAACATTTGATGAAGATTTGAAGAAAATCGACAAGAAGGAATGAGAACCATTTGGTTGTGTCTTGCAGATTTCATTCTCTTTAATGTTTCAGAAGAATCTACCCCATTCAAGTTGTTGAGGAGGATAGAAATGAAGATGGATAGTCTCATTGCAATACTTCTTTTAGAAGAGATGAGGAGAAAGTCCATGAATGTAGGCTCCCAAGATGCCTTGCATGTGCGAGGAAGGTCTAAAGAAAAAGGAGGGCCTAAAGGGGATAAGAAGAGAGACAAGTCTAAAGGACATTCTAAAACCCCTAGGAAGAGCAAAGTAAAGTGTTGGAATTGTGGTAAGAGGGAGTATGCGAAGGAGTGTAGAAACAAGAAAAAGAGTTCAAATACTTCCATAGAAAAGTCCTCTGAAGATGGCGATTATGATGCTTTGTTTATTTTTTCTAACACTATTAGTGATGATGTTGGGCTTATTGATTCAGGTTGTTCCTACCATATGAATCCTCACAAGGAGTGGTTTACTTCATATTCAACTTATGATGCAGAGAATTTTTTTTGGTGATAACAACACAGAGAAGATTGTTGGTAAGGGAAAGGTAAATTTTTGTTTCAGTGATGAAAGGATTAAAACTCTTGATCATGCTTTACATATTCTAGGACTTGTGAGAAATTTACTTTCAGTATCTAAGTCAAATGATTTTGGAGTGCATGTGACATTTGACAAATCTGGTTGCAGGGTCGTAAGAGGGAGTTTAGTGATTGCTAAAGGATCTTAGATAGGGAATTTATTTAGGCTTAATGACTCAACTTTTTGTAATTTTTCCAATGTAACTGGCATTGAAAATGCATGTATTTTGTGACACCATAGATTGGATCACATAAGATAAAAGGGTCTTAAGACAATTTTGAATAAAAAGTTGGTTGACGGTATTTTTGATTATTCTATTGGTAAAAATGATTTTTGTGAGCATTGTGAGTTTGGTAAAAAAAATGGATCATCATTTCCTAATGGGACTAATAAATCTAAGAGATTATTAGAGATCATTCATTTAGATGTGTTTGGACTAGTGGATGTTGACTTTTTGGAAAATATTGTTATTATGTTACTTTCATTGATGATGTGTCAAGATACACCTGGATTTATTTTATGCATGTAAAATCTGAAGTTTTCACCAAGTTTAGGGAATTTAAAGCCTTAATTGAGAAGAAAATAGATTATAAGATAAGGGTGTTGAGATATGACAATGGGGATGGATATTGTTCTAGGGAATTTGATGAGTTCTATAAGCATGCAAGTATTGTTTGACAAAAGACTACTTCTCATACACCTCAACAAAATGGGGTAGCAAAAAGAATGAACTGAACCTTGATGGAAAGATCTAGGAGCATGTTGAGTGGTGCTAAGCTTGATAGATGATTTTGGGTAGAAACTGTAAGTACTGCATGTTATTTAGTTAATAGATCTCCTTATTCAACTCTTGTTGATAAAATTCCTTATGAAGTGTGGATAGGTAGAAATCCTTCTATTTCACATTTAAGGGTCTTTGGTTGTGAGGATTTTTTTCATGTGCCTTAAGAGAAGCATTCTAAGTTGGATCTAAAAGCACATAAATGCATCTTTGTTGGTTACAGTGAGAATGTAAAAGGTTATAAGCTTTGGAATCCACTGACCCGTAAAATGGTTTTATCTAGAGATGTGATTTTTAGGGAGTTTAGAGCTTAATCAGGTGAAGAACAATGAAAGGAGAAAGATACGACAAGAATAGTGCACTTCAAGATAAAGATTAAAAAGTAGGAAGATGCACATGTGGAAGAACAACCAAATGGATTAGAGGATGGAGAAGAAGAAGAGGGTTCATAGAGTTCAAATGATGTGTAGATGAGCATGAAGAAGAAGAGAACAACAAGAGCCCCTTACTCCTACCTTGAGAAGATCCATAAGGCAACAAAATCCAGTTGACAGGTATAACACATCCAATTTTTCGTTGTGTATTTGCTTTGTTGAGTACTAACGATGAACTTAGATCCTACAGGGAGGCTCTTTCTTTAGAAGAAAGTGAGTCTTGGATGCAGGCCATACATGAGGAGATGATGGCTTTGGATAGTTGTGATACTTGGGATCTTGTGAGTTTTCCCAAAGGAAGGAAGCCCATTGGTTGTAAGTGGATGTTTAAAAATAAATTTGGAGCAGATGGTTGGTTAGAGTGGTACAAGGCCAAATTGGTGGCCAAGGGCTACTCCTAGAGAGAGGGAGTTGATTTTGGTGAAATTTTATCTCCTGTTACTAAGTTAACTTCTATTAGATTTGTATTATCTATTGCTGTTGCTTATGATTTTGAAATAGAGCAAATGTCCATGTTAAAACTACTTTCTTGCATGGGGATCTTGAGGAAGAAATTTATATGTGACAACTTGATGGTTTTGTTGTGAATGGAAAAGAACACTGGGTTTGCAGGTTAAATAGATCTTTATATAGTTTGAATTTTTTTGGGAAAATGTGTCTCAACCTTACAAATACACAAGGTATTGTTGATACATCATTGCGGGGGGGTGGGTGGTACAGGGAGGGTGTACCCCCTATGAGGGTTCAAGGGCTATGCGCCCCGATGGGGGTTCGAGGGCAATGCCCCAAAAAGCCATATTTATTATTTTAAATTTGGACCGTTCATTATTAGGTCTTAGATTTGATGGTTGATATTTTGTTGGCTTGAATTTCCCTAAAAGGCAACCCTATTTTATAAGGGCATTGTATGATGACTATGTATTATGATTTATTATGAGAGTTTGATAGCGTTTGTGTTGCCTCTGGATTTTTGGTTGGTGATACTCCTATGAGAAGCTTGCTCTACAAGTATATTTTAATTTTTGTGATTTTTGAATAATATATTAGGCAACTTTTAGAGTGTGGGGTTTTTCTCCCGAAAGGGTCTTTTCCACGTAAATCATTGTGTTGTGGTATGCATGATATTTATGTTTATTTATGCAACCGTTAAAGATTTGTAAAAGTTTTGCATTATCCCGCTCTCAAGATTAGTGTAGGAAGTTGTTATACTACCTTAGCTTTCTTACAAGTGGTATCAAAGCCTGATCACCTTTGGTTTCAGTTGTGGGTTGTTGGGTTTTTTGAAGTAATCCTAGGGTTTGAGTAGGAGCTCGTGTAGAAGACACTTTGTGATCTTGTTACAAGAATTTTCAGATGGAAAGTTCATTAGGGAGAATAGAGGTGGATAAATTTTTTGAAAATAATTTTGAAATATGGAAGCTGAAGATGGAGGATCTATTAATGAGAATGTTTCAAGGCCTGCAAATCCTACTCAGGCTGCTCAATATGATGTTATGGACCGTAAAGCCAAGGGTCTAATCAGATTGTGCTTGACAAACTCTATTTTAATCAATTTCCATGAAGAAACCTTTGCACAACAACTATTGAACACAAGACATTAGGTTTCCTTGTTTTTGGTACATATAATTTTGTGAGAACCAAACCTTTGAGAGTAATAAATTTACTTGTAATCAATCCTATGGGAAACTCCAAGTGAATTGATCAATTTTATCTTAAATTTCTAGTTTAGACAAATAATAAATATGATAAAATCATAAAAGTATGTGATGAAATAATGATGATATAGTTTCAATTGGATGCATGAATTCCTAGATGATGTTAACATAAAAAAATGTTGATTTCATTGATGTATAATCATCAAGAAATTTGTTGTGATCTAGCTATGAATGATTCTATGAAATCTAGTTCAAATGGAAAGAGGAAATATGTAAAGAATTGATGAAATCATTGCAATGTCATGGTGGACGAAATGTGAGAAAACTCGAGTGAACTAGTTGAATTTGAAGTTATTATCAATCTAGTTCCAATAAACATTAGATCTCCACAAACAATTAAATTGATCTTATAAATGGTTAGTTGTGAAAATACTCAAGTGAACCAGCCATTTTATATTTTGAATAATACAATTTAGATGGAAATTGGTTGTGTGCATAGAGAGAATTTTTGCGGTACTTTTGAACTAAACTGAACCTTGTTGGAAAATCTCAGTGAAGTTAATTTAGATTATCTATAAGTTGGAAATTCTACAAGAAAATAAATTTCTTATTTTGATGAATTTTTAAAAAACTTCCCAAAGTATCCTAGCTTGATTTTAGATTCTCTACTCAATTTTGATGAGGTTTTAGCCATTAGGGCAGCCAATTTTTGAAACATGGCTAACTTGGGAAATTTCTTGACACCATGAAGACAACCAAGACCTAATGACAAAGAGGGGATCCACATTTAAAAAAAATATAAATGGAACATGTTGTGAAAGGGCACAACAAATAACAACCAAAAAAAACTAGTAAATACTTGAGACATTTTGAGAATAAAAATAAATCAAATACATAGATCTTTCTTTTCTACACATAAATCAAAATTCTTTGAGATTTGACCAAAAGACAACACAACTATTATCAAGAATAAGTTGACCAATCCTAACGACCTTAAAGTGTGTACATTTTATTCATTCATTTTATTGAATGAGATATAGAATGACAATATTTCATATTAATCTATATAAGTTTGTTTTTACCTTTTAATCATCCCTATCATATTTCTTCACTTCTCGTCAAGCATCCATAGCCCCAATGAGGTTATCTCTATCATTCCATCAAAAATATCTCTACTTCTATTCATGCATCATATCTCTGGTAGAGATATTTTAATTATCCAAAAGAGTTGATTTTCTTTGAATCTTTTTAAAAATTACTCTCTTTTCTTTTGATATTCTTTTATAAAAAAATATTTTATTTCAAGTTGTAAGTAATGAAGCTTAATATTAGTTTTGGGAATTATAGTGGTAGCAAAGACAAACTTTAGATTTTTCACTTATATAAGTGACTACTAATCCTCACTAATTCGAGAAACATTAACATTTTTTAGTAATGTGGTTTCTTTGAATGTCTCAAATTGTCATAGAGCTAATTAATCATTCCTTCAAGAGACACAACAAAAAATCTGACTTGTGATAGAATCATAAGTATAAACAAAGACTAACATTTTTTTAAAATTTTTTTAAAGTATTTTCCAGTGTTAAGAAAGTTACAACTTGCCTTATTTAATAATTTTTTAAGAATGAAGACCTCCAAAAAGACACAAACATAAAAAAAAACCAAAAAACCAAAAAAAACCAACTTTATACATACCCGAGGTTGTAATCTTAGAAATAATGCTTTAATAATTGACCATTAATGGGTAGAGTAACATCCTCTCTTATTAAGGTCTTCAACCATTAAGGTACATCCACATCTAGGAGTAAATCAATGTTTATTAAATTGGATATGTCTAAGCCTTATGATAGGGTTAGATGGTCTTTGCTCTAGATTATTTTATTTTCTTTTGAGTTTTGTTAGGGGTGCATTAATTTTGTGTAATGAGTTATTTGGCTACTGCATCCTTTTTTATAAATGGTATTCTATCTTTTTTTTTTCAAGGGTACATCATGATGGAGATCTTATTTCTCCTTATATTTTCGTCTTGATAGTGAAAGGTTTAGTTTGATTTCTAAAGAACCAAAAAATTATTGGCTATATCCAAGGTTGGTCATGGACATAAACTCTAGAATTGCAATGAAACCTTCTATTTGTGGATAATACAAATTTCATGGAAATCACTAAAGTCTATGAGATATTGGATTTCAAGAAATATTTACATTTATTTGGATACTGTAGGATAATATATTACTAAGATAACTTCAAAATTTTAACCTTTGATACACTTGTGCATATTGAACAAAGAATTACTAAAAATATTTCACTTTAGGATAGGTTCTTTCTTTGGATTGTTGGGGATTCACTTATCTATTGGAAGATCTAGTACAAAGTAGTAGTGTTGGTGTAGGTTTTTATTTTCTTAGTGGGTTAATTTATTTTCCCTTGTCCTAGGTTTTCCTACACTTTTATTAAGCTTGCTTAGGATAATAAAGTGAGTTTATTACTAGGAGATAAGTGATATGGTGTTCCCTTCCTTAAAGGGTGGAACACTTTCCACTTTTGGTGGTTAATTCCTATTGGTTGGATTTTCCACCTCCATCCTCTCCTTAGTTCTATATACACCCACTACCTAGCTCGTATTTATTCATTGTTCTCTTTTTCAAGCTTGGAAGCTCTTAATGTAATTATGTCACATTGACATTGCATAATCTCTCAGAGTCCTAGTTTGCATTCTTTATATTTTTCCAATTTATGTAAGTTTGATTTTCTCTTAAAAAGTTCCTTGGGTTATTCAGTCTATCTTAGATTTGGTATCAAAGCTTTTATTTTGAGAAATCTAAGTTCATAGATTCTTGATTGAGAGATTGAGTTTTTATGTAAAGATATTATAAATTCTCATATGCTCTTCTCTTGTGTTTTGAACGATCTAGAGAATCAGAAAGGGTTTGCAAAGATCTAATAACCTCCTCATATTACATATGTGTTTTGTGACATCTAAGTGATTGCAACATTTTTAGTTATATTGACAATAATTTTGACTATTCTAACGTGTCTAGAAGGCTTGAGAAAGTTAATATTGTCTTTTGTTTCATCCAAATTGGAGATCATTTGACAAAGTTGCAAACGAGGGTTTAAAGCTCAGATCTAGTGAACAACTTTTATTGGAGCATTTTCAACCCAAATGGACCTTGCCATTGACTGAAATGGCCCAAAAAACCCTATTCTCATATAAAATTTATTTATTTTAGATTTGATTTTTGACAAATTTTTATTTTGTCAGGGGGTCGTCACTATAGGGTAAAATTCAACCATTTAAAAAAAAATCATAACTTTTCGCCACGGTGTCTGTTTTGAAAAATGAGATATCATCAAAAATTTGGAGATAATCACTTTTCATCCACAAAGGTATTGAAAAGATTTACTTCCATTTTGTAACAGATATTTCAGGTTGAAGCTGTTTGTGCTAATTTCTTCAACATGCCACAACTTTCGCCTCGGTGCTCCAATTTTTAGAAATGAATAAGCATTGGAAAGGTGGTGAAGAGAAATACATAGTTATAAGGCTAATTTTCTATATTTTGTCTCAGGTTTATTTCATATCGAAATTTATAATTTTAGCTATTTTGAGCCTATTGAGCATTGTATCTTGGAAAAGGCTTTGTAATCACATTGAACTATAAAACATCAACCTTATAATATTGAGGGGGTGATTTTTGATATTAGTGAAAAGGGTGGGAGTGTATTGGTATTCTCTTTTGGTGTCTTTTGCACTCATTTTTGGTGGGATTATACATGCACTTTGTAATCACGAATTGAGATAAAGTTCCATTTAGGGTGGGTTAATCATCTTTCTTAAATTTCATCCTTCTATTTTTAGGATAAATTTAAAGAACTATTTATCTTAGAAATAAGGGATAAAGAATCACTGACTTGAGTGAGATCTACTACCCTATCTCCTTGGACTCGTTCCTAAGAGAAGTGACAATTATGTAGAGAATACATGGTTAGTTCAATAATGACATGGTCTATGGACTAATATGTCTTACTATTTCTGAGGATACTCTACATCACATAGAGAAAACTGAGTTCCCTATCATTGCTTGGACCATCATCCAATAGTTGTATGGAGACATTGAATATTTATTTAAAAGTGATGTTTCCTTAGAGAACCAGGCTATTATGGATGATGCTAAGACTCATGTTGCCCTAGCTTGTGTGGATACACGTTGCGTGAATAATCAATTCATTGATACCCCATCACCATCACATGTTGCAACTTCAAATTCTAGAGATGCTTCTTCAAGAGCCTCCAATGACTCATTGTAGCAATATCATTTATGTATCCTAGATTCAATCCATTGGGTCTAGATGACACTATTGAGGACATACATCTTCTCTGTGAGAACAACTCTTTTTTCCTTGCTACTTCATAGTTTAGTGTTTCTTCTTCAAAAGCTTCCAATGACTTCTTGCAATAGAACATTCATTGTCTTCCCAATTTAGTTTTGTGGGATGATTGCTTGATAGGTGTTTCAAACTTATTTTTGGAGGACACATTTGTGTAGGAGTTGTGAAAATACAACACCACAAACCCCGAAGATCACCTACATGCAAATAACCTGTCACAAAAGAAGAGATGGAGACAAACAAGCAAGGGTTCTTTGAAAACTGAAAATGTATATATCAGAGAGAATGAGAGAATGAATTGATATGAAATATAATGAGATCAATCCTTATAAAAAGGAGATCATGCAAACCCTAATAAAACCCTAATAGAATCCCTAATAGGATAACATTTAATAATTAATATAATTATTAAATGTCACTTTATGCAAACTAACGTGAAATCTTAAGAAGGGAATAAAGGTAACTTAATTAAGTTAAAGCGTTTACTCTAACAATTTGAGGGGTTATCTCTCCTCTTTGATGATAGTCATTGCACAAATATTTCCAAAATGTCATTATCTTTGGATTATTCTCTACATCAGTCTCTAGGAGATTCTTCTTTGTCATCTTTAACAATGTGGCCTAGAATGCCTGATTTGATTATGACACCTTACAACATCGACATGAAGAAACTTGAGCCAAGTTCAGAGACTTCATACATCTTGCACTTTCTTTCTACATTTTCCTTTCAAGACTTGGGAGATATCTTGCATACACCATTGGTTTTGTTTCTTCCTAAGGAGAGGAACATTGTTCGAAGATCTTGAACCATCTTCTCCATCAAGTTTCAAACATCTACCATTGGATCTATTTGGGAGGGGCTACTTAGTCCTTCTTATATTATCCCTCTATTATGGGGGATGTTATCTCTCTATTTATGTGGGATTATTCTTCTTTGGGGGGAATTTGATGTGTACATGAGTACCTAACATAGCATCATTTGCAAGACCCATCATCTTGTACATCCTCTTAAGTTGTGCTTAAGGGGGGGTTTTGGTGTAGTTTTTTATTTTCATAGTGGGATCATTTATTTTCCCTTGTCCTAGGTTTTTCCTACACTTTTATTAAGTTTGCTTAGGATAATAAAGTGAGTTTATTACTAGGAGATAAGTGATGTGCTGTCCCCTTCCTTAAATGGTGAAATACTTTGCACTTTTGATGGCCATCTCAACTTTTGGTGGTCCATATCCACTTTTGGTGGTTAATTCCTATTGGTTGGATTTTTCACCTCCATCCTCTCCTTATTTCTATATAAACTCACTACCTAGCCAAGTATTTGCATTCATTTATTAATCTATTTTTCAAGCTTGGAAGATCTTAATGTAATTCTGTCACATGTCGACATTGCATAATCTCTTAGAGTCCTGGTTTCCATTCTTTACATTTTTCTAGTTTATGTAACTTTCATTTTCTCTTAAAAAGTTCCTTGGGTTGTTCAATCTATTTAAGATTTCTAACAAGTAGAAGAGGATTTTGGATAGGTTTTTTATGATAATTTTTTTATTGGAGATTCTAGTGGCTATAATTTTCTATATGTTTGATGATATTAAAATCTATGTCAAAGGTTCTTCCTATATAGATTATTAGTTCTCTCAACTCCAAAAAATATTTCTTATAAAATTTAACCATGCTCTTTTTAGGATATTTTTTTGGCTAGGGAATTTGGCTTCCCATAAATGAAGTCTACTTAGTTGTGATTATATTTTTCAACTTAAATATATGGTGTTCTTGGCCTTCAACAAACTAAACAAATTATTTAATCTTTGAGAACCAAATTATATTTCCATTGGTGCAAGTTTCATAATCAATCTTGGGCTAAAATTCTTAATGGAAGGTATTTGGGTGGTGTTCCTCATGAGATTTTTCTAAGGATAATTTCTTTGGGATACTCTTAAAAGAAGAGCTACAATTGTCAAGCATGTACTCATTTGGATTATAAAAAATGAGCATAAATCTATTTTTTTGGATGACTCTTAGGATCTCCATTGACTAATTCTTTCTACCTTTCCTCTCACTCAAATCTTGAGTGAACTATTTAAGGAATCTTAATCGTCAACAATGGAAAAATTCAAGACTTTTATTTATTTAAGGGATTCTCAAATATATTAATAGAAGGATTCTAGTATCTAGCTTAAATGTTCTTTAATCAAAGCTTGTGCTACTCTCTCATCTACTCTTAAAGATTGGCCTTGCTACCCCCTAATGGAAGATGATGTTCTTTCATTAGGTTATCATTCTAAAGGGGCTTATTTAGTGGTTCTAGGTTATACATTTCTAGAAAAGAGAGATGTGGGAACATACTTTCCCTAGTGGAGAAAAATATGCAGTACTTTTTCCCCTAAATACAGTTTTTTATTTGGTTATTGTATCAAAATGATGTCTTACTTGAGATGTAACAAAAAAAGAGGACAAAAATTTCTCAATGGAGTGTTCGAGCAGGAAGAGAAGCGACGAAGGGACTTTTAAATCCTCTGGTGAAGATGCTGAGGATGGAGTGGATTCAAATGATGATGATGGGTTTCTGTGGCTAGCATTGGTTCTATGGTTTGAATCCTCTATGTGGGGAGTTTTTTTGGCCTTCAGGCTCTGCTTACTCTAGTGGGGGAGGATTTTCTTGCTTGGGCTATGGCTTCTTTTTTCTACAATGTCTCTTTCAAGACTCATGACGTGTGGCTGCTTTGTTTGGATGGGTTTGTTCCTGATCTGGTGCTTTTGGTGCACTGTGGTTTGTGGTGGGGTTGAGTTGGGGCTGTTGACTCCTTTCTTGGCCTTCTTCTATTTTTGGGGCTGTGGCGCATGACTGTTGTGGATTTGGGAGTTTTTCTGGTTTCCATGTAGTGGGTAAGGGTGTGCTTTGGGGTCTTGGGGAGGAATGGTTGTTGGACGGGCTTATTTCAGCTCCTATTTAGCGTAGTAGGAAGGCTTGGGTGCTCCTCGTGTTGGCATTGTATAGGCGTGAATTTTCACCCCTAACACAAATTCCCCTTTACCCCCTTACACTTTAGAAAACCTAAGGCAGAGGCTTAATTCCACTTAAGCCCGCTACTCACATCACACTTGGCGCCCACTTTATGTGTCGGTGGAGGCATTTTTGTCAGGGACGCCCACGCGGCGTGTAGACATCCACGTGGTGCACTTATGTCCCTGGAAAATTCCTGTGGCTAGAGTCTACAGAGACGTTACACTTCCTATTGAAAGTCGAAGTATAATGCCTCCCTTTGGCTGGCCAACCCGAATATGTCTGTTTTCATCTTCTTCCTTCATATTCTTCACTCCTTGATCCATTTTTAGAGATCTTCTTCACAAGTTTAGACACCTCTCCACTCTTTCAAGCATTCACTTAGAGCTTTGTAATAGAACTTCACACTTCATAGCAACAATCTACCACTCCATCACTTCGATAGTGCAAGTGCAGGACAATCCATTGCAGCAAAGGCTTGAGTTCCTCTCATCTTCTCCTCCACTAGCCTTGAGCACTTTGGATGGAGGTGGTAAGATCTTCTTATCTTCTCTATCATTTTGGTTGAGTAAGCATGTACTATTTTGTAGTGTCTTTTGTATACGTAGCTTTTATTCTCTTCTTTATCATATTATTCCTATTGTTGCAAACTTGGCTGTCCATGGAGGTGGAAACACCAAAATGGGGGTTTGATTGAGGTAGACCGCTAAACAACCCCCCAACATTTTCCCACTTTTTTGTGTGCAGGTGGAGAGATCTTGGAGCAAGCTAGAGAGAATATTGTTGTGCGAGATCATCTTCGTCACTCTTGCAGTAATCTATTTCCTTTATCACGTTCGTCAATACATTTCATATTTATTCATCTTGTTTTATCATTCTAGAAACTCCTAAACTGGGCTGTTAGTCCCTCTTTTAGAAGTTTAACCTTGTCTCTCTAGTTTTCTGGCTGTATGAACACCAGCATGCCGCGCTATCATCCCATAACTGTGCTTATGCCCTCTAATAAAGAGCTGCCTGAGATGTAGAGTTGACTCTAAAGATTGACTCGCCTAGTATCCCTTCAACTCGTGGATTTGTAGAGTGATTGTAGGACCTACAGTTCTCATCAATTTCATCTGACCTATCCTAACCTTCCTTTAAACTAAGGTAAGTTAGGGCAGCCATAATTATCTTGGCCTTTTGTGACCTAGGGCCTTGCAGTGGTTGGTCCCCCTCTCTTTCATTTTTGGTGAACTTGACATGAACCAATGTCTACCCGTTTGTCGGTGTTCTGAGATTTTTCTTTTATACCTTTTGGTCATTATACCCTTGCATATTGTGAACGTTTACGAGCTTCAAAAACCAGTCTATGACCTCTGGGCATATTTTTAGGAGAAGTATGCGACACCTTTTGATGGAGAAGATGAAGGTCTCTTCTAACTGTAGTTCTGCGGTTGGTCTGTTCGTGCAGGAGCATGTATTGCAGGGCAAATTGCATTAGAAAATCATCCAATATCCCTTCCGAATACCAAAAGCTAGCTTGAAAAGGAACCAAAAGCTAGCTCTGCTAAAGTGATCGTGAAATAAGATACATGGTAGGAAAAGATCGGACGAGCAGAGAACCCTGGCTAGTCTCATTGGTCTAGCTAAAGTGTTGCCCCTTCAAACCATAGTCATATGGTATGAAGTGGCCCCTTCGAGGAATGTGAGAGATAGTTGGAAATGTCGATGCCCTCCTACGTCTGTGTAAATGGTTGACGCGGTTCCTTCAGTCAGTGTGCTTGCTGCTTCTGAAAACTCTGAAACTATCAAAAGTAAATAGAAACCCTTTAGGTTTCCACTTCACCCCTTCTTCCACCTTTGGGTGGAGGATTTGGCGGATGATCGTGAGGCTTTGGTGTGGTGGAAACTTCAGTGGTGGAGGTGGTATTGGTGGAGGCGGTTCCAGTGGAGGTCATGGTGGTGGCCTTGGAAGTGGCGGTGGATCTAGCAGAGGTCACTCTAGTGGTGGTAGCATTGATGGTGGCTCCGGTAGTAGTCATGATGGTGGTCTAGGCGGTGGCTCTGGTGGTGGTTCTAGTGGTCCTATGCCTTCTAATGACCCTATTCTGAATACCCTTCTTCAAAATATGGGGAAGATGCAGAATCAACTGGCGAACCTTTCCTAGGCCTTGACCCAACCTATTTTCCAGCCCTTCTTCCGAAACAACTCGTTGTCGGTTGCTATTCTAAACACTCCTTTCCCACAAGGGATGGAGATTCCTAAATTCAAGAAATATGGTGGCAAAGGGGACCCACAAACACACGTGACCGCCTTTAACACCTTATGCATAGATTTCTTCCATCACGATGCGTTGATGGAAAAACTGTTCCCTCAATCCCTCAAGGATATAACACTCGAGTGGTACTGTTGCTTGCTTGACGATTCCATCTTTACGTTCGATCATCTTGTGAGCTAGTTCCTACGAAAGTTCCAAGCCAACATCGGACCAAACATGACCTTCTCTGACCTTGTTCGATGTAAACAAGGGGATAATGAGAAGATTATCAACTTCATAGCATGATATCAGGTGCTCTTTTCACAAATATCATACTCTCTACCTGACTCCAATGTGCAAAAGGTGTTCATAGGGAACTTACAAAGGCCTTGGAAAGAGAAGTTAGCCCTCATGAAATACCCTTCTTTTGTGCATTGTGTGCAGGTTTACAGGAGTACCAATAGATGGTGGTTTAGTTTGGGGGATCTTCCTCACACTCCCGTCCTGAAGGGAAGTCTATAGATCATATCCATCTCTAGAAAATGTAAAGCCGTTGTGAATGTAGTAGTCACTGTGGATAACAACGGACTCAGACGTGATCAAAAGTTTACGAAGTTATCAAAATCTTATTCTTCCATCTTGCAAAAGTTGTTGAATGATAAGATCATTAGCTTGCCAACCCATAAACCAATTAGAGAACCATATCCTAACTGGTATGAAGCAAATACAGATTTTAGTACCATTGAGTTAATGGCCATGATACTGAACGCTGCATGCGCTTGCATCATGAGATACATGATTGCATCAAGGATGGTACTATTCATCTTGATGGGAACAAATAAAACACGAACAAATCAATGGAAAAAGCTAATAGTGAATTGCGAATATACACAGACCCGTTTCCGTCACATTATGCTAACAAGATTATCAATCCCTCTGATACTATTTCTTACCCTGAGGTGTATGTTAACATGGATACTGTTAGTCCCTCTCCTCGTCTTGCGACTGGTTCACTGGATGTAACTTTCACTTCGCAAGATGTGCCAGCAAATGACAAACCTTCTCCGCTTTACATTCCCGCTTGCCTCAATGGAAACATTGTGACAAGAGTCTTAGTCAACCCCACGAGTAGAGTGAATGTCATCATGAAGGAGACATTACTCTTGAACTCCCTGCAAAGGGAGGAATACAAAAAAATGAAATCCATCATCCGCATGCATGATGGTCTTTCTCTTAAATCTTATGGATTGATAACGCTGTCCATCTTGGTTGGACCTAGGAGCGTAGACATGGTCTTTGATGTTATTCTCGAGTAGGACCTATTTAGAGTGAAGCTAGGTATACCTTGGCTAGCTTCCATGAATGGGATTGCCTCTATAATTCATAAATGTATTACATTTTCCCATGAAGGTTTCATGCATGTAGTGCATGATATCGGATACCAACCTATGGTATCTCATGGGGGATACTCGTTGGATCACTTTTGGCCCACTCCAGTCAGTCCGCTACCGCAAAGAATGAATCTAATTTACAAGAACTATATGAAGTATAAAACTGGAGGCAAGGGACAACCGAAGTTGACCCTTCTTGTAGCTGAGCAACCAACTACCTCCTCCTCTCGAAAGGGAAAGGAGAAGCTCGATCCCTCTCGGGCTGACTCACCTACTCCCCTTTCTTGGGAGGAATTTTGGATGAACAAGCCTAGTCTCTACCCGCTAAGTCTGATGATGCCTCCTTAGCGAAAACCCAAGATCAGGATATCAAATATCCCTAATGGGTCTCCTGAACCCTGATACTATCTATATGGCAGAAAGAAAGGCTCACGAAGATAATTTTCCCCGTGACCTCTTCTCATTCCCCCAAACAGGAAGAGGCCCACCACTAACGTGTTGGAATCGATTCCTCTTGCTATGTTCTCCTCTCCCTCCCCTTCTGCCTCTATCCAAACTAGCTTTGAATCTCTTTCAACTTCCGTTGCGAGTGCACATGCACCTGGAAAGGTGTAAGTGTTTATCGCTCCTTCTATGGAGCCGCCTCTGTTGAATTCCATTTCGGATGTCTCACCTTTCCTGAAGCCCATGGATATGGTTAATGCTTCGGTTGTATCCACTATGGTTCTTTCCTCTTCTCCCTCATCCCTCCTTGCTTCGTCTGTGGGAATTTAGCTTCCTCCAAGGAAGAAGAAGGTAGAGCATGGTCCCTCCAACAATGGAGGACGTAAGAAGAGCCAACCTTCTTCAAAAGGTGGCCCCGTGCTGACTTGCTTTGTCCTAGTGACGAAACTAGTCCCGGCTTCCCTCGAGTTTGTCACCGCTCCCGAGTCTCTCGATGAGCCCAACAGTGAACCTTGGGTGCAAACTCCTCTACCCACCAAAGTGAAACATGGCACTCCCATTAAGTGTATGTTTAACTCAGTGGAAGAAGTACCGACCTTGTTAGTGATCTTCACAAATTCGTTGGCCTTAGACCCACAAGAGTTGAGCGACAAAGACTTCACAGGTCCCTATGCCTTAGACCTTGTTGTGGGAGGATCAAAAGCTCCTCCCCTTAACATTACACTGGTACAAGCTCATCGTCCTTGTCCCTACAATGATCTAGAGTGAGAAGTTGATGACCTCTTGGTTGACCAGTGTTAGGGGGAGACCCTCTTCTTGATCTTTAGATTAGATGTGTGTGTGTGTTGTGATGTGATTCCACTGTGATCGTGCTATATGTGCCTAGATGACCCTTGTCACCCCTGTTGGTGCCTGAATATAGGCGTGGTGTTTGTGTTGTAAACCTTCCTCTATATGTATCATCATTCTTCCATGTTTGTGATTGACTTTCGGTAATTTGGGGATGATGCAAAGCGTCGGGAGAATTTAGGCCTCCTCCCATGTTGACCCAATTTTTTATTTTACTTTGTCTTCCCTACATTCTTCCTGATCTAGTTGGGGATTTATGATCTTTCACCTCGCACTGCAATTACCTACTATTTATAAATAAAGGTAGATTTGACCTCGTGAAACTAGATCCCCTTGTACTCTTTGTTTGTGTTTTCTATTCCTTTACCTTTCTCTTGATATTTTTCTCTTCTTTACTTGAGTTGTCCCTTTCATGTGTGACAACACCACTTCTACACAACTTGGTCCTTAAAAAGCGCATTTGTTGCAAAATGAATCCTTTCTCAAGACCCTTCACATGCTTCTTCTTTAGAGTTGTATATTGTCAACTTAAAACCCTAACGAAACATGTTTCCTTCATCATGGGTTCGTAAAGAAAGGACTTGAGAATCTTCCTTTGAAGTGGGAACAGTCTTGATCTTCCCCTCACGTGGGCGCATATCCTTCCTTTCGAATTCCTTGATGAAGTGGGCATATTTTGAAAGGATTCCTTGATGATGAATCGATTCGAGAAAGAAGACATTAGCTTTTGAACAGTGTGTCCCTTGAGTGGACCCCTCCTTTTCACATTGGGTTCCCAAGGGAGCCCTTCGAAAGCTTTCAAAAAAGTTCTATGGCGTCTAGCTCGAGGGCAGCCCGACTAGATCGGTTTCACTTCTTTGCATCTAGTCTGGGGGCAGCACAACTAGACCTACCTCACATCCTTATGTCTAGCTTGGGGACAACCCAACTAGACCTTACTTTTCAAATAGCGCGTCCCTTGAGTGGACCCTCCTTCCTTTTGAAGGGTTCCCGAGAGAGCCCTTTGAAAGTCTTACAACTTAGCAATGGTCTGCATGACTCTCCGTTCATAGGCTTGCACAACCGCTTCCTGACATGTTCTATCTGTGGGTAAACATGTCACCCTCTCTAACTTTATGGAGGCCCCTTTGCATGATCTCCTTCATGTGAGAGTTCTTGAAGGATACCTCCCTTGCAGGACCATGAGCCTGTAAGGTGCTTTCGTTCTTTAGCTTTATAGTTCCACGAAACTATGAAGTCCTTTCCCGCACTTTCGAGTTTTCCAGACCGTCCTCTACTTCCTCGTCGATTCAGGTATACATCTCTTACCTTGCTACTTCTTACTACTCTACTTTACCAAAGCACTCATCAATACTCATGCTCAAAACAAGTTGGGGAAAAATGTATAGGTGTGAATTTTCACCCCTAACGCAAATTCCCCTTTACCCCCTTACACTTTAGAAAACCTAAGGTGGAGGCTTAATTCAACTTAAGCCCACTTCTCACATCAGACTTGGCACCCACTTTGTGTGTCGGTGGAGGTGTTTTTGTCGGGGATGCCCGCACGATGCACAGACGTCCGCATGGTGCGCTTACGTCCCTGACAGATTCCTGCGGCTGGAGTCTGCAGAGACGGTACACTTCCTATTGGAAGTCGAAGTGTAACGCCTCCCTTCGGATGGCCGACCCGAATATGGCCATTTTCATCTTCTTCCTTCACATTCTTCACTCCTTGATCCATTTTTAGAGATCTTCTTCACAAGTTTAGGCACCTCTCCACTCTTTCAAGCATTCACTTCAAGCTTTGTAGCAACATTTCACACTTCATAGCAGAAATATACCACTCCATCACTTCGATAGTGCAAGTGTAGGCCAATCCATCGCAACAGAGGCTTGATTTCCTCTCATATTCTCCTCCACTAGCCTTGAGCACTTTGGACGAAGATGGTAAGCTCCTCTTATCTTCTCTATCATTTTGGTTGAGTAAGCATGTACTGTTTTATAGTGTCTTTTTTTTACGTAGCTTGTATTCTCTTCTTTATCATATTATTCCTATCGTTGGAAACTTGGATGTCCGTGGAGGTGGAAACACCAAAACAGGGGGTTTGACTGAGGTAGACCCCTAAACAACCGCCCAACATTTTACCGCTTTTCTCTGTGTAAGTGGAGAGATCTTTGAACAAGCTGGCGAGAAGATTGTTGTGCGAGATCATCTTCATCACCCTTATGGTAATCTATTTCTTTTATCACGTTCGTCTATACATTTCATATTTCTTCATCTTGTTTTGTCATTCTAGAAACTCTTAAACTGGGTTGTTAGTCCCTTTTTTAGAAGTTTAACCTTGTCTCTTTGGTTTTTTGGCCGTACGGATACCATCGCACCTATGAGATGCTAGCGTGTTGCGCTATCGTCCTAGAACTGCGCTTATGTCCTCTGACAAAGAGCTACCTGAGATGTAGAGTTGACTCTAAAGATTGACTCGCCTAGTCTCCCTTCAACTCTTAGGTTTGTAGAGTGATTGTAGGACCTATAGTTCTCATCACTTTCATCCCGCCTATCCTAACTTTCCTTTAAACCGAGGTAAGTTAGGGCAGCCATACTGCTCTTGGCCTTTCGTGACTGGGGGCCTTGCAGTGGTTGGTCCCCCTCTCTTACATGCCTGCTTTCCAACTTGTTTCTTCTTGGTCTTCCTTATCTCCTTCCTGCTATTTGTTTGGTGGTGTTCTTTTGGGGGTTCTTAGTCTTGGTGTGTTTTGGTTGCTTCTGGTCTCCCACTTGTGGAGTGGTGGTGTCTCTCTTTGGTTGGTTATGTGGAGTTGTGGCCTTTTGTTGGCTTTGATCAACGTGTTGGGGCGGTTGGGTGGTTTTCTTGTTTGGCCTTCTTTGTGTTTCCTTTCGGTTTGGGGTTCCATTTTCCTCTTAGGGCTTGTTTGCTTCCATTCACCCTAGGGATGGGTCTCTGCTCTTGGTGGTATTTTGGCGTGCACTTCAACTGTGTGTTGCCTCCTCTTGGTATTCTAAGGAGTTATTGTCTGGGTTTCTCCTCTTGCTATTTTTTTATATACCTAGCTGAATTTTTTGCTGATTGGTGTTTTGGTGGCCTTTTGGCTTGAATTTTTTGGTGCCCTTTTTGATAGAGGGTTGGGTCTTCAGTGGTAGTGCCTAAGGTTGCAAATTTTTTTGACTTGTCTTTTGAAGCTTTTGAGAGCTTGTTTCTCTTCTCTCAAACTCCAGTATCTTACCATGCCAAAGGAGGTTGTGACTGCCCCTTCTATTAGACTCCTATCTTTCTTCCAGGTTTTATAGTGGGGGTCTTCTATGGAGGTGAATATTTCTCCTTCTAAGGTGGAGTCCTTTCCTCTAGAGGCGAAGTTGGTGGTTGTAGACTTGACAAGAAGCTCTCTTCTTTACTGCTTGTTTCTATTGAGGTGGAACTTGTGTGTGCATGAGAGTGTTGGAGCTGGTGGCAAGGGTTCTTATTTATTCTTCTCCATTAGAGGGGAGCGCTCTCCTATTAAGGAGGAAATTGGGTTGGCATTTTAGGTGAAATGGAGGTGCAAGGAGGAGGTTGGTTATCAGTCTTTTTCTAACTTCCCTATTGAGGTGGGGAGTTTGGATTTACCGATTCTGGTGCAACATAGGGGTTTAATGGTTTTTTCTTTAGTATGTTGTCTGGTTTTCCTGGCTCAATTTTCTTTCTTTTCGAGCAACTGGTTTGCTGTTGCTTGGATGATACATGCAATGTTTTTGACCATCTAAGTAGTGTTTGTAGCTTGATGTGAATTGAATATTTGTGTATGGTTGCTGCTGATGGATTGTGGTTAATTTGTTGATTATTTTCCTTGCAACTTCTTGCTTTGTAAAGGGTTGTCCTTCCAAAACAAAAAAAAAGAGGGTTTATAGGTCCTTCCAAATGTGTTATGTGAGGTAGTAATGAAGAAAATCATATTTTGTTTTAGTTTCCCTTTAGTTTTTTGGAGGTATCAATGATAGTGAAAGAATCAACCAATTATTCATGTTTTATCTTTGACTAAATTTCAAGTGAGTCTTGGTTGTCCTCGAGTACCGTCTTCTTTGCTTCTAGATGCATCGAATGTTGGTTATATTAATACTCTTTGGCATATTTGGTTAGAGAGGAACCATAGAATATTTTATGGTAATAAACATCTTCTTGAATAGGTTTGGATAACAATTATAGATTTGATCAAAAAAACTATTACTGCTAAAGTTTCTTTTGAGGGGGTCTTATCTTCTTTTGACACTCTTATTTCAAGTTGTTTGGGTCTTTCAAAATTTTAGTTACCATAAAACTATAATTCTTGATCATATAAGAAGGTGAATAGGCATGGTAAGGGTTATCCTCTACCTTTTAAACTTTTTAAAATTAATACCAATGACTTATCTCATGGTAAGCCAATTTATCTTAGAATTGGAGGTGTTGGTTGTGGTAGTGATTGTATGGTACTTTTTATTTTCTCTTATGCTATGGGAATTAGATCATATTTTTACAATTTATACAAAAAATTTGAAAACTTTTATTTAGCAATAGTCATGATATTCTTACAAACATAAGAGTTCTTAAAATATTTTTAGATTTAGATGTTATTATGTTAAGATTTTTAGAATAAATGTTTTGAACCACACTTCTTGATCCACCATTAGGAAAAGTATAAACACAAAATAGAGTAAAGATAATGCTCCTTAAAAATATGGGGAGGGAGAGAAGGGTGCACAAATTTGAGAAGAAAGATCACAACATAAAAAGAAAAATTGGGTACGATGTTAATACTTAAGAAATAGAAATATATTAAATAATATTAAAATATTATTATTTATGAAAATGTAATTATAAAAACATCAAAAAATTTTAAAATTGTAATGTTGTGTTATTACTAAATATTTAGTGTATTAATTAAATTTATAACTATTAATACAACAAATGTTAATTGGTATGAAATTAGTATTAATGTTGATATTACTTTAAATATGGTGAAATTTTAACTTCACATATTTAAAAACATAAAAATTAGTAATTAAAGAAATAAAGATATTCTAAGATATTTCAATTGTAGTTATACATTATTGATAAAAATTGATAATGAATATCATATAATAGAGTTTGTATCTTGATAATAATTATAAATTCTATTCAAGTTACAAATAATATTTATTAATAATAAATTTTAAATTATATCTTTATCATAGATATAATAAAAAAACATAAATATATGTACCGGACTAAGTGGGCTTAATCTTGGGGAAAAACTCTTTGGTTATGTGCTTGAGCTGGAATAGTACTGGAATGAGTGACCTCCCGGGAAGGCCCAGTACTAGTACTTCACCTTGTGTGCATCGCCTAGATGCAATGAATGCTAAGTGGACCATTCTTTATCATGAGAGATGGGTTCTTATGAACCATTACTCATGAATCATGGATCATGAATCTCCCCATGTGAATAAATGTACTTGAGTAACATGTAGAATTCAACCCCAGAAAAATATCAATAACTTCTACCCGTAATCCATTTACAGAAAAGTCAGGTAATGGTGGAAGTATCTAATAATCTCCTACCCATGTAACTACCTAGATGTAGTCGAGTAACATGTAGAATGCAACCAAGAAAAATATCAACAACGTATACTACCCGTAATCCATCGACAGAAAAGTCTGGTAAGCATTCATTGACTGAAGCGATGTCAGGTAATGGTGGAAGTATCCGCGATTGTCTGTGAAAAGGTACAGACTTGTAAACGTATACAGCTCGCAATGCATCCTTTCAAAGACTTCTCAAACATCCTTTCAAAGATTTCTCAAACTTCCTTCCAAAGACTTCTCCAACGTCGCTCCAGTCAATAAGGCGGGATCCGAATGAATGGTTGCCATAAATTGAATAGACTTTTCTTCTCGGGAAAGAAATTATAGTTCTAGACATATTTATGATTGGATGCATCTAGTATGGTAAATAGGGAAAACAACATGCTGCTCAGCCTTCGGATTCTGATCCCACACGGCAGCTGGACCCCAAGGCAACGGCAATGAAAAAAAGAGCAAGGGAACGTGGAGCCCTCGAAAGCCACAAATCCAAGACTGCAAATAGTTCAGAGAACCTCACGGCAATGGATGTTGCAGACATCGTTGTCTCCCTGCCAGGTGCAATTGAGAGCCCCGAAATTCCTCCTCAGCAGCCTGTGAATACTCAGCTTGAGGGGGATTGTTCCAACGCCACACCACAACCCCAAGTGTTATAGTCCCATATGATTTAAAATTGGGAAATGACCTGTAGTTGACCCCAAGTTCACAAAAAATTACAAGAATATTATACAGGTATCAATTAATGATAGATCACGGAGTTATCAGCTATCTTGATGATGGATCACAGAGTGTGATCTGAAATGTTGATGCAAATTTTTTTATACAATCGAATCTAGAAATCATACTAGCAAGAATATACAGGTAATTCCAATGATGTGAAAGGAAACCATGAAGTGAACAGTAGTTGACAATTCTTCGACTAATTGTTCTATAATTATTAGCAATTTCCAATCTCCTTTAAATGAATAACTATGACCATTTTATAGATATAAGGTGTCAATAGTTAGTTAAAATCAATAGCTTAGATTACATCATAAGAATGAACGTTTACAATTCAAAATGGTGGCATATTCGTTTAGCACCAACATCATTATAGTTGGCACGGTGTCCAATATTCTTTGGGAATCAACATCTACATATTTGAAATATGGATATTCTTTCCTAGATTCACACCTTTGAAAAATTGATAGCTCGCAAAATATCTCATTGGTATCAAAATAAAAAATATCAAGGAACCTTAAAATATTTGCTAACATGGCATTGAGGAAGTTGGAAGAAAAAACCCCATAGAACCGATTGGCGCTTGAAACGTCATAAAACTACTTAGAAAGAAAAATACACAAAGATAAGCCTTATGATTCTTCTTCATTGATATCTTTAATAATGCACTAAATTTCAAAGGCATCTTCTTTCCTCTTATATATTCACTAAAGGCAATCAAAGTCTTATTGATCCCTTCCTTGCTAAGATCATAGGAAATTTTCTATATATACTTACATGTACCACAAACACCTAATATTTTAGCTAATTCCTCATTTCTCTTCTAGTAATTTTATGATATTCCTTAATCAACACTCTCTTCTCCATTACTCTATTCAATATATCCCCATTCAAGCTATTTATGGGATCATTTAGGCATTAACAAATGCTTCTTTCAACTTCTTTAATATAGGTTCATCAACATCCATTTATTTGAATCATTATTCTGATAAGTTTACCTATTGATGATGGTTAAATCATCATACCTTAGGTCCTTTTCCTTTTTCTTAATGTTCATTCCATTTTTCCTTGTCATTGTTCAACTATATGAACTTTTCTAATTTTAGTTTCTCTATCCATGTTCTCATCTTAGCAATGGTTTCATTTGTTGTTATTCTTTCTTTTAGCATTAATCTATCATCTAGATTTTCTACGTCTTGTAATCTTGTTAGCTCAACATAATTTTGTTCTAATTGGTCATCATAATTATTTTATAGCTTAGATGCTTTAATTTCCTAATTAACTACTTCTTTGTGTCTTCCGATAGCAATCTTGATTATTTCTTTCCCTTCAAAATTCATCTCCTTTATCTATTTTTCTATCACATTAGCTTCATGCTTCATCTTCTCTAGAGATGATATACCATATTGAGATAAAAGAGCTCAATGATAAAAAAGTTGCTCTATAGTCTAGTTTGGACCAACCAATTTCATGATTTAACCTTGAAGCTATGCTAATAGTTCTTTTAACTCTTGTTTCCTCCTTTTATGATTCTCTATCCTTACTATTGTGGTATCCACATTAACTCTTAATTATTTAATTTATTTATCCCTTGTGGAATGCCCTATGTTTATAGTGGATATCATTTAATCTAAAATAATCATCCCACCTTTATCCTTCTAGACCAATGGGTAGCAACTTGTACAAATTTAAAATCAATTGCATCTCTCTTGACAACAAACATTATTCGGGACTTCCTCTTAGGTTTTTCTGTGTCTATTTACTGGAAGAGACAATTGAAATACAAAGGAATTAGTTTCACGTATTGTGCATTTTGAACTTCAGTTGATAGCCAATTAGGGATCTTCCAATCTCTTTTCCTTCCATCTACGACTATTTTTCTACCATTTATTCTTTTTTCTTTGTGGGTGACCTTGGTTGCTTTGGTAACACTTGTTCTTTTTTGATATTTTCTTACATTGGTTGTTCTCCTTTTTCAAGGGGAATATTATCTTGTACTTGCTCATGTTGAAATTCCTCCTTATTAGTTTTATTAATGTTTTGACCTACTTCCATCTCTGTAAGAACATCATCCTTTTGTTTACTTGCTACTTGTTCAATATGAACTAAAGGATTAACCTCTTTATTAAGTTGCTAGAATTTCTATTTAAATAGTATCATCCCTATTTATTTTCTGAAATCTAAAATAAATATTATCTTGAAATCTAAAATAAATATTATCTTCTAGATTGACGACTCAAATTTCAAAGCTTGAACTACTCTCTTTATTTATTATCTATTCACTTACAAGATCTACCACAACTTTTAACTTCTCAATGCTACTAGTTTGAGGATTAGGAATTATTGTCTTCTCCTTAAACAATTCTTCTTGCATTTCATGCAAGCTACCCCTTTGTAATGTACCCTACTTGGAGTATACTTGAATTTTCCTTAAGTGACAATTACACAACATAAAATTATAAATTAAGAGGGTGATCCCACAATACTAGTCTATAATTTTTGGTCAAACTGGACATTGAATTGATTTTTTTGAACTAAATCTTCACTTTCGGGGGCACCTATAGCGGCTAAACCATGAGGAATTTGAAGATGATGCAAACTAGTGATTTGTGACATTTTGTATGTAGATTCTAAATATGTTTTTTTCAAAAAATTTGGAATTAGATTGCACTTTTTTTTTTCCATCTCCTTTGAAAGCTAGTTTTTAACAGTAAACACCATTTTTAAAGAGTGACGTTACTGGCTAACACATAAATGTTTTTCTATATGAAGGATAAAATTCTATTTTTTTTCAAATTTAGATTTGTAACTACAATATCTAGTGCATGGAATTGGTTTCATATCATTTCATTGAATATTTTTTTCTTAATTAAGTTTCAAAGTCAAACTAGTTACAATTTAGACATGATTTATTGGCTAAAACATAACATTTTTTGTATGTATCAAAATTCATTTTTTTTTGGATTAGGGACATCAATATCTAGTGCATTGATATTGTTCAAAATTATTTTTTGATAATCTACTATTTTTTTACATGTGCAGAACAAAGAGCTTGATTTTCAATGAAAAACCTATGTTTAATCAAACTAAAAAAAAATACAGAATAGAACCACAAGATCTACCACAAATTTTAACTTCTCAATGCTACTAGTTTGAGGATTAGGAATTATTGTTTTCTCCTTAAATAGTTCTTCTTGCATTTCATGCAAGTTGCCCCTTTGTAATGTCCCCTACTTGGAGTATGCTTGAATTTTCCTTAAGTGACAATTATAGAACATAAAATTATTTTATAAATAATATTCCATAGTAAATTATATAATAGATATTGAACTTAAGAAAAAATGAACTATTAACATTTATGAAATAATAACCTACAACTTAAATTTGAATCTAATCTATATAATTGTTTTCTAATAACCAATCATGGTAGGGATTGGAGAGAAATGCATGATAGGGCACTAGAAAAACTATTCATCACAATTAAGCCCGAGGGTGTGCTTATACCCCCTAGCCCCAAGTGGCAAGAACAACCAACCAAGACAATTCCATCCAACTTAGGGTGGTATACTTATATTGCGAGAACCTAGACCGCCCTTCCCTAACATGTTTCCTTGCCAAACCTACACATGTTTTCTTAAAGAAAAAGATGTAGATTATAGTAATATAAATAGATTCACTATTTCCCTTATTTACTAATTTAGACACAATATATCTCTCCTTATTGAATATTAGTCATTATGAAATTAGTTATATATATTTATATGCCTATCAAATATTATACATTAAATGCATATACAACCAAATGTATACCAAATACTTTATTGATCAATTTATTTATTTCTTAAAATGCCACTTTATATCTGACCCATTCGATGTATCCTTTAGTCTAGTTGCTTATATAATATATTTATTTATGCTCTTACTCAATTCAGATTTCTTAATCCCGATCAATTGATTGATTAGAAATTATAATACATACATACATACATACATACATAATCTATCTAGTTATTCCTTTATTTATATTGATTGCTATATATATATATATATTCTTTTATTTATATTCTACAACTTACTCCCCAATAATATTCTTGCTGCAAATAATATTTACTTTAATTGATATCTCATATTCCACTATCTTATTTTCTTTTTTTCCAAATCATATTCATTCCTAATTCATCCTTCACTTAAATAAGCCTCCTTATATACTCCTCATAGAGGTGTGAATAGTCACACCCTTTTATTCTATTGCATCCCCTACAAAGGATGCACCTCTTTATTAATCGCTGCACTTTTAGTTTCTTTTAATTATTAATTATTACATTCACAATTCTCTTTTACTAATTCCCATTGATGCCACTTTAATATTTATATTACCAACGATTGATTAACTTATGACAGGCTGCAATCACTATTTTCTTGGTCAACGATTTTATTTTCCCTTTGACCAACGATTACCTTTAATGGGTTGCAAGATGTTGTGGTATGATATATGGTGAGGGGAACATGGCAGTCCACCCTTCCCAATATGACGAGGGGAACATTGGATATCTTATATGAAATCCACTTAGGGGGAGTGGAGGCTCTACCTAATAAGGGAGAATAAGAGTATCACAATATCCAAATGTAAATCTCCATATCAAGTCTCCGCATATCACAATGCATCAACAATGCAACCAAATCCAAATTTAAATATCCATATCAAGTTTCCACATATCACAATGCATCACCAATAAAACCACATCCACCCCTTTTCCCTCCAACACAAAATCAAATAGGGGATACTCATATCCCTACACATAATCATGGGTACTTATACCTTGAAAAATAAATATCCCTTAGAGGGAGCCACACCCACTCAACCAAAACAACCTCTCTCGACTAGGGGTCAACTCACCTACTAAACCAAACAATAAGAAGAACACATAAAGCATTAAAATAACATTTTACCCAAACCAAAAACCCAAAATCTCAATGAACAAAACATATCACAATCACTCACATTTATTCATCAAGAAAGGAAAATATTCTACCTTGAAATTGCACAATCCCACTAATGGATGAACTTTGATTGAAGATCTCCTCCATAATACTTTTCCTTCCTCTCTCCTTCCTTTTTCACACTCCTCCTCTTCCCAAAATAAATCAATAAAATGACAAGATCTCAAAAGGAAAAATGGAGTCAACCTCTCCACTCGAGGATAGAGGAGTTATATAGAATCTAGGAAGATATAATTCCTTCCAAAAACTAACTCAACCAAATAATTACTTCCCAATTTTCACTGTCGGGGATACGGATTCGGTCTGTCATCAAGATAGGCATCTAAGATAGTAGTGCCTTAGTGATTTCAATTCAAAATCACAACAAAGACATAACCAACTATGCTATAAAGCGGAAACAAGCACAGTTGATCCCCCATTGATCCTCTGAGAGAAGTGAATGCAACAAGAAAATAGATTCAACATAAACAGATACCATGAAAGACAAAAAGAATACATAAATATATACGTGGGGAAAACCCTTTCAGGTAAAAACCCCACACTCCAAAATTTCGAGCCATTGTATTATTCAGCAACACAAAACCAGTTACAATACAATATCAGGCTCAAAGCCAATACAAGAGTTATATCTTGTTCTACTGGAGAAGTAACAGGTACCCGCAATATTCCTTTTAGCTCCTCAGATGACTGTCATAGCCAGCCTCATGGCCAGCCCAGTCATTCGGCCTCCAAAGATTTCCATGCCCAGATCCGAGAGATAGAGTGTTCACAGTTACATTGCCTAAGCAAACTGCTCGAACACCCTCTCCATCTCTCTACAAATCTCTTCACACCTTCGACTCTCCAACCTGCAAGTCCAACTGCTGCAATCTCGCATCATGCATCATACATTATGCTTGCAGCCCCATGCTCACGCATTCACATGCCCGCGCATCCTGCTCGCAGTCTCATGGTCACGCATTTAGCTCGCACATCTCGCACTTGCTCTGCAACCCACGACTCTTGCAGACTCGTCGAAATTCCTTAGAAATAATACATCTCTCATCTATTATGTAATCGACTTAACAAGAGCAAAGAAGACCATTCGCAAATCACGCATCTGGTCGGATCTGACAGATCTCCCTGCAATGAGCTATCCATGCATTCAATGCCAACACCAAAACGGTTGAGCTCGCCACCCTTCGTTGACAAATGCAACTGCCACAATAACTATCATGGCATTTGTCCAATCACAAACCAACCAGGTGCCACGTGTCCAAGACCCATCAGCAATCGCAGCTGATAGAGCAACCAAAACGGTCAAACAGACATTGGGCGCGTCCAAGACTTCAAGCCAAATCTAACACTGCTGGAGCCGAAGTCGGAACAGGAGTCGAAATAGGACTCCACCGAAAAAGCACACTACCGGAGTCGGAGTCGGAGACGGAGATGGAGACGGAACTGGAGTCGAAACATGACTCCACCGAAATTATAGGTTCAGGAGCCAATTCGGTTCCGCATCCGCCCGCAGCAAAGAGGAACACATCGGAAACATAACTGACCGGGTAAAGTCAACCCGGGGTCAAACCAAGATGGGAGCACAAAAGACTGGAGTCGGATTCGGGGACGGAACAGGAACATAAACAAGACTTTACCAAAAGTCCAAGATCAGGAACCAAACCGGTTCCGGTTCTGCCTCCGCCAACTGCAAGAAACAACAATCCAAAACCAGGACAAAGCGGAGGAAAAATCCCTGAGGAGAATCCAAACATCCAGAGGAACTAGATCACAAAAGCAGGAGTCGGACCCGGAGTCGGAACAGGAACAGAAACAGGAACATGGCAAACAGACATTGCTAACTTCCAAAATTGGTTCCGCCTCCGCTAGAACCAAGTGGAGAGCAACAGACTGCCGGAGCCGGAGCCGGAGCCGGATCCAGAGCCAAACCCAAAACATGACAAAAGGAACAATGCCAGGTTCCAATCCGGATCCCCCTCTGCTAGAACAAAACTCGAAGAACCAAGAAAGCGGGGAGTGGAGCTGGAGACGGAACGTGAACAAGACCCGGAACAAGGCAAACAGAACAATGCCAAGTTCCATCCCTGTTCCGCCTCCGTTAGAACAAAAGACTTTGCCAAGGAAACAAGAGAATTCGCCTAAGTCTTCAAAGGGGGTCACCAGAAAGTTGAGGCATAATTCCCAACATTCACCACTTTTGAGAGTGGGACATAAAGGTGGGTCATAAACTCCCATTTAAGTGTTATAATAAAAAAAACTCCTAACCTATATACCCAACACCTAAGAAACTTTCCAATCCATAAAACTAGCATTTGCACCTCAATGAGGTGCAATGGTTACGTCGATAACAAGATATACTCTGGCAATATATTGAAGGGTAGGGGAAAAAATCACAAGAAAATGTACATTGCTTTTTTGTAGACTAACTATTTATAGAAAAAGTCAATTGATGATGGGATGCGAGAAGATTTGAATATGAACAAATGGAACTTTATTTAAATTGATATGCTATTTAGTTACTTACCCACATAAACTTGTAATTCAACCACTTTAAACACCATCAAGAAGGGGTGAATGGACTAAGATACATGTTTCGTTTCCTATATGAGCTGATTTTAATATATTCTAAAGTCATTTTAAGTCCATTTTAAACGAAGGCACCCAAGTTTATTTTAATATAAGCATACTCATTGCCCTAATTCAACGCCTATTTCTTTTCTTTCCCCAACCCTATTTTCTCACGGTTGCTTGAGTGTGCAAAAACTTGAGGGATGAGCTTGGCGGATGGAGGTAGCATGGATAGCTAGCTCTCGTCTTAGGGTGACCATATAACTAAATTATTTATAGTTTATTAAATATGAATTATACAGTACTTATGCTATTACTTTACTACATAGGATAAATGATGATGTACCATTAAAATGTAAATGCATTCATTATTAGGATCTTGGCCACGGATTTTTATTTTAATAATCATACTCTAACTTATTTTTGGCTGTAGCTCACCAAATTTGAGTAAGAGATATTACTAGCGAGGGAGAGTTTGGAGGAGCAAACACTAGTAGCGGCGTGGGAGGCAGTAAGGAACGACAAAAAAAAATCGCTAGGGAAATAAATGATGAGAGATGATGAGCCCATTTACATCTTCTTGAAAGTTTCTAAAGCCCTTTAAATGGACCCATCTATGCATAATAGCATATACAACCCTTTCTCCTCCCATTTTGACCTTCCTCACCACCTCTGCTGCTCACATTTTGCCCCTTCTCCCTCTTCACATTTTTCTCCCCCAATCACTCTCTTGCCCCGTCTCTTTCTCTCCCACCCGGACTTGAATGAAAATCGCTAGGGGAATGTCGTTGGAGGGTTTTAATGATGGATTCCACAACGTTTCTCATGCCCTTCCATATTTACTTTATGAGTAAGGGATTTCATGCCTCTTTGGTTGTGCAACTCCTCCGTGCAACACACTCACACCATTCTTCATGTCATATTTCGTCCTCGTCCAACAATATTTTTTTGATGGTCAAAGAGGCGAGAGGCCATGCTTATCAATTTGTATTACCATTCCCATTTATTCCAAGTTGTCTCCTCATAGTATGGAGGAGATTAGACCAAATAAATGCCCATTTTTAACAACACCGCTTCATAGTCGTTTAATCTTAAACTAAACACAACATATCATCTAATTTTAAGAGAGATTAATAAAAGATAAACTACTATTTATTATAGATTACCCTTAATGGTAAGAATACGATAAGGATATAGTGATGACAAACATGTAACATATTACCACATAGAAACTTTAAGTTTTAATCCAATAAAATATAATTAGCCCCGGATTTCTCCTCTTTTCAATCTCTATTTTGATAGCCCTCTATCCCCCTCCAGAATGGCATGCCATGGCACGCCTTTATTCCCCTCTTATAAAAATCTAGATCCAAGGCTAACCAAGCAAGAAGGCTATCCACCACTTTGTGTGCCCTTCGCCATAGCCACTATACAAACATTACCAAAACTCTGCTAATAAATTTGTCAAAATTTTGGGAAACACTAGGCAATTGCTTCTTTAACGATTCCCCATCCTTTATGCTTGATGGGTGCCATAATCGATTCATGAGCTCAAATGGGTGTCCATAACCTATTCAAAATCTCTCATTTGATGCAGGCAAGGAGAATCAAATTGTAAAGAGCCTTGCTTAAACTGACCCAATTTTGTTGATTTTGAGGCACATGAGTTTGACAAACAATTGTCTTGCAAGTTCTTTAATTGTTGGGTATTTTTTAATTTTGTGTTTGAAGCAATGATGATAAAATGAACCTTTAAAGCTCAAATGGAAATATCCATTTGACTGAACCTAGTTGGTAAGTGCAATGCAATATATTTTCTGATTTCCCCAATGCATATAAGTGACTAAAACTGAGAGTGAATGCTAGCCACAACTACAAAACAATTTGTCAAACACTTGACATACATTCTGATACCTTCTACTACAGATTTGGATTGATTACAACTAGTAAATTCTTTTCATTGGAGATCATGTTAAGAAGATTTACAAGATAAGTGACTCAGATTTGAAGGGAAACAATTTAATATTTTCTATCTTAAACTAAACACAACATATCATCTAATTTTAAGAGAGATTAATAAAAGATAAAATACTATTTATTCTAGATTACCCTTAATGGTAAGAATACGTTAAGGATATAGTGATAACATACACAACATATTACCACATAGAAACTTTAAATTTCAATCCAATAAAATATAATTAGCCCTAGATTTCTCCTCTTTTCATTCTCTATTTTGATAGCCCTCTGTCCCCCTCCAGAATGGCATTCCTCGGGGTACCTTTATGCCCCTCTTATAAAAATCTAGATCCAAGTCTAACCAAGAAAGAAGGCTATCCACCACTTTGTGTGCCCTTCATCATAGCCACTATACATACATTACCAAAACTCTACCAATAAATTTGTCAAAATTTTGGGGAAAACTGGGCACTTCTTTAATGATTCCCTATCCTTTATGCTTGATGGGTGCTATAACCAATTCACGAGCTCAAATGGGTGTCCATGACCTATTCAAAATCTCTCATGTGATGCAAGCAAGGAGAATCAAACTGTAAAGAGCCTTGCTTAAACTGACCCAATTTTGCTGATTTTGAGGCACATGAGTTTGACAAATAGTTGTCTTGCAAGTTCTTTAACTATTGGGTATTGTTTACTTTTGTGTTTGAAGCAACGCCGATAAAATGAACCTTTAAAGCTCAAATGGAAATATACATTTTATTGAACTAAGTAGGTAAGTGCAATGCAATATATTTTCTGATTTCCCCAATGCATATAAGTGACTAAAACTGAGAGTGAATGTTAGCCACAACTAGAAGACAATTTGTCGAACACTTGACATGCATTCTGATACCTTCTACTACAGATTTGAACTGATTACAACTTGTAAACTTATTTGAAGAAATATTTGAAGTTTAGTTGTGATTTGCAAAATTTACAAGATGTTTGTATTACATATTTGGAGATTGAAAATTGAATGGAAAATTTGCAGCTATTTCAGTTGTGATGATTTTGTATTTGATGATTCCATGTGCAAGTATGGAATGATCCGACACAATTTTTTTTCTTTGTCCCTTTTTTTTTCCCCTACACAGTCAAAGAAAATGTTAGCAAATTCACATGATAAATGTGAAGCTAGCTTAATAAAAAAAGTTAAAGTTGCATAAAATGTGAAAGTTGTGTTCGAATCCCTTTAAACAAATGCATAATTGATTTGAAGCTATCACTTCTTCATTGAGACCTTTGTTGCACAAACAACATCATTTTATAAATAGCCTACCAATTGACCTCATGTATACTACACAACTGTATGTAAAAAATACACCAAAAAATTTCGTAATTGGCTTTCCACACTTCTTTAGTGTATCCATTGCACACCAAGGTGTGACCTATGAACCGGATCATGAAGAAGCCTATAAAACTTTTGAAGTTGGATATTTATTTTAAGTGAAGTTAACGATTGCATTTATGGTTGATTTAGAAGCACTATACAATTTTAGAAACAATTGTTACAAATTTTATGTGAAATGACCCCCAAAAAAAAAACTATCAGAAAGACTTCATATGAAATGCTTCTTCAAGCTCTTCCCTATCAACAAGAAACAACATATCATTACCATTGATTACATTGATATCCTCAATCTCCGCACTATCTTCATTGAATACTTTAACATGATGAAAACCAAATTTCAGGTCTGGATGTTCCCAACAATAGTTTATATTAATTATATTTATATATATGTCACATCTCTTATAAATCAATTTTGTGTAGAAGAATTGAGAGAACTATTTTAATTCAAAATATTGACAAGGAAATACTTACCAACCAATTTTGGAAGATGATCCATTGTCTTTGGCAAGTTAACCAACTTGCCTTTCTCTCCTTTGTTTTTGGTGGGATGATGCTTGTAAATTCTTACTCTATAAGGAGTCGGGACCTTAGATTTTGTCTACAAGTTACCGTTGGGAATATTGCTGAAAGTTTCTGGTAATTCTGCAGTTAATGTAGTGTAGGGGGACATTAGAAGTTCATAAGAGAGGTCCTCGATGTCCTAATGTTTTAGGCCCTTGGGATGCTAGAAATGAATGAAGCAAATAAATTGAATAGTTAGAAAACATCGACGTTTCAGATCACACTCTTTGATCCATCATCAAGATTTTTTTCTCCTTGCTCTCTGCTCTCATCCTGATGATGGATCATAGAGTGTAATCTGAAACGTCGATGCAAAAAATTCACACACAATCAAATCTAGAAATCACTCAGCTAAACATTATGGATTGTGGAAACTTGATATCATTAATTAGTTAGAAAATAGTTAAAAAATATCATAGAAAATAATGAAGGTTATGATTATTGAAGTATTATCAAATGTAGTAGATGCACATTCATCATGCTAATGGATTATACAGTGTAATCCAAAGGAAAAAAAAATGAAATTTTTTGCTACCTAGGTGCACACTCAATTAAAACAAAATTTATTTTTACTTCTTGCCACACATACATAAAGACACAGTTGTAAAGACTTTTTACATATTCTGCAGGAAGCCCAAGAAGGCTTCGACAAAAAGAAGCACTAACATATTCAAGCTCAAGAAAATCAACTAAATAGCAAAACTAAACACCAGACATACTACATTGGGCTCAAAAAAGCATAAACCCCATCTAATTGATTAACGACTTAAATCCTCGGTTCCACAATGGTGTTCTCAACCATCTACCAAATGTCATTAGCAACTTACCTCAAAATGGTAAAGCTACTGGAGAAAGCCAAACACCCACCTCTCAAGACAACCCATATATTTGCAAACGTAAGGCGCCACATCATGATAATAAATTACTAAATCCTCTTGATGAATATTTTCCAGACCACTTGGGAAATTCATACGGAGCTTAGGAGTAATAACACTATCTGCCATTGTCCCTGAATCCATGAAAACCTCCTGCGAAAAATGCCCAACACCCATCCAAGAATCTGATGCACTCTTTATGGTAGGGTCCTCCACTTTCCCGTTAGTCCCTTATGTTTATTGTGCAAAATTTTGTTTTGCAACAACCATGTAGTGGAAACGCCTCCAAGCCAAAGAATATAAGAGAGTTTTCTTTCAATTATGTGTTGCAACAACTGACTTTTAACCTCTCTTCGCATGGTGCAATTGCATCCCATTTGGAAGTTGAGTCTCAAGGCAACAACAGTTGAGTAACTTCGCCTCTCTTGATCCAGTCTGGTGAGCATTATGTGAGGGCATTCCTATTGCATCCATCGAGCAACGACTATATCTTGCTGGTGTGGTGGAACGAAGACTTTTTCATTGAGTTGAGGCAGTGTAGAGTGTAGAGTGAGGATTAATTTCAGGAAATTTTGATTGCATCCACACCATCCCGTACGCTAGTCATTAGAGCCTTTTCATGGAATTAATATGGTATGGCTTTATCTCCAATTGCTACACCTAAATTACATGGTAGGTGGCAGACTGTACTTGGTATGGCTTTATCTCCAACCAAGGGTCAAGCAAACAGTTTGCTTGATTGATTGATTGAACGATAAGCCAAGGGTCAAGCGAACATGTCCGTGCAAATTGGTAAACCCACAATCTAGTGTTCGACAAAAGACGAAGCCGGTGGGATTTCCCACCTGTAATAGCCTATTGGCTAATAAAACTTTAACCTCATAAAAGTGCATAAAAATCATAAAAGTTTAAACTCACTCAAGAAAACATTTAAAAGATAATTAAATAAATTTTCACATTGGCACATAACACCGACAACACATATTTCACAAAATGGTCCAAAAAAGACCTTAGTACTCCATATGAGTTTAGGTCTGTTGTTACATAGGGAATACACAAAAGTGGCTAGATAACTCCATCATCCATTGTCACAATAAAAATACATGTTCACTCAACACAAAGTGTCAATCCATAATCCATATAATAATAACCAAATAAATTATTAAATTAACACTTTGAAAAAATAGCGTAAAAGTACAAACCTGTGTCACACTTTATAAAGGAATTGGTCAACATGAGAAAAAGTTCTCAACTTCAACCACATAAAAGTGGTATTTCTGTTTTGAATTTCAAAATGATGTAAACTAATAAAATGTAGAACTTTTGTTGAAGTTTATTCCCGTAATTTTTCATTTTTTTTATTTTTTTATCAATTTAAAAGCAAATTTCGTTATGCTGAAAATTTCAAGAAAAAGTGACGTTCAGTTCATGTTAAGAAACAAATAGAATTTTTTTTCATTTTCTCTTGATTTTTTTTTCCTAGATAGCTAACTTCAATATCTAGGGCATGGAAAAAAAAAAGAAATTTTGATGTATATTTTTCTCGTAATAACATTTTAAGGTCAAATTAACAATTTGATAGTTTTAACGTAAACTATTGTTTTTTTTTTTCATTTTCAAAAAACAAAATATACTTTTGAAGAGGATTGTCTCCTCTAGGGCATCATATATTTTCCAATTTTTTTTATGATGATTTACTATTTTTATTTAATTTCAACTTTGCTTTTTGACTTTGAACAACCCACTTGCAATATTTTAAAATATTTATATACTAAAACAAATCAAAATATAAATAAATATATATATATATATATGGATTTAGCACTGTGAGCTCTACAATAGGGTATTTTTATTTAAAAAAATAAACTAATTTTGATTGAAAAAATATTCAGTAGAAGTTGAAAATTTGAGAAAATGGTGACTTTGCTGCCATGTCACTTGCCATGTGGATTTATTCGGCCGATTCGAATTCGACCGAATGAACAATATTCGGCCGAATAGGTTTTGGTTGGATCATATTCGGTCGAAACATTGTTTTCTCGAATTTGTTTTTTTGATTGTTTCCATTTTCATCGAATTTCTTTCTATTTTTATCCAATTTCTAATGAAACATAGAATGGCCGAATTTCTATTTTTTAGATTTCTCCCATTTTTCGTCCAATTTTGATTGAAATAACTATTAAGTAATCTTTTATTAGTCTTTTTTTAGGTTTTTTCCATTTTTTAATGAATATTTCTTATTTTTTAAAAGATAAACTTTTATGATTTGCTTTTTGCTCTTAAATCACTAAGAATTTAATACTGAACAATTGATACTTTTCTAATCATTTGCATTTGTCACAGGCCATCGAGTTGAATAGAAAAATAAAGCATCTGAAACAAAAGATTTGGTAATTTTCTTTAATTTATTTTTTGTTTTGATGTTAATATGTTCATTGTTAGATTATTTTGTGTTCATGCTTATTTTTCATTGTGTTTTACTATGAATATTTTGAGCTAACGCTTGGACTAACAAGTGGTGTAGATGTCGATTGTCGAAGACTAATATTGAAAAACTACTAATCTATGGTTTCGCAGGACGTTTGGCCAAATACTTTATTTTTTGAAACCGATTGTCTTTTATCTTAGAGCACATTTCAACTGGTGTTTTAAAATGAACAATTGTATTTCGTCATATAGATTTAACTAGGGGATGAATGAACACTATTTGTTATGCTTGAGATGGTAGGGAGTATGCTCTCACCTTATGCGAACTTGGTGATCAAAAACCAAATGCATCGTCTTTGTATGTGTTTAATCCTTTAGAGGGTCTTCCTTGGTGGGAAAAAGTACTCACTCCAAGAGAACGACCCAACCGATAACAGGCTAAAGCCAAGCTACTTCCAACTGGTATATAAAATGGGTGCTTGAGGAAAGTTCAAGTACCACGAGTGCAGATGTGTTATGCTGACAAGTGAATCCTCATAATCCCTGTAGAGCGTAACCTCTGTAGGATGGGAATCCTCCTTATCGGAGCTAATCTTGCTGCATGTATAACCACTCGAATGAATGCCCTTACTAGACACCTCTTGTTGTACTTTGCAAAATCCCTCTATTTGTTGGTGCAAGAGGTCAGACCTTTGAAGCCATCCCAGATGCTTGTGGTTCTTAGTAGAGATGAAGAGTTTGTCATGGGAGATTCACGAGAACTCGAAGCTTGGTTGACTTGAGAAGTGAGTGCCATGTAAGGGGGAGCCAGTGTAGCCAAGCTTCTAAGCCATCCACAAGAATAAGCGCAGCTGGAGAAATCCAAGTGGGAACTCAACTAATATTGTCCTTGCCAACCCTAGGATTGCGCATGATTGTTTTCATCTTGAATCAAGATCAAACTAAAATTTTTTTTGTCTAGTATGTCTTGCGTGTGTGTTCAAAAATAACTCTCAAAAAAACATCACACTTAGTAAATTGCAACATTTCAAACTTTGCAAACCCCAAAAGGTCAAACAACCCAAACATCCAACATGAACCTATCACTAAAATCTCTTGAGGGAATCATCCTTCAATTCTGATCTTTCAATTCTTGCATTCCACCTAGTCCTTGCATATCCTCCACACTTGCATATCCATTATTGATCAAACAAACCTTTAGCTTGCACTTAGACTACTCTTCCTAGGTCTTGAAATTAAACCATTGGCTATCTATCACCCACATCACTTGAGGTTCATCATCCTTAAGTTAGGGAATATACAATTATCCTTGAGTAGAGAAATCATTTTGGAGTCCATCATAACTAGCTTTGGACCTTGTGTCTATCCATCATAACACAAGTAAATCCTTTACATCATAGCCAACTTTGGACCTAGAGTTTCCTTTGCACTCTTGCATTCTTAGCTTGTCATATCATACCATACCATTTTAATATCCCATCTTAGAATCATATCCTTTTATTGCTTCCTAGTCTTAGGTATCATACATTATCTTACCTTAGATTGAAGATCAGAACAATCACATATGACCCCTAGATCAAGAAGAGTCGAGGACAATGAATGATAAGGCCAAAATATCCTATCAACTAGGATCATCCACTTTTATCAAATCAGGCTTTCTCACAGAGGAGAAGATTACAAACAACAGTTTCGACATACATCTTGTTTTCAGAGTAAAAAATAGTCATAACTCCATGATATTAGGAGACACTTTATCCATTACAAACATCAAAAAGTTTGAATGCACGTTATTTTTGTATGAGGTGAATTCAAACTTGAGCAATTTGTGATGGGGAATAAAAAGACAAGAGCAAGGTTGTATAATCGAAAAAGAGATAGTAGAAATGTGGATGAAGGGACATCTTTTGAAGAAGAATCCATGGAAATTGTTATGACCAAAGAGTACAGGTACCGGGACAAACTGAAGGTGGTCATAGAAATATTTTCCTTGGTATGGAAAATCTTATAGAGATGGATGAGGAATCCATTTTTAATAATATTTCATCTAAATATATGTTATCTGAAAGAACAGTAAAATTACATAGTAAAAGAATATGGGATGAATATTTTGAAGAAAAGTCTATAGTTGGAAGAGCACAATTATTTGCAAAATTATTTAGGAGGAAATAAATGACCCCTGTTTTGGAGTTGTTGGGGGTTGATAAAAGAAAAATTCATTAGGATCATTAAAGAAAATAATAGTTGAAAACCTACAAGAAGCATTGAATTCTATTGAAAACAAGAGCCAAATTGTTGATTTAAGTGCTGCATGTAGAGCATTGATGATGATAATTTCTAGTAAGAAATTATCACACAAAAGAAAAGTTAAAGCAGTTTTTGATTTAGTCAATGTTTCTAGGAGAACTGTTCAAAGATATATTAGAAAGATAAATAGATTGGATGAAAATCTTGAGAATAATTGGGTAAATATTTGCAGGGTTCCTGAAAAGATAAAATCTTAGAATATGTAAAGGAGCAGGTGATTGAATATTGGACCAGCCACTCTCGTGTTTCTTCCAATAGAAGGGACACTATGCAAATAAAAGGTGTAGATGGTAAAAAAATTTCACATCCGAAAGATTTTATAGATACAACTCAAAGTGACTTTTTGAAGCATTCAAACAAGAATTTTCAGATGTGAAGATTTGTCAAAGGATGTTTGAGAGACTACGGCCAAGTTTTATATGTATAAATAAGATATGTGAGACTTATTGTTTTCGAAATCATGTTGAATTTCATCTACACCTTAAGACATATAGAAAATCTATGGCAGTGATCAATCCAAATATAGTCATCCCTGGAAGTACAACACAATTTGTGAAGTCTCTTCTATGCAAAAAATCAAAAGATTCAGATGAATTGAAAGTGTAGTGTATAAAAAATATATGTAATGAATGTAGAAATTTGAAGAATCTCTTACAGGTTGACAATATTGATCATTCAATGCAAGTTGTGTGGAAGAGATTTGAATATGAGAAATACTCAACAAAGTTAGGAGTTGAGACCAAAAAAATTGTTCTCAAAGAGAGTGAGTTGTCTTACAATGAGTTTATGAACAAATAATTGCAATATCATATATCCACATATTCAACATTGTCATGGTGCTAGATGGAAATCTAAGCAATTTCGTGACTCAAAGAATTGCTTTCCAACGGGTTGTATTATCTCTATTGTTGATTTCTCTGAGACTTATACATTTAGTCCTCAAACTGAGATCCAAAGTCAATTTTATCATTTAGAGCAAGTTGCAATATTTGTACAAGTTTGTTATAGGCATGCTAAAGAAAATTTGGATGGTCTACAAAGTAGCAAAGATGAACGAATTATCATCAAAGAGGTCCACTTTTATATCAGTGATGATACACGTCATGATAGAAGCTAGGTAGCCCGTTGTTTTGCAGTGGTTTTTGAAGACCTAAGATGATGTCAAATAAATGCTTCACAACACTGGATATGGTCAGATGGATGTGCTGGTAAGTGTTGATTTAAAAAATAAAATGATATGTTTATTTTTTTACTAAACTTGTTCAGACTTAATTAGTTGTACACATAGTTTATTTTTACTATCTTGGTTTTAAATGAAATTGGTTGTAACGTCATAGGACAATTTAAGTTTTCAAAAGCTTTTAATTGGTTAAGCCAACAACAAATTAGACGCGAAATAATTTTTTTGTGGAATTTCTATGAGAGTAGACATGGAAAAGGAGAAAATGATGGAGTTGGAGCATGTGTGAAGCATGCACTTCACCAACACGAAATTTTAGGTAACACCATATGGATTTTTAGAAAAAAATATAATTATGTTTTTTCAACTACAAAATCTCTTATCTTGACATTTCACCAACATGAACTTGCAGGTAATGCCATAAAGGATGCACATGAAATTGTTGAATGGTGCAAAATTCATTTTGCTGCTCGTAACTCAATATATAACGCACAATATTTTTGGGAAGTTAAAGGTACATAAATGAATTTGTTTTATGAATTTCAATGCACGTACATGAATTGAATTTTCAATTTTATACACTTTTTAATTAGATGTTTGAAATTTACAAATATTGATCGGTCAACTCTTACTAATTGTCAAAAAATTAGTGGTATTAGAATTTTGCATCAAATCATGATAGTAGGACATAGTAGACCTCCAATAATTCAAGTGAGAGAAAAATCATGTTTTTGTGTTGATTGCATTGAGAACAATGCAAATAGTCTACAATGTGAGAATATTAGAGGTGGGTATGTTTCACAATGGGAAACAAAAAAATTAGTAGACACATCGAACCCTTTTGAAGATAATGACATTGTAGATATCCATGATCCTTTGTATTCAACTGATTACGAAGGTGTATCAAATTTAGTTGTTACAGGTAAATTTTAAAATTTAAAATTGAATTTTAGTTCTTAAAATTGATTTATATTCTACCTAAGTTGAGCATGGTTTACTACATGGTATGTACAAGAGACATTTTTGCAGTTCTTGCAGATCCTGGCAATATAGAAGGTGTAGATTACTATCTACTAAGATGTTCACAACCAAAATGCAAATTTTTTAGAATCAATGACAGATGGTGATGGACAAGAGTATCCTACCAGATCAGTGGTTCTTGAAGGCACATACTATCAACAAACAAATATAGATACAAATGGTATTATATTTATTGATTATATGCCAGATCAAAAGGTTTTACATTATAGTCATTTAGTTATAGCAACAAGATTAAATCTTGAAACTTTACCAAAAAGAGGGTGTGCCAAACAAAGGTGGAGGTTTCCTATTGAAGACCATGGAAATATTTTAGAGATATAATAAAAGATAGAGAGGATCTAGATTATATGTACCAATAACTTTAAGATATTTTTGTACATATATATTTTCTATGACAATATATACATGTAACATTTGGGGATGAGGTCCCCCATTTGTGACCTCACCATTTCATAGCTCTGGGTCAAAAGTGTTTACCTCTTGAATTAAAAAAAACATTTGGACCTAAATTTGAAAATCTTTTTATTTTATGTTGAATTCAAATAATTTCATTCAATAGTAGCCCATGAAGCTTTCTTTTTTGTGATCTTATTTGCCTAGAAAGCTTTCTTAAGGTCTTCTCCTATGTTGGATTGTGAATCACAAACACATACTTGTTAGCATCAAAATTTTCATGTAACATCATAGTATTAGAGATAGAATATTAAAATTTATAAATGAATTTCTCATTTTCAAGTGAATTAAATATTTATTTGTAAATCTAAATATGAATTTTAAGTTTTGGTTAAAAATAAATATTTAATCCTTTATTAAGCTCAAGCACCTTAGTTAAAATGGAATTTTACTTGATTTAGTAAAGTAAAAATGAATGAAGTATGGTATACATTTATCACTATTTAAGTTTTAATTAGACCAACTATAAGAGACCTTCAGTTATGTGCCTAGATTTAATCCAATAGCATAACCTTATTATATAATCACCATCACATAATCTTCATATAAGAGCACTAATTAAACCTACAAACCTCTTCCATGTGTGTATTATTAGTTATTCTAAGATAATATTTCAAGTCCACTATGTAATCCCCCTCTAATAATAACCTTCTACCAAAAGTCTAGTCTTGTACTTTTTTAACTTACCATCTACATTGAATTTATATAGAACAGTCATTTACAACCTATGAGCCATCTTCCTTCATTTAAATCAACTACATCTCAAGCCTTGCATTTATGCAAGGTCATCATCTCCTTTATCATGGAATCTATCCAATAGTTTTTATCATTTAAAGAGAGATTCTTTCACAAATATAAGTTCACCTATATATTTATTCTTCAATGTTTTTTATCCTTTCTCAACTAGATGCATATCAACTAATTCATTTGTCCGATCAAAAGTCACGGTATAGTTAGATTAAGTAGTACCATCCAATCTAAATAAATTAAGATGCCTAATACCCAACTAAATTACAATCCAATTATGTTTGCAAAATTATTCAAATTATTTAGATAAATATACCCCCATATTATTTGATCTCAAATCTTGTATTTTTTCCTTATGAGTTCCCACAAGCACCTTAAATTCCTTATGCTTAAAACACTTGCTTATGAAACACACATTCTCACCTATATATTTATTCTTCAATGTTTTTTATCCTTTCTCACCTAGATGCATATCAACTAATTCATTTACATGATCAAAAGTCATGGTATAGTTAGATTAAGTAGTACCATCCAATATTTATAAATTAAGATGCCTAATACCCAACTAAATTACAATCCAATTATGTTTGCAAAATTATTCAAATTATTTAGATAAATATACCCCCATATTATTTGATCTCAAATCTTGTATTTGTCCATATGAGTTTCCACAAGCACCTTAAATTCCATTTTGATTAAAACTTCATGTTTGTGCATAAGAAAATAAACCAAATATTTTCTTGAAAAATCACCAATGACAAGTGATGGCATAATATAGATGGTTCCTAAGATATACGAATTAACTCTAAGATCCATTTTTCTATATGATAATTGAACTTTATTTTTCTTATCAAAAGTCATGGTATAGTTAGATTAAGTAGTATCACCCAATCCAAATAAATTACCATGCCTAATACCCTTTTCTAAAACTAGATCTCCCCTAACCAATTTTTAACCATGATTATCATAAATAATATGGACAATATTATCATTCATCTTGGACAAAGCACTTGGATCATATCCAAGAACATATATAAGATGAACCATAATGTCAAATGTATATATATTGTAAAACATAATAAGATGAACCATAATGTAAAACGTATATGTTGCAAAACATAATAAGATGAACCATAATGTCAAACAATAATATAAAATGTATATAATGCGAAGATCATCATCTAAGAACCATAATGCGAGAAATCAAAAAATAAAATGTATAACAAATCATGTGTCTGCATGTAAAATAAGTCAAAGTGGAGGATGCCTAGTATGACTATGGATCGATTTATCTCTTGATCCCTATCTGGATCCATGTCCTGATCTCTCTCTGGATTTGTCACTTGATGCCTCTCTCGATCCATGTCTTGATCCGCCTCCCTGCACAAGAAAGTACATTAATTAATTTAATGTACATGTGTAAATGTAAAGTCATCTTAAAGTTTTGTACTTTCAATGTTTGAATGTATCAAGTACTTAAAATATTATAAATGTACCTCAAACGTAGCATGCATAGGATCATCCGCATGCTCCAAATCTCCAAAGCGTGCCAAATTCTCGTCTTGCTAGAAATTTAAAAATACAAGATTTCAATGAAAAGTGAGAACTACTTTAAAGTCAATTTTATTTTATATATGTATGTGAAATTTTAGAACACAAAATATATAGGATTATTTGAAAGTACCTACATCTCACCCTCAAGCACTCTACCAATTTCACTAATGTCATGTGAATGCATAGTCACATCAGGGACACTTGTAGTTGGTAACAAACCAGTGTTAAAGATAAGTGAGTTGTATGGGCCATGTACATCATGTGCAGTAACCTCAACCTGATGTTGTGTAGGGATTGTAGGTTGGTTTGGAATATGTTGATCATCCTGTGAAGCCGCCTCACCCCGACCCGACTTTCTACCAAAATGTCATCTAATATGAGTTGGTATAACATCTAAAGGAATCCCATACTCATCACTGATAAACCAGTATGATAATAGTAAATCAATAATGGAAATCGAAGCAACATTACGTATAGTGGCTTCACTCATCTGCGCCACATCTAACGGTGATGGTATCTCTACACGAATGTAGGGATCATAATTGGCAGATGTAGCATCAATGAGAGGAAGGCTAATCCATGAACGCAATAAGTATCTGCCTACAAGATCAAATGACATCTGATCGACCTGAATAGCAATCGTGGCAATGCTGTCATAAAGGTCAGATCTGATAGGTGTTGTTGCTACACCTCCTGCTACTGATAGTTCCAAACATTTTGGAAGAACCAAAAGGTTTGGACCAATTAATGCCCTCTTGTTGATGGGCGGTGGAAAATCTAAACATCTAAATTGAGATTGCTCAAATTTAGTTTCTGGTTTTGATTGTGTAAATTGAGATTTGTTAGCAAACCTCCCTTTTCCTTATCCAACATGTGAAGGAATAGATGTGTAGTGAACATCTAACCCTAAATGAAACTCAAAATATAGTTGTTTGCAAAAATAAAGTGACAACTCATCATTATGTGGCCATCTGTGATGGGCTGCCAACCATCTGGGATATATAAACAGAGCCACAAGCTCATCTGTACATCTAGTAACAACATATCCTCTAATTTTTTTTTGTCCCATATAGTGAGGGAACATGTTCCACACACTATGTGTTGAAACTCTAGTACTAATATCATGAATTTTCATAGTGCCAATAGCACTGCTTGCAAGGGACCTATAAAACTCCTTAGTGTTGACCTCATCATATGGATTATAAGATCAAATTGTGTGACTCATATGTTGGATCTCCTGTTGAATCCTAACTAATCTATCTCGATTAGAGAGATTAGGTGAGTTATGTATTGTTTGGTCCAAACATTTCAAAGCATTCTCTAATCTCCTAATGCTATCATTATATAAATTAGACCTAGCCTCAACTTTCTCCTGAGAATGAGAGGAATGATGTGATCCCTGATCATCAACCATATCTATATAAATAGAAAGATCTGCACATTTAATTAAAACATTTTTTTTTACAAATATGTACTTATTTTATTTTTGTAAAAGTAAAATATGCAATAACCATTTTATAAGTAAGATGCTCCATAGGAAATTATAAAAAATAGGAAATATGAGCAATGAGTAGCTTGAACGTCATGAAGTAAAAATAAGAACAATTTTAAGTTCATTCAACTATCTATGAAAAAGAGGGAGAAAGGGAGAAAGTAGGATTAAATTTGACTAACTTCGTTTGAAATTTAAAGTCTTAAACAAAGAATCTCACGTATTATCATTTAATATTGCAAGGTATCTCTAAATTCCAAATAACAATTATACGTGTATAATATAGGATAAGAGTGTATGATATAAGAGTGTTAGAGAAGGAGATATTCTATTATGATTGAGGTCTTAAAATTGTTTATCCTTTTGTCATTACACACATCTAGGCCTTTTTTGGATTCCTCACTAAGTGAATGTATAATACCATTCTTGGTGATGGTGTACATGAACAATACAATAAATGATCAATCAAATACAAAAGAATATTAAATAACAATAAATGATCAATCAAATACAGAAGAATATTAAATAACAATAAATGATCAATCAAATACTTTATTGAAATAATCTTGGAAGTCTATTAATTAGATTTATGTGAATGGATAAGTGTATTTAGTTATAGTAGAAATTTCGGTGCCTACAATGTATTTTAGGATATGACTTAAACAACTCTACAATTTCATTTAAATGCATGATTTTATAAATATATTGAGGTGGTGCATTTAAATAAAATTATATAGTCTGAAAAATTTCTTACATTAATTTGTAAGTCATATATCCTAAAATACATTGTGCTAGGCACCAAAATTTCTACTATAGCTAATTTCACTTATGTGAAAGGATAAGTGAAACTAGTTATATAGTAGAAATTTGGGTGCCTACGATGTATTTTAGGATATGACTTACAACTAGATCTATAATTTCATTTAAATGCACGATTTTATGAATATATTTAAGTGGTGTGCATTTAAATGAAATTATAGTCATACTCTTACATTAAGTTGTAAGTCATATCCTAATTTATACATTGCCCTAGGCACCAAAATCTCTACTATAACTAGTTTCACTTATCCATTTACATAAACTCCAATCACTACCCTTCCAAGATTATTTTAATTAAGTATTTGACTGATCAATTATTGTATTGAATGTACACCATCACCAAGCATGGCCTATTAAACATTCACTTAGTGTGAGACATCCAAAAAGCCCAATAATTACCCTTCCAAATTATTTCAATAAATTGTTATTTAATATTCTTTTATATTTGATTGGTATTTTGCACGTTCAATGAATTGACTACATTTGAAGGCTGATATGTCAAAGAGTGAGTCTACAAATACATTACCTAAGTTTTCCCACATTCAATACATTAAATGATCAATCAAATACAAAAGAATATTAAATAACAATTTATTAAAATAATTTGGAAGAGTAATAATTGGCCCTTTTCGCCATTCTCCATGATGGTATACATTAAATACAATAAATGATCAATCAAATACTTTATTGAAATAATCTTTGAAGGGTATTAATTGGAGTTATGTGAATAGATAAGTGAAAGAAATTTTGTTGCCTAACATAATGTATTTTAGGATATGATTTACAACTTAATAAGAGTATGACTATAATTTCATTTAAATGCTTAAATGCACCACTTAAATATATTCATAAAATCATGCATTTAAATGAAATTATATCTACTTGTAAGTCATATCCTAAAATACATTGTAGGCACCAAATTTTTCACTTTAACTAATTTCATTTACCCATTTACATAACTTCAATTTAATAACTCCAATTACTAGGTACGTTAAAGTAATTAGTTATAATAAATTTTTTGTTGCCTAATACAATATATTTTAGGATGACTTACAACTCTATAATTTAATAATGCATAAAATTATAGAATTGTAAGTCATATCTATAATTTCTACTAGGCCCACATCCTAAAATATATGGAATAGACACCAAAATTTCTACTATAACTAGCTTCACTTAGGGTTGGTGTTTGTGAGCTTTAACATTGAGAGAATTAAATATCTTAGATCTAAGTCTCTCATAGATTTTGAGTAACATAGGTTATGGTTTAGGTTGCGTAAAAAAAGGTTTCATTTTTAAAATCTAATATTTCATAGATTCTTCTATTTTTAAAAATATGAAATTGTTTAATATTACCATATATTTCTACTTTTATTGGTATGGTCAACAAGAGAGCATTAGTTGGTCCAAATGTTTTAGAAAAACCACCTCCTCGTGCTGTTGCTAGTTCCAAATGTTTTGGATGAACCAAAAGGTTTGGACCGACAAATGCCCTCTTATCAACCATGCCATATTTCTTATTTTTAGATTTCTCTCATTGCATTTATATTGTTGTAATACATTTATTTGCAAATCAAAGTGTGATGTTCAAAAGTATTTAATCAATTAGTTTTTTCGTAGTGTGCAATTGAGAGCATGCAAATCGAGTTAGTGACACATTGAGATTGGGCTTCATGCAAGGGTGGGTTGCATGGTGTGAGCAACCACTTGTTAGGTTTTGTGATGTTAATGCAAAACTTATATGGTTGTGCATCTATGAGTTAATATTCAATTCTTATGTTGCATATTTGTGGTTTATCTATGTGTTCAAATCTATAGGACTAAATCTCCATAGTAGACCAAGTATTGGGTCTCAAATCCACTTACACCTTAAGTGAGACTATCATGTTCAAGATTGTTTCTTTTAGAAAGATGGTGCTTAGTTTGTTAATGCTTGACCAACAAATCATTATGCATCGAGAGAGGAAATCCTAGTTATCAAGCTTCATTTCCTAACTCTTTATATTGGTTGATTTAAGCTATATATATGGAATTTCATTTACATTTTTATTTAAAATCAATATAATATCAAATTAGCTTTCGTTTACTAGTGAATGAAGGATTGGACCTAAGTTGTGTCAAACTCTTACAAAACTTAAACAAATAATCTATGATTCCTAAAAATTATCTTTCAATAATGATTTGAACAATAATGAATTCCCCTAGTAGTCTCCTTGGTATGGGTGCTCCATTGAAATGTATAGAACAAAAAAGCATGCAATGAGAAGCATATACCAAGTGAGTTCAAGTAATACTTACAATATCAAATCCAGATATGACAAGAGAACAAGTAATGCTAAATGCATACATCAAGTTCTTAATTAAATTTGATAATATGAGAAAGTAAAGTATAAGATAATTTGAAAAAGAACATAAAATCTAAGTGAGACCAATGAAGGGAAGGATAAATATATCCTTTATTTAATGCATCTGTGGATAAAGAGTCACCCTATGCATACATCGGGTTCTTAATTACCTTTGATAATATGAGAAAGTAAAGTATACAATAATTTGAAAAAGAACAAAGTGAGAACTATGAAGGGAAGGATAACTATATCCTTTATTTAATGCATCTATGGATAAAGAGTCACCCTATTTCTAGATGGAAATTAAGAATTGCTTGAAGATGTATTGAAACTCACATGCGATTGAGGAGAAAACAGTCTTAAAGATATATAAGAAGTATGTAAAATGTCAAAACAATTGAACATAAGTGTCCATTAATATTTATTATTTTCAGCTTGTTAAGATGCAGTGAAAGATACAAGTTTCATGGAAAATTGATATTCTGTTGGATATAAAGTTTATGCATTTAACTCAATACCTACTCCACTTAGAAATGCAATTGTTAGGTTGAAACAACAAATGTTCACTTTTAAAAGGTAAATATAGAACAAAGGTAGATATAAAAATAATGTCTGGATATTGAATTCCAAGAAAATCTATTAAACCTGTAAATAAATAGACATGGACATGGATCATTAATATTGTTCCATGATGTGTTATAGACATGGATCTGAAAAGTTTGAACATATTCTGCAAAAGTATTTGAAGAATAAAAATCAAAAGAAGAGTAGAAATAAATGAAATTATATTATATTAATGCCCATGGATGATTTAAACAGGTCAGTGGGACTGAGAACATTATCAAGTAATAAGTGAGAATGTATAGAATTGCAACATCCATGATATTAAGGAGATGAAAACATCTCTAAAGAAAATATTGAGTGACAAAGAAGCTAATTGCTTTTCTATAAGATAAACAACATTGTTAGCAAGTATCTGATGTAGAATGTCCACTAGAGTGTCCTAGACTTTTAGGGCATTGTGTGTAATATTTTTATGGAATCAAATAATTTCCAACATGAGCTAAATATGCAACATTCCTAAAATCTAAGCATGAATGATCCTTGGTAATAGTGAAATGGTTGGTAAAATAACCATAAAATGTTCCTCCACCTCTCTATATGTTGGGTCTTAGAATGTAGGTTGGCCTTTACGTAGTCAAGTTGAAAGTGCAAATTTTCTATGATATTTATGGTAAATATTCATCAGAGCTACAATAAGATGTTCATATGACTTTCATGACTTGCTCTCATGGGTAAAACACAATATTTGTTATTATACAATGGGTAGGCTATATAACACAGTGTTTGTTAGTGAACCAAAAGATAAATTAATTGCTACTACAAATCATCAACTTTAACATATCCACCCTTCAATAGAATGCAAAGAGTACTATTAAACTCCAACCAAGAAAGGATATAACTAGTTGTGGGCCTCAATTATTTATTGATATGAGGATGTGTTTTCTCATGAATCATGCGCTACCTGAGCTATGATTTCACATTAAGTTTTGAGTACAGATCTTTGATTTCTACAAGCCTAGTAAACATCCATCTATATAAAGTAGATGAATGCAGGTATGAACTACTATATGGGATTCAAAACATTCTGAACCTTGACGTTTTCTTCAAGCAAATTTAGTCTAGGGTAGGTACTCAAGGGATATTCCACCACATGATGGATATACAATTATGGAATTATATAAGCAAGGAATAAAAGATGAAGTAGGTGAAACTTTAGATGCAAAAATAGAATGTAGGCCTACTATAGGTGCAAGAGTGAAAAAGAGAATTACAATGTAGCTTTAACCTTTTTGTAATGTCTCCTATATTTGTCTATATTCTATTTATTAAATTGTTTGCTATTGTCAAGGTTGAAGGGCAATGCAGATACAACCCAAAGCCAACCACCTATATGTGTCTTTGAGATGGGGATAGCTTGCTAAGATAGGAGAGAACCATGATCCAGAATACAATCTTCTTTAATACGATGGTTCTCTTTGGCTAACAAAAAAACCTTCTATTCAACAGATATAGAGACCAAATTTCCTATTAGTAGCAAATTTGGTAATGTAAATAGCTAATCAAGTTGACACAAAATAAAATTGAGTAGCTTCAAGAAACATGAATTTGAATTGACCATACCGATACATGGTGAGTCATGTGGTATTGACTTAGGGTTCTATTCAAGAATGCGGAAGATCAAATCATTTGTTAGTGGATTATGTAGTCACCATTCATAAGCATTATGGGTGAAGAGTACAGTGCAAAAACTTAGATTGTAGAGAAACCAGATATGCAGGGTTTTCACAACGCATGTGATTTTAGGGGTTTATAAATAAAACCTTAAAATCACATACGAAAACCCCTAATTTGAAGCTCATAATACATGCTTTAAATTATAGCATACACAAAACTAAAACTTCCCACCAAATACTCCAATGAGGGAAAAACCCCAAAAAATTCTAAACCAAATCACATGCAAAAAACTTACTGGTAATTTATATTACAACCTTTTACAACCTTTTCAATATTCGTAGAAAATGATTTCCAATGAATACTACAAATAGAAATACATATACCATCATAACCTAACTTTCACTTGCAACGAATCAAATCATTCCGAACAAACAGTAAAACACAACACGAAATTAAATGAACTCTCGGCTATTGAGACGTTACTAACCAAATGAAGTGATTGAACACAAAAAAACTTGGGTTTGATCATTTTTGTAGAGCCATTATTTGCTCGACTAGCCTTTGACCGCGACCTCTTCGGGCGAACATGGAAAATGAGCACGCTCGACTTTTTTTCTTCATTTATATTAATCCCCTTCGGTCGGAAGGGATTCAACCAAGTAGGTTTCGACCAAAACCCACTCGGCCAAAATGTGGAAGCCACGTAGGCACCATGTTGTCACCAGTGGGTTCAACTGAAACCTACTCGGCCAAATCCCTTTCGAACGAAGTAGGTACGATAGAATCCATACGCTTGGCCAGAAGGGTGACACAGGTCTGTAATTTCACCCAATATTATTTTTTAAAGTTCCTTATCTAAAATAATCATCTAGGAAATCACATAGAAATGATTTTTAAATCAATAACCATCACAAGTCACATAAAATATCATCTCCATAATAAATCCTACTCACATATCCATATTATGTAATCATCTAATAATAATTCCCTCTAATAATAAAATTCATCATCTCAACAACCTAGGCTATCAACATAATGTAAGATCCATCTGATAAATATACTAACACTACCACTAACAATAATCAACATATAACCAATAACCCACCATAAATAAACATTTAGATCAACGCATGCTTACATAATCAACAAAAATAACCCATTTGGTTATCACAGATAAATCACAACTATTAGTTAGATAAAATTAGGCAGCTAACCATATCCATCAACAACCAAGCATATGAACATTATTTAAATGTATAGGAACAACCATCACTCATAAAAATGATGTACAATGTCTAAACATAGAAGCACATAAAAAATTCCACGAAGCATCAAAGACATATAGAATCAACAAGATTATGAAAAGGCGGGGTTTGACTCATTCACTACAATATAGCCTAACTATTAAATTAGACTCCTAAAAGAATAGTTCATAGAATAATTACTTAAGAATATTGTTCTAGTATTAAGCCATTACATGCTTATCTAAGGGTGTTTGGATGGGTTTCTTATGCAAATATACAAAAAAAAAGATCTAAGTTAGGTGATAAATGTATTGAATATATTTTCACTGAGAGTATGGTTTTAAAAATAAATCATAGAAGTTCTATGATCACATAAATAATAAATTATTCATAAATAGAGGTGTCATATTTGATAAGAAACTAAAATACATTAAGAAAATAAAACAAAAAGATACTGTAATTGATATAGAAAAATCTAATCCACCTATTACTATTGATGAAGGGAGACTCTCCCTTGAACACACCTTACACAAAAAATAACATTCAAGAATAGAAAACATGCAACTTTATTATATTATAAAAAATCATCTACATACATGTAATAAAATCTATTACAACTATTTGGTCACAAGACCACTATTACATAGATCTGGGCTGCAAATACATGCAAAAAATCAAACATGCAAGTTTGTAAATGGCAATAATAGCCACTAAAATCCCAACCTTTGTTCTTTGCTGAAAAGCAAGAATTTTGTCTATCTTCTCATCTAGAGTGAATCCATCTTCCTTTGTAACCACTTTATAAGAAATTTTCACTTTCTAATGAATTATCACTTCTATTTTTGGCACCCAAAAGATTCAATTATCCCTTTTTCTGAATTTAGAAAATTCCTAAATTTTAGTCCAATTTTTCAAGAGCCATAACTTTTGACTCAGGGGTCAAATTGACAAACCGTCCACATCATTGGAAATATCTCATCGAACACAAGGGCTACAATGATATATTTCCAATATACCTTATTTTTTAGTCACTTTTAGGCCCATTCGAAACCTTTAGGTACCTCAAAATTGACTTTGAATATTGTACAAGGGATATTTAAGAAAAAAAAATCTCACAAATGGCAAATGGTATTGAAGTGATTTCTTCACCTTTGTCTTCAGTTCATGATTCTAGAGCTTTCTATAAAGTTTCATGCCCATATGTGCAAAAATGCTAACTTACTAAAAATAGAAACCTACTATTTTTAGCTTTTCCAGTATTACTAAAAATAGTAAGTAATCCTACCATTTTTAGCCCTTAAAAATTATTCACTAAACCTAACTAAAATCAAAATAAACAATTTTTTTTGGGATGCGAAATTTCTCTTACACCTTGGATGCTCTTGCATCAAAAACTTGGGGTAATTTGAGAAGTGACCTTGTCACATCTCAGGTATTCTAAGGAAAACCAAGATGGTCAACCTTTGCCTTAGATAGCTAGGATGAATCTTTGATAGGCCTTCATTTCCAGTTAACTGAATATTTTTCATATTGCCTGTTCCTTGTACTTCTAATCACATAGCTATCCAAGATCTTTTCTATCTACTTCTTTGAAGTAGGTGCCAAAATATTCCATTGTTCTTTTATTGGTCCATTCTCCATGTCTCCTTCATGATATTTTGTTAAATCAACAATATTTCAAACATGGAAGAGATGTGTATCCCACTTGGCAACCCTACATCATAGGCATTTTGTGAATCATGCTTCTTCAGGATCTTGCATGGTCCAAATTTCATCATTTTCAATTTATTATACGTTCCCATTGGAAACGTTTCTTTCCTCATGTGAATCATGACTTCATCTCCAACCTCAAATTCCCTATATCTTCACTTCTAATTTTCCTTAGCCTTGTATTAAGAATTCATCTTAAGGATATGATTTCTTACCTCTTTATGCAAGCTCTTTAGATGTTCTACAAAATATTTAGCCTCAACACTGCTTTTATCTCCTTTATCAATATTTCTTAACTCAAAAGTATTTCTTGCACTACTCCCATATACAATATGGAATGGAGATTTACCAGTACTCCTATTGACATAATTGTTATATGCAAAATCTACTGTGGAAAAACCAAATCCCATCCCTTGGGATTATCCCCTACTAAGCATCTCAACAAGTTGCCCAAACTCCTATTTACCACATCTTTCTTCCCATTAGTTTGTGGATGGTGTGTAGAACTAAACTTTAAATCAGTCTTCAATTTCTTCCACGGTGTTCTTCAAAAATACCCAACAAATTTGGTATCTTGATCTAAGACTATACTCTTTGGTAGACCATGTAGTCTAACCACTTCTTTGAAAAATAACTTTGCGATGTGAACATCACTAGTCTCATGAAATTAAATGTGCCATCTTTGAAAATCTATCCACCACCACAAATATTGATTCATATCTTCTCTGTGTTCTCGGTAAACCAAGAATGAAATCCATGCTAATATTCTCCCATGGCTTCTTTGGTACAAGTAATGGCTTATACAACCCTATATTTTTACTTACCCCTTTAGCCATGTGGCATACTCTACAAATTTGCACAAACTTCTTCACATCTTGGCGCAATTGTGGCCAATAATAATTCTCATTTACAAGAGAAATTTTCTTATCTCAATCGAAGTGTCATACAATTCCTCCACTATTCTTCTCTTAATCAAGTTCCCTGTCATAGGACTTTGTGGAATGCACAATCAACTTCTTCTAAATAACATACCATCTTGGATAATAAAATCTAACCATCTTGTCCTATCTGATGAAATAGGTTCCAAACAAGCCTTCTAAGGCTCTACAAAGTCTAGATCTTTAGGATACAAATTCTTGAGTTCATTGAACCCAACAACTTCTATCTTCATCTCTACCAACAAATTTTTACTTCTGCTTAAGGCAGTTGCAACTCTGTTTGACTTCCCACTTCTATGTTTTGAAACAAATTTATAAATTTGTAAAAAATCAACCCATTTTAAGTGCCTTTGGTTCGAATTCCCTTGACTACTAAGGTATTGTAAGGCCTGATGACCAGTATATAAAACAAATTCTTTTGGCAATAAATAATGCTTCCATTTCTTCAAAGCTTGAACTATTGCATAAAATTCCTGATCATAGACATAATATTTTCTCTTGGCATCATTCAATTTCTCATTAAAATAGGCAACAAACTTACCTTCTTGACTCAAAACAAATCCTATGACACTGCCACTAGCATCACAATCTACTTGAAACACCTTTTTGAAATATAGAAGCACCAAAGCAAAGGATAGCCAATCCGTTGGTGTTTTTTCCAACAAAACCTTGAAAATCCTCTAAAGGATAGCTAGTCCTTATGCTTAAGAACTTCAAGATTAGTGGACAATGAACGAGAGATGGATTTTACACTTTTCTCCCCTGTACTTTAGGCTCTACAAAACCTAGGAGGGTGATCCTATGTGACATTGGATGCAAACATTCAACTTATAGTGCAATATATTGTAAAGCATAAAATTTTTATACAATATAACAAGAGTGTGTATGAATGCCTCAAATAATGGTACACCCCTTGTTCTCATTCCATTACATGCATGAAGTTGAGAGACAAAATAAACATAAAACTAAAATAATAAAGGGTTGTTTGAATTTAAAGATTATCTCTGAGAATGGGGAAAGACAATAATGTAAGACGATTGTCTGCTTTGGGCTACAAAGTCACATATCATGCACATCATTTCATAATACTATAACATAATCTTGATGACCAACAAAATTCTATCATATTATGACAAAAAGGTCTGCTTAAACCTGTCATGAAATTCTACTTAGCAATCCATCTAAAAATGTAATACCCCCATTATCTACTTGCAAGCATTTACACCACTCCTTGATTGGAAAGAAAAAAAATAGATAACTCAAACAAAAAATGTGTTTGAAGAACCTCCATAAATTTTCTATTTCAATTCAAAAGATACTACATCCCAGACATGGAGACAAATACATAACAATATATGATCAAATCTCTGCACTCAAGTTACAAAAGCATTATAATATGTGGACTTACATCCTATCTATCTTTACCCTTAGCATTCAATAATTACAATACATAGCCTCTTTCATGGACAAAACATAAAGCTAAGAGACTTCCCAAAAATCAAAACCCTTACAAATGAAGAAGAGATTACCTAAAATAGAAGAGAAGAAGACATAGATTTAATCTCTACTTCACATCTGTCATGCTGAGATCCCCTTGATTTGGCATTTGGAATATGCCATTTAACCCTAATCCCCATCTTTCCTCTCACTTGCAACTGAAATTTGCTTTATCACTTTTTCTTCCTTCATTCCTGTGCAACTTTTTAACATGTATGTAAAAAGTCATTTGCAGTTGTATTTTCATCTAAGAGTGAAAATTTTTCACCTTTGGGTAAAAACCCATTTTATTGGTAGTTAAAAATGCCTTTCAACTTGAATTTTAACCTTGTAAATTTATCCACAGAGCCTTCATTTTAATCTTTGTTTCGCTGCAATTAAATTGGCATTTAAAAACATGATTTGAATCTTGCACTTCAACCTTCAAATCTCCCATTTTACACTAAACTTTAATTGACATTTTGTCAAACAGTTGGTTGCTATCCATTTTACCTGCAATTTTACTACAATGATCCTGTTCACCTTTATTTGTATTTCAGTAGCCTTCCAAAATGCTCATAACAACATGAAAAACATTACAGAGGTATTTAGAAATATTTCTTGGTTGTGATAATGAATTGTTGGTTATTTTTCCCTCATAGGCAACCAAAAAATGCATAAAAATTTGCCCAAATTTCTTCTTGGACATGAGAAATGGATTGGGAAAGCTTCTGGATGAAGAAACAATCATATTAAACTTGCAAACATTCCAAAAATTTTCCCCCAATGCTAAAAATGTGATTGACCTTCATATTCTACGAATGAGAGGAGCTTTTCAAATCATTCTCAATGATGCAAAGAAATTTATTTGATTGTTAGGTGTTGGAAGGAGTAGCAAGGTGTTTTTCTTGCCGATGAGCATTTTAAAATGCTTCAAACAACATGCAAAATGTTGCACGGGCATGAGAAAATTTGCAGACCATTTTTGGAGGGTACAATCAGCAAATCGCATCAATTTGAAGGCCTCAACCCCCCTCCCCCCCCCAAATTTCAACTTCTATTTCATCATCAAACATATAAAAATTCTTTTCAAATGCCCCCACAAAATTTAAAACATTAAAAATTGCCTTAAATCTTGCAAAATTTGGAAGTTGCAAAGTATAAAATTATTTTTTTCTTGCCAACAAATTGATGAAAATTTGCTTCTCACAAACGGGAACACTTGGAGCCATGATTTTTTGCGATCAGGCCTAATCAATTAAATAAAATGTCTTTTCAATCAGATTTTTCCCAACACTAAAAATTTAGGCACCTCCTTTGTAAATGGGCCCGTTGGAGGTGTTCGCCACAAATGAAAAACATTAAAATAATGGGTCATATGGACTCCATTTTTGATTAAAATGGAGTTGGAGATGTTTTATACCAAAATGAGAAATGGGAATCCCTCATAATTTAAAGATTTGCAACTTTCCAGAACACCAAATTTAGCCTGATTGCAGTTAGAAAAACATTTAATAACCTGGATCAGAACTCATCTTGGAAGCACAAAACTGAGCAAGAATACTACCATATGTACCAAGAAACATTCTACCATGTGGATTTGCAAGATGACCGTTGAGTTGCAAAAGTTTAATCGGCGAAGATGGGCTTTGAGGTAGATTTAGCAATATGTTGACCTAACTTCTGTCGACACATTGAAAGGACATTATAAGCTCTTCAAATTTACAAAATTTGAAGGTGCCATTAGGTGGCAAACCTTTAGGTACATTATCTAACATAATTTCTTGGAATTCTCCTAGTAGATCTAAAAATTCTACTATACATCTTCTTCTTTGTTGAATCTAGTAATCAATACAAAGCACACATGCTCATGCTTCATACCATCTAAAAATTTCCTACCATCTACCAAAAAAACTCTTACATTACTACATACCTTTTATCCTACCTCTTTTAGGGGCTTCAACTTATGATGAACTTCATCCTTTGTCAGGGAATATGTGTTAGCATGGCCATCAGGGACAACACGTTGATCTAATTGCCATGGCCTCCCCAGTAATGAATGACATGCACCCATAGGCATGATGCCACATAGTACTTCATCATGGTAATCACCAATATTAAACCTTACTAAAAACTATTCATTGACCAAAGTTCTATGGTCTTTCTACAACCATGCAATTCGATATGGATGCAACTACCTCTTTCTTTCCAACTACAAATTGTTAACCATCTCTTTTGAAATGAGATTATCTATGCTACCACTATCAATGATAACATCACAATATTTACCTCTATATTTGCACCTTGTGCGAAATAAACTCTTCCTTTGAACTGGTTCCTTTTATTTATTTAGTAATAATCTCCTAATGACTAGAGTCTCTCCTCTTTCTACATCTTCAAAATGCTCAGATTCTGCTTCCTCATTTACATGCGCAACTCGTGCATTACCTTCAGGTCTCCTATTTGTCCTTCCTTGATGTTGTGGACACTCGTAGGCTTGATGTCCTTCTTCTCCATATTTGAAATAGGTTCCTCTGAAGCCTTGTCTCCCAAGGCCTCATCCAAATCTTCCTCTTCCTCTTTGTTCACCATTACTTTGGTCACAAGGGTGATAATAATTATCTCCTCTTTGGTTTTGACCAGAACCAACTTCTTCATTCTTCTTTTGATCTCCATTTCTTCCTCCATAGAATCTTCCACTAGTCCTTCCACCACGACCTCTTCCTCTTTGGTTGCTTTCAAATATTATATTTATCTTCTCTTATACCTCCAAGGAAAATTGATAAGCATCTTCTATTGTGGCCATTCTGACCAAACTTAACTCTTCTTGAATACTTGGTTTCAACCCATTTATATAGTGAGCTACATTTTCCTTATTGACCTCTAAATGACCAATTCTAATTATGACCATGTAGAACTATTCTGTGTACTCCTTGAAGAACTTATCAAATTTCCTCAAACCTTGCATCTCTTTCAATAGATCTAACTCATAATCAATAGGAATAAACTATCTCTTTAACTTCACTATTCGGTCCCATCTTGTGATTGTCTCTTTACCTCTTCTATTTCTTTCTAGTTTTACTTCTTTCCACAAAATGTTAGCATGGCCTTTCAATTTTTTCTTTGCAAATCCAACCCTCTCAGGATCTTCTATCTCTTTGTACTCAAAGTACTCTCACATGCCATTGATCCAATCAATCAATTCTTCTAGATTGACTTCTGTTTCTATAGACAATTGCTTGGTAGCTTGATCTACTTGACTATCACCCAACCAAATATTATATACACAATAGTCATGGTATCTAGGTTCATGTTAGAATCTAAGAAGAGACATTAGAGTGATGCTAAGAGGACTCTTAAGTGTCTTTGAGTGACATTTAATTATAGTCTCCATTTTTAGCATTTTGAGAAAAGTCTAGATTGGTTGGATATATTGATTTAGATTAGGCAAGTTCTATAAATGATTGAAAGTCTTTTTTTTTCTATAGTACTTTTTGGTAGTCCAAGAAATAGTCTACTATGGACTGATCAAGTATGAATCTACCACCTTCCCATTTTGACCTATAGTTTAGTTGAAGAGATTGTTAGAGGATATGAAACAATTATAGAATGTTCCCATAATATTGTATTATGATAACTATAGTACTATATAGATGAGTAAGATTATAATATCTCATAATAAAACTATGCATATTGAAATTTATGACTACTAAATGAAAGAGTTCGTTTAACAAGGATTGGTTAAGCTTGTATACTACTTTATCAAGAAAAATATAACCAATGTATTCATGAATCCTCTTGCTTGCGAACAATTTTAAACACTTCATAATTTAATTTGAATTATTCTCAACATCCTTTATGAAGATATGAAAAAATGAACCATTGTTAAAAAAATAATAATTGATATATTTCATTATAATTTAATTAGTAAAGAACTAATTATTAACCGATAGGCTTTTTATTGTCAACTTGCCATTCTACAAATCGCCGCCAAACTTGTCTCATGCCTGCAAACAGATTAAGTTCGCCATCAACTAGTCTAAGTTCATCTAGAGAACTGCTAATATAAATCAGTTCAAACATCCCGCGTTATGCCTGAAAATGAATTTTAACTGCCAGATACCCATGTCAAATCTCTTAATGGTAAATACCAATAAAATCCTGCAAAAATCTTGTCTTATGTCAATCATTGTCCTACATTTTGCTAATATCAGTTCAAACATTGTCATCCCAAAAAGTAAATTTCTGCTGGCAACCACCCATGCATGTCTAATCTCATCGACTTTTCATTTATTGCGAGTACATTTAACCAACGTCTGTCTATTCTATTCTTGTAGCTACTAGGCTACATAATAAGAAGTGATCAACATGATTTGGGTTTTGCCAATATGATAGTTGTTGCTTTACATTGTGAGAAGTGATTAACATGTAGCTATGTTCCTGATATCAATTGTGTACATATGGTAGTTCCTGTATGAGCTTTTTTTCGATGTGGATATTTCTTCATGTGGATGATGAAAATACATTATAGACAAAAATCAACTATTTTTATAGCAAATTTAATATGAGAAATTATGATTTTAACAACAAATACAAAATAAATAGCTTTCAAACTTAACACGGCAGAAACCTGTTTTGATATCCAAGGCCTCACAACTTTGAAGCAATAGTTAGTCTATGTTGAAATTGAATATTATTAATAGTAAGTTTCTAAGCAAAAAGTAGTTGAAGGCTTACAAACCATTAGTTTCCGGGCCTATCTATATTTTAATTTTTTTCTTAATAAGACCTATTGATGGCATAAGTTTAAAAATACCCATTAAGTATTTGGGTTTAACTATACCATGAGTGAAGGTGTACTATCACAACCACAAAAAGTGTAACGCTATAAAATGGTGGATTTTATTTTATTTATTTATTTTAAAATGATTAGGTACATCTGTTTTTTAAGATGAAAGTTAAAAACTGAATTCCATCCAGTTAAACACTTTTAAACGTTTCAGATTAGTTATTTGAACTTGATTTTTTTAGTACTGATAATTTCAATTAACATTTAGACCTATAGTCAAATGGTGGGAAAATATAGATTTTTATAAAAGCTTCCTTTACATTTTGTTTATTAATAAAATATCGTTATTCTTTTTACATAATGTAATAGAATTTTTTGAATGATTATTAATTATTCTTTTAAGAATAATTATGACACAAATTATCTTAAATATTTTCCATTAAAAAAACACTGAAGTTCATAAAATCATTTTACTCCTCATATGTTTTGATTAGGGTATAAAGTACTAGTCATACACTTAAAATAAATAAATGATAATCATATGTTTTAATTGTGAACTAGCAAGATTGCATTGTGTAAAAAATACAAATCCAAAAAAAAATTGTGCCTATTTATATTGTACAATGCATATTCTATACATATATATTTTATGTGTTGTTGCAATTCATTTACAATTTTTCTTTAATTTTCTATCCAAATTTCCCTTGAACCTCTTATAGGTGCAAGTGCTAATTAATAACAATTAGGTAAAAATTAGTTCAATTTTGATTCTTTCCTTTAAATGTACATTTCTTTCTTTGAAAAGATCAAAGAGAAAAGTTCTTTTAACTCTTATTCCTTTTTATACAATGTAAAAATGGCGTACATATCATTATAGTAATGATCGATGCTCTAAACCCTTCATAATTCCCACGTCTTGTTTTATTATGGCCCCACCTACGACATCACAAATGTATGATGGGTGGGTATGGAAGCATCTCTTAGGAGATGCATACATTAGGTAGAATAGCCACGTATGCACCTCACATGACTTTGACATTGTAAGCAGGTCCTGTATAGGCGAAATTTACAAGACTTAAAGGATTTCTAACCTATATTAAGATGGCCGCTCGCTGGATAATTCGTGTGGTATGGTTTGTTTAGAAATGTCGAGAAGGCAAATGAGCGAAGGCATGTCGATTCAAATGCTGTGGTTAGGCTTGGCTGTGGCATTCACGTTAACCACTGCCAATCCAATAATTCATTACAACAGTTCTCTTTCTTCTAATGTCTTTGCTTTACATAGCACTAGAATGGATGGAACGTCTTCTGTTGTGAAAGGTCGTATGCTGCTGGTGAATGATGCTTTTGATGAGGGAGACGCGAAGGGTCTACTATCTTTCAAAAATGGCATTACAGCCGACCCCACCCAATCGCTCTCCAACTGGACTTCTACTAATGAAAAAAACATTTGCTTGTGGAACGGTGTTCGGTGCAGAAAGCATTCCAACAGAGTTGTGGCCGTAATTCTGCCTCACTTGGGATTGAAAGGTACCATTTCTCCTTCCATAGGAGCCCTCTCCTTACTGCACACTCTGAATCTCACTAATAATTTTTTCGCCGGAAGAATTCCACCTCAGCTTGGCCAACTGAAAGCCTTGAGCATAATAGACCTTAGTTTTAATGGACTTGAAGGTTTCATCCCCAAGGCTCTCTCGAATTGCACGCACCTTCGGTGGATTAGGCTTTCTCAAAACAACTTGACCGGGAGCATACCCGCAGAATATGGCGGTCTGAGCAAGTTAGAACATCTCCGCTTGTTCTCAAATGGTTTGACTGGAAGCATTCCAGTGTCTCTGAGCAACTGCACACATCTTCAAGTGATTTCACTTGGAGAAAACAATTTGACTGGGACAATACCGCCGGAATTTGGCCGCCTGGGCATGCTGGAGAGTCTCTTCTTGGAGAACAATCGTCTAGGTGGAAGAATTCCAATTTCTCTGAGCAACTGCACACATCTTCAAGTGATTTCACTTGGAGAAAACAATTTGACTGGGACAATACCGCCAGAATTTGGCCGCCTGGGCATGCTGGAGAGTCTCTTCTTGGAGAACAATCGTCTAGGTGGAAGAATTCCAATTTCTCTCAGCAACTGCACCTCTCTCCTTGAATTGAGCATTGGCTACAACAATCTCACGGGTTCAATTCCTCCTGTTTTGGGTTCGATGAAAGGTCTGTCATATCTCTACTTTGAAGGCAACTTGCTGACTGGTAATATCCCTCCTCCTATCAGTAATTGCTCTGAATTGTACTTTATTGCATTTGGTTACAACAGCTTGATAGGGAGCATTCCCTCTGAACTGGGTAGGCTGGACAAGTTACAATACCTTTACCTGCAGTCTAGCAAGTTAGTGTCTCAAATCCCAGCATCTCTAGGCAATTGTTCTTCCCTTGAAGTATTGTTTCTGTCTGATAACAAGTTGTTTGGCCCCATACCACCTGAACTAGGAAAGTTGAAAGGGCTTGGCCAATTATCATTGTATAGCACCATAAATCTCACTGGCCATATTCCAGAAGAATTAGGAAACTGTAGTAATCTTGAATGGATTGATATTTTAAGAAACCAAATTAAGGGACCGCTGCCCATGAGTCTCTCGAAGCTTCCTCTAACAACCCTTTCTTTAACTCAAAATCTTTTTGAAGGCAGATTTCCATATGCCGTCTTGAATATGACCCAGTTGACTTCTTTACAGCTTGGTTTAAATGAGTTCAACGGAGCTGTTCCAGAAGAGATAGGAAATCTGAACAAACTCGTCTATTTGAGTCTCGGTACCAATAGATTAACAGGTGCCTTACCCAAAGGAATATGCAATTTAACCAATCTTGAACAACTGTACCTTGACACAAACAATTTCAATAGTGAAATTCCACTGGCCATAGGAGAGATCCAATCTTTGAAAACGCTGCATATGTATAAAAACAATCTTACTGGACCTATACCTCATAGCATTGGTCAGCTCAAGAATCTTAATCAGCTTGTCTTCTACAGCAATAAACTCTCAGGTGGTATTCCTGAAAGCATTGGCGGTTTGATTTCACTACAGTTATTAGATGTATCTGATAATCAGCTAACAGGAACAATTCCACAATCCATAGGGAAGTGCAATAATCTAACTGATCTGATACTGGGCAACAACCTTTTTTCCGGAATAATTCCAGCGACACTGGGTAATTGCACAGCCCTAAAGAGGCTAAAGCTGTCCAGTAACTCATTCCGTGGAGATCCAGAAATTGAATTTTCTTCTTCTATGGAAGTTTTGTCTGCTCATTCTAATAACTTTTCTGGGACCCTCTCTGCATCGTTGGCCAATTGTAGACAGCTTAAGCTTCTTGATTTCAGCAACAACAGATTGAAAGGTGAATTTCCTTCACACTTGCTTGCAAATTGTTTAGAGCTGAGAGTTATAAGTCTCGGCTCAAATGAGCTCAAGGGGAATATTCCTCTATGGATCAACAATCTCAGCAGATTGCAAGTGTTGGACTTATCCAATAATAAATTTTCTGGAAAAATTCCTTATGCTCTGGAGGGCCTGCAGGGATTTAGAAACCCTGAAATTTCACAAGTGAATGGCAGCACACTCTATGAGGATATACCGAGTGTAGTAATGAAAGGAAACGCGTATTCACTAGTATATGTGCTGGCAACAAACACCATACTAGATCTGTCAAACAACAATCTAAGAGGGGAAATACCGGCGGGCATCGGGAATCTATCTCACATGAGGTTGTTAAATCTAAGTGGAAATCATCTGAAAGGTGAGATACCGGCATCTATGGGGGAAATATCAACCTTGGAGCAGTTAGACTTGTCCCGGAACAATTTGAGCGGACAAATACCCGAAGAATTGTCTAAATTGTACCTCTTGAGCTATTTCAATGTTTCATTCAACAGTCTGTGTGGGCATATACCAGGAGGACCGCAGTTTGCAACTTTTGATACAATATTTTACCGGGGAAACCCACCTTGTTTGTGCGGCTACCCTTTTCCAAAGTGCAGAAAAGTTACATTGGTTCCACCACCACCATATGCGAGGAAGTCAGTGTGGAGCAGACTAGATGAGCATGTCTCAGTTGTTGCTGTGGAATTGGGGTGGGGGATTGGATTTGTTGGAACAATGTCAATCATAATATGGGGGCGCAGACTTCGGCGTTGTATTAGGGCCCTCAAAATCAGAAGTTTTTATGGGGTTACAGGTTCCCAGACATGTAGCTGGAGTTTGAACTACAGCCCTCGTTTCACATTTCACTCTTCCACATCCACATCAACACCCACTGGTTAGTTGCTCTGTCTATTCTTTATTTTCAAATTGTTTAGGTTTCATCTCACTTCTTGAAAGACTTTAGCAGATTCGTTTTGTGCTCCAAAATAGGAAATTGTCTGTTTATATTAATGCTTCTGCCTGAATGTTTCTTGCAACAATCTTTGTGGTAACGCAGTTGATAATTGCCAATGAAAATTTGGCAGTGGATTCAGTGGAACAAGTGTGTGGGATTATAAAACATGTGGTATCAGGATCCGCGTATCCGCTTTCCCGCTAGCCGGTGGTTGCTGATCTAATGGGAGGGACATAAGAATCTATAAGTATTTGATATGTTTTACCTTTTTATTTTCTGCCCAAGACTACTCTGATATGTTTTAGTTTATTTAACGGACAAGGGTATGATGATATAGTTTAGCTTTTACTTTAAGCCAATAATATTACGAGATGTTTCAAATTTTATTATATTGCCGAGATTAATGTAATTTGCAATTGATGGGATATTTTATTTTCCTTTGAAGTTTTTATAAAAGTACATATTTTTAAATTCAATATCTTAAAACCTACGTTTCAAAATTGCTTCTATAAGTATAATATAGTTTATAAAATATAAGTGAGGAGATAGGATAGGTGAATTAGGTTTTTATAAAACTATGGTCATGATAGTGTATTTTATGAAACCATAAAATTATTCTACAATATTATGGATTATATAGGGAAGTTTTTAAATTGTAAGAAGTTTGAATTATTTTAGATAATAGATAATTTTGATAATTTTGAATTGAAGAAAAGAAGGTATGATTAATTCTTATCAATTTAATTTTTAAGATAAATGAAAACATAAAAAATAGTTAATATTATTATGTGTTAATTTTAAATTGTATTTTATTTAATTTTGGATATATTTTAAAATATTTAAAAAATCATTTTCATTGAATAAATAAATTTAAGTAATATTACAATAAATCTTTAATTTTTATAATGAGTGGATCAAATAGTAATTTTAGAAGATTTCACTATTAGCAAAACATTTATATGTTTAGTATATTCAATCAACAAAATAATCAATCTTTATTTGAGGTAATTCTTTAGAATAGTTATTCATATCAATTTTAATATATATCATATATTCATGCACTACAACCTTGTCTAAGATAGTCTGGGATGTACCTTATATCTCAAGTTGAATACACTCTATGTACACTTTCTTCATATGTCATTTACAAAGTCTTTTATAATTGTTTTACATATAATATTTTAAAGGGTGGTTTCAAACCATCATACACTTTGAGAAGAATTCAACTCTTCTCTTACTTTTCTCTCATATTTTTTTTTTTACCTTAGAATCAATTAATTTTAAAATATTTTCTAAAGGTAATTACATATGAATTCCTTTTACTTCTTTCTAAATATGGATTATTACTTATAATTGTTATGTTCATATTAATTCTCAATGGTGGGTCATTTATATGAGACAATAACATTTTTTTTTTTAATTTAGAGAAGAAGTGTGATAACATTTTCCCTAATAACCAGTTGATGCCTTAGTAGTGCAAGACATATTTGTATAATAGATCACAAAAATGTAGTCAATAAATGAAGGTATTGACTATGAATACATTCACTTTTCTTATGTGGCACTATTAACATTAAAGTGTGCCCATTTAAAAATTACTTCATCTATAATTCTCCCCCTTAAATTTTTAAATATTTCCTCAATAATAATGTTTGGATTAATTTTAAATTCAATATTAGGTTCAACTAAAAACCTTTTCCAATCAATAACATGACTAGAGGTATAGATTTTATTTTGAGAAAGCTCAATTGAAAAGTACTATGTATAACTTTACAAATGTGATGAGAATGGAAGTTTAGAAGTTAATTCACCTAGTTTTAAAAAAAAATCCTTTAGGTTTGTCCCTAAAAAGACATTAAAATTTATAATTCAAACATGTAAACTAACATTTTTGTATTGGCCCAGCTTTTATACCTATCCTAGGCGACTTTAATGTTCAAGGAATTCATCTCTAAAGTAATACCTTATCGCATGCATGCATATTGGGGTTATTTAAAAAAAAAAAATGTGACCTAATATATCAGTTTAGGAAAGATAATTTATTTAATGTAATATTTAGGTATATATTAGTGGTTAAGAAGCATGTGTAGAAAGGGGTAGGGTGTTTATAATTGATGTTTCAAATCCCTTTTAGATCACTTTACATAGGTCAATTAGATAAAATTTCATTCATTATGTTAATCTTATTAAGGTCATGAATCTATTATCTTACTCTACATAATCTTATATTGTAGTATAGCATCATTATCTCATGGGTGCCTACATAATCCCAAATCTAATGTAGCTCATAAAGAAAATAGTAGTCATGTAAATATCACACAATATCTATAAATTTCTAACTAGGTTTCATAATACAACTTAGTAGACATGTTTTGGTAATGTCATGACCCTACCTAAAATAATAAAATAATTATTATGTATCTCTAAAACCTTATATTATAATTTTGATTAGTATGTATACTATAATTAAGATATATGTTGTTAAGGAGATTCATTGTTAGAGTTGACGTGATAGGAGCATGGGGATTTAGTTTTATAAAAAAAATAAAATTCTATAGAATGATAGATTTTCATACCTCATCTAAGTTTTAATGTGTGGGATGGCAACTAAATTTATTTTTAAATTAGATGTAGGTGTGGGTAATGTCATTAGATAACAGGGAAAAAATAATGATAGGATAGAAATATGTAACCAAATGAATTAAAATATATAAGATACTTGGTGAAATTAGAGAGTTGTTTTAATTATATAGTGTATTCATGGGGCCTAATCAAAAAGATAAATTGGAGGGATAGAAATAAATAAGGGGGTTTTATTAGTACTTCATGAACACATGTCATTTTTTTTATATGGTAAGTTGTTACCAATAGGGGTAACACCCAAAATTAATCAATGAATACTTGAGAATTGATGTGGGGTCCATTCACTAATTATTTACAATATTCCTTCATTTTGGCATGATCTGTCATTTCCATGTGGGACTACAGTTGACATGATTTAACAAAGCCTTGTTCTATTGCTTTTATCTCTGCATTTGTTTCATTTGGCCTCCACTATGCCTTTGATCCTTACCTAAGGGAGAGGAGCCGATCGTGGGTATAGTTTTGGAGAACCTAGGGCCCAACTTTGGAAGTCTGGGGCCCACTTTTGGTAAATAAAAGAGTCAATAAATTTACATTTAATATCCAATGACCAATCACTTTAATTCAAAAAATACACAAATTGATCAATCATGTAATGCCACATCAACATACCAATATTACATGACTTAGTGACCCACTATCGGTGCACACCATTTTTTGGCTCTTTTTTTGTGGTTTTTGAAAAATGGTATGAAAACATTGATAAACGTACCTAATTTTTGCCAAAAAAAAAAGGGGGGATGCCAACTTGACGGTCAAAACATGTGGCAAAAAGAATTGTGTGGACCGCTCACTCAAAGTTACCCCACCCACCATCTGCTCCTCTCTCTTACCTACTTTGATATAATATTGAGTTGATGCCTTCAACGTGTATCGGGCAACTCAATTCATGTGTTAAGTTTCCATGCCTTATCAAAAATTAATGCACTTGGATCTTGTTCATATCTTCATTTTACCGAATAATCATTTGAAGGTACCCTAGGTTTCAATCACAGTTGCCTTTTTATATCTGCAACATGGCAGGGAAAGAGCAAGAGTTTTGTTTTCAGGCTACGAAGACTTATTTTTCTTTAGAGCAGTGAAAGCCAGCTGGATTTCATGGGGCAGATAACGAACCATTGTATGAAGAATGTGTTGGTGGAGAATGACCCATTGACCATTAAGGCTATTCGATTGATCCTAGGAAAATAGTTCTTGATTTCTGGGGAACGATATCAAGTTAACTAAGATATCTCATCCCGATTTATAGCTTCACTAATGGATCTTAGGGTTTCTAAAGACATGGTTGCTGCACTTGCCAAGGAGATATTTGATTCGAGCTTGCGTGAAGGTTTGGATGAGGTTATTGAAGCCTCCTGATTGGGTGTTGGAGTCCCACATTCCAAGTACTTGGGCTGCCATTAGAACCCTAATGTTGAATTTCTATCGTTTCTACTAGATATTTCTGGAAACGAATACTGGATGCATCACTTTAGGGTCAAGATTAGTTATTCTTTCATAAAGTGACTTTATCATTACGTGCCCCTGCAGGATTTCTAGTGGATTGCCCAGTTTATAGATTTTGATGAAGATTGAGGATGCCTCCATCCAGTTTGAAGCAGCCCTAATGGTCAGGTTTTGGTTATAATATGCTCCAAAATATAATAAAGTGTACAACTAGGTTAAATGTTTATATAGTTTTAGCTATGTTTTGAACGACTAGGGTTTAGTGCTAATGCTATTTAGCGGCTACAACAAATCTTTTTTGTTACAAGGGTTCGAGAAGTTATGAATCTAGGGTTTTGATTGATTTTTTCTTTTTTTTGGTCATTCACAAATTCTTTTTTGCTACTTGATATGGGAGCACGAGCCTTTTTGGGCTGAACCTCTTCGGATAAGAGCCAAGGATTGAGGGGTATGCATTCCGCCAAATTCGCCCGAGGCACGATCTCGACCTCATCCCTTTTTCGGTGTCGGAGCCTTTGCACTCAACAAGACTTGATCCCTGGTAGGCTCATTTAGAACCTTTCAACTTCACCAGGTGACCAAGGGCCCATTGATCGAAAATTTTCATGTTTTGATTTTGGAAAATCAAAGGCTGTGGCATCCAATTGGGACATAAATAGACCAGTTATAAATATGTGCTTATGTATAAATTCCGAGTTCTATTTTATGAATAATTAAACTTTCGATATACATTATTAATGAAAACGATGTTACATAATATTCCAATTCATCCCAGATTCTTGTTTTGTTGTATGAGATTTAGCTAAGTTAGATGTATCAATTTTGCAACTTTCATATATTCATGTGCGTGAAATGTCTGTGAAAACTTGATTAACTCTGATCGCTCAAAATGATGATCTCTCTTACCCAAATCTATTTTTGTAATTATGGTTCAATCCCTCATGAAACAAGGGAAAATTTGACAGATTTTGGTTTTGTAGCAATGTAAAGCTATTGAATTCTATTTTTACGGGCTAGACATATTATTTTGTTTTGTAATTTGCTAAAATAATCTATTCCTTTTTTGACAAAAAAATGCCTCTTTGGGTTGCTTTCTAGTTCTTGGAATGTGTTATTTAATATTCAAAGAATGTGTCACCTTGATACCAAAGGTTCATATAGAGGAGATTAAACTTTGCGATTGAGGCCAAAAGATTTTCAAAAATTCTAGGTGCCAAAAAAACAAATTTAAACTCGAAGCCCATCACCCAGACCATTGAAGGGTTAGTAGGTAGGCCAATAGGCCAATTATTAGCCAGGTTGAAATTATCTTTGTAAAGTATTTTGTAGGCGTAGTAGACATAAACTAGATTTGACTAGTGTAACATATCTAGAGTTATTTATCAAATTGATGGTTTAGACCTATGAATCAATTATCATATGAAGTTGAAGAGACGTAGGGTTGTTTTATTATTTTGATGTGTGCATTTATGATTTTTAGACTTTGCATCATATTGATACTTGGCACCTTAAAGAGTTAAGTTTTGTAGCCAGAAAATGTATTCAATGATTCTTATTGCCAAGAACTTGGAGCCCTTCAACCTATTATATGGTAACTAATTAGTTTCAAAGTAAAGTTTATGTAAGACTAGAAATAGGAGCTAGTTTAATCCTATGGGACCTATCGAGGGAAAGATGTAGGGTCAAAGTGTTTGGTTATTTAATCCTATGAGTCAATGCTCGATTGAGGTTGCAGTCTTATATTAGGTAGACCTATAAAAAGGTGGGATAATGTAACCTACAGATTATAGTGAGGTTGTATGAGTGTCAGGCTAGTTGTAGGAAACTCTTGCCATATTACCTTGTTGGAGTATTCCCCTACTAGCTGTCGTGTTTTCCTTGAATTAGTACACTTGTAATATTTGATTGATGTGCAAATTTGCACTCTTTATCCTTTATTCTACCGATCCTTCAATATTAGATCATTTAGTCCTTCCCAATTATTGGGATCTTCTTCAATAATTATTTCTTGTCTCATCTTACACCAAAATTGGCCAATAGGTCTACAACCCCATTGGCTTCTCTATACACATGTGTTATAGAGAAATCCTCAAGTCATTCCAAAAATTCCCATATATTTTGGACCCAATCCTTTAATTTCTTGTTGGGCGTGTATTTTTTACTTATTGCTTGTATGCATAATAGTGAATCACCTTCCACTTCTATTTTTCCAATACCTTTCTCATCGCACATCCACAAACCCAGAGCCAATGCCTCCATTTTTGCTTTGTTATTTGTTGCAATACCTATCTTATTGGACAGGGCCCATTTGCATGTACCTTTGTCATCTTTAATAATACAATCCACTTTTGCTAGTCCTAGATTTCCTTTTTTTGAACCATCGAAGTTAAGCTTAAATAATTCTTGTTCTGGGAATTTCCAAACTATTCCCTTTCTAACTCCTGCTTTGTCTGTCAGTTGTCCTTTGGGCCTCTTTTGTTTGTCCCATTTATTTTGCATGTTCTCATCCCACTTGGTGAACTTGGTGTTTGATTTAATTCTATTTTTTGCATTTAACAATTCACATAATCCTTCTTCAAATTTTTGTGTTCTTTCTGCTTCCATACATTTTTCTTGGAAGATTCTTCTATTCCTTTCATTCCATATGTGCTACAAAATCATTGATGGGGCATTAATTCATAGGTTTGACCATAGAGCCTTCCTTCTTCCTTTATTCCAACTACCCAATCATTCTCTTAGGTCTTCTTGTCTTGCACCCTTCCACCCTAGAACTTCTTGGATCTAATCCCAACACTTCCTTGCATATGTACATTCTAGGAGAAGATGATTAACCAACTCGTTGTCTTTACAAAATAGGATACACATGTTTGGTCCTTGTATGCAAATTGTCATTAACCTATCAATTGTCAATATGCTTTTATGTAGTGTTGTCCACTAGAAGGCTCCTGCTTTTGGTAAAACTAATGGGTGCCAACATAGTTGACTCAGCCAAGAAGCATCTGATTGTATTGCATTTTGAATTTGATATCCCAATCTGATTGAGTACTCTCCCGATCTTGCTCCAAAACATATATAATTTCATCCTTTTTTTTATTATAAATATTCTTTTGCTTTCAAGCTCTTTTTTGAAGGTTACTTTTGTGTCTCCTAGAATAGGCATTTTACCTATATTTATCCATTCATGTTGATTACCAAATTTGGGGGGGTCATTGCAAATGTAGTCTCTTACGTTGTTTCCATATAGATTTTGCACTAATTTTATGCGATCCTTCAACTCGTCCACCTCTTCTAAAGCTTTGTGACCATTCCACGAATCCCTCCAAAAATTAGCTTGTTTCTTGTTATTGACTTTCCATGTTAGATGCGGGTATGTGCAGATCATGATGGGCCAAAAAGTGGCGATATGTAAGTGATATGATGGCCCATGTGGCTGACGACTTTTTTGTTACCCAAAATTGATGAAACGAAAATGGTTTTTAAAGGAGATTCTCAGCTTTCCACCAATATAAATTATGCTTTACTTTGAATTTAATAAATAATTTTAATTCATTTTCTATTTGAATTACGACTAAAGTCTCGATTGATAGGTTGATTGAAAAAAATCTATAACTTTCAAACATTATCACATTTATTGAATCCGAAACATGCGAAACATTCTATGCTTCACATACTATAGGATTAAAAAAAAAAAATAATTTCATGAAGTTTTGACCAAGTTAAGGTGGTTAGACATACAAGTTTTTATATTTTTTAAAAGTTGTAGTAAAAAATTCATAATTAATTATTTACTTGGAAAAAAATTACAAAAAATATGTAACACATTGAGACATGAGTCCTCTACTTACATCTAAAATATTATAAAAAATAATTGTCATTTTATTGTGGTTAGGGTGGTCAGACCGACACCTACTTCTTATTTTTTCCCTAAAATTTAAGTACTACTGCATTGAAATTTCAAATTTTCACCAAATAGATTTTTTTCTTTTTTAAATAAACCTAGTAGTTTAGAAACTACATTCAATTTGATACAGATTCTATTCTTACATATTTTTGAAATAATATAGATAACTTATTCAATTTTTTACGTCCAGTTGCCTAACTCTGATAATCTGAATTTTCATCGCCACTTAAGGGCCTGTTTTTTCCATGATGATCTTTCACATACCCATGCTCTGTGATAATTTTCTCCTATCCCAAAGAAATCTCCAAATGGTCGATCTACCAACTAATTTTCCCATAGTTAAAAATCTCTTTGGGTCTTTACTATCTAGATATTTATGTTGAAAAGTTTTGCACCATAGTGTCTCTAGTTCTCTATGTATTTTCAAGGATAGTTTCACTCCTAATTTCGTGTTCCGTTCCTTCATTTTCCTCAAGTCGGCTCCTCCCTCCCTTTTTGATAGGCATGAATTATCCTAATGTAGTAGTGGAATTTTCTGTTCTTCCTTGGCCCCTTCCCACAAGAATTTTTTCATAAAACTTTCCAAGCTTGATTTGATCTTGTGTGTAATTTGGAAACATAACATTACATATATTGGTATAGCTACTAGTATTGATTTTATCATTAAAATTCTACCTGCCAATTTTAACCATTTATTCTTCCATGTTGTAGCCTTATATTTGCATTTTTTTAGAATATCTTCCTAATGTTGTGAGCGGCTAAGCCCAAATATCAACAAAGCACCCAAATTTTTGGTTGGAATTGATTTAATTGTGAATCTCGATAACTTTGCTATCTTTTTCTGTTGTACCTTTTTTATGTTGAAGAATAAAGTTGAGGATTTCTCTTTATTTATCAATTGACCTTAGATTCTAGAGTAATCTTCTAATGCCATCTTGATTTCTTTTTCTTAATTTAAATTATCTTCGCCAAAAAATATTGTATCATCAATAAATGGTGTATGTGTTACTGGGTTGCACCCTTGTGCCACTTTAATTCCCCTCTATAAGTTACTTTCCTATTTCAACTTGATCAATCTCCCCATAGCTTCTGCAATAATAATGAATAAGAGTGGGGACATGGGATCCCCTTGCCTCAATCCATTGGTGGTAGGGAAAAAACCATAGATAGAACCATTCACATTAATTGAATATTTGACTGATGATATGCATTGCTATATTAGTTCTATCCATTCCTTATTGAAAACAAATCTTCATAAGATATCTGTTAGGAAGTCCCCCTTGAATCTATCATGTGCTTTGCTAATATCTAGCTTAATCATCATGCCTTGAACCCTTTCTACTATCATTGCGTGCACTACTTCATTGACAACACTGATGCTGGCAATTATTTCCTTTGGGTAAATGCCACTTTTCTCCTCTGATATATATCTTTTAGCAACTTTTTTAATTGGTTGGCCATTACTTTGGTAATGATTTTATATATTGTATTACATAACAAAATTGGATGATATTCATTAAAGGAGATGCATTCTTTTTTCTTTGGGATGAGGGAGATGACTATGTTGTTGATGTCCTTCATAAATATTTTCTTCTTCCTAACCTCCTCCGCCACTTTCCAAAATTCATGCCCTATAAAATACGACATGTTATGTCATTGATTACTATGTGAATCCTTCATCCTTTCATGTTCATCTTCACCTTATTAATAATTTCTTTTATTATTTGCAAGTTCTTATTTTCATAACACACACAATAGATTGAGTTTGATGAAGTGATCAATGTTTTATGGCTATAAATATACTCAAAAGAAGATATAATAATTATGAAAGGATATCCTTGATTGTATATAAGTTTAATTGAATGAAACCTTTATGACCAACAAACCCCCTTAAATTTTATTAACAACATTTTCTCTCTATTAAGGTTTATTTGTTGAACACTTGAAATACTAAGAGAGGGGGGGTGAATCATTATTCTTAATAACTTAAACATTCATTCAATGCATCACATTAATCTTGCAGTAATGGAAAGGAACATAGAAAGCATGCATCACATTAAAGAACACAGGAACACTAGATTTACATGGAAAACCCAAAAAGGAAAAAACCATAGTGAGGATTAGCTCACAATATAGATATTGTAACTGGTTATGAAGTTTGATACAATTAGTGGAATCAAAATGTCTAAGGAATCACTGTCCAAAGGAAAGAAAGGCTCACTGTTTATGGATCACTACTCTAAATAGAAAGAGATAGAAGAAATGTGGCACACTCCCAAAATATGAACTGCTAAAAATGCATTTGACAAGTATGTTGAAGATACAGTTCCACTGAAGCTCAGAACACTGACTTAACACACTTCATTCTTCTCCTCAAAAACAATTCGCACTTCTCTACTCTGAATTTCACACATAATTATCTCGCATCCCAATCACCTCATCACACAAGGGATTAACCTTATATATATTGCAATCAAGAAAAGTATCAATTAGGTTGTCCTAATTGATGTCTCGTGCAACACTTCATCCTGTTGGCTCAAAACTCAATCATACATGTCTTGAAAAGGGAATAAAAGTGTATAACACATTAACATAGGTCAACATGACCTATAATTATTCCCATAATCTTGATCCAAACTCTACACATCTTTTCACAACCAAAAATACTTAGGTCGACACCACTGGTGAAGTAACAATAGAATGAACTATTTGTTCACTCACAACTTCCCATGCAAAAAACCAAAACACTTGCCACTTAGAGAAAACACACTACAAGCATCCTCAAATACTTCTACAAATCCACATACCAAAATGTTCATCCATGGTGGAATGGAAATCATTCCAATCATATACTCTATCATAGTTACACTATTATTTCCAAACCAATACTTTGTCGTTATTATCTTTCACTGTGAAAGACATCAGATCATGAAAATTTTGATTTAGATTCTTCCAACATACACCATCATTACCTCAAAATGACATAACCAAATTATTCATGATGGAGAAATACAGACTAAAAGACTGGTTCTTTGAACACTAGAAAGTTGCATTCTAGACTTAGGCAAAAATATAAATCATTTGGCCGTCTTTGAACCAACACTTCTACATCTATTCAATAGGTTATAATCAGTGAAAAAACCATATGCTAATATGCTCATCAATATACCTACTCATTTATCTCTTCACACTATAAATCAATGACAACATCTGTAGAATTTATAAGCTTCCATCAATCTCCATATCCAACCATCTCCATACTGTTGTCATCAATGACAAAACTTGTAGTATACTTGTAACAAGATCTCCACTTTATCATTGATGAAAATAATACTCAAACTTCTCCAATATTTTCCAATCTTCTCCCCCTTTGACATCAAGGGCAAAGGGGCCCTTAATATCAAACTGTTCAACTTTCTACTATTCTCCCTTTTTGAAGATATATATCTGTATGTACATGGGAATAACTCCCCCTTACTACTTCACTCCTATACTCATCTCTTCTTCAACAAAACTGACCAAAAAGATACATTGAAAAACTCTCTAATACATCCGCATATGTATATTGCAATCTAAAAAGAAAAATAGAAATGTGCAACTTAGCTTGTGGAGGGAAAAATTCCCTGATTGAACACCTTCAATTTAGCAAGGTGTGCCTCTCGATCCTTCTTTGTTGTCTCCCATTCCCTCTTAGAAAAGGTAATTATTCGAGACTAATTTTCAAACTTTAAATGGATTTCTTCACCTTATTGTGAAAAGTTAGGTACTAGAATTTGTTGTAGCATCTTCTCCGCATTAGCCAACTTATAGTTAGAGAAGTAAGCCTTACACTTACTAGGTCCCTAAGCTGATTATCTTGTATTATTATCTTCTCTTTTTCTCCTGTAGCTAGAAAAACAAATCATACAAATTCTCTATTGCTATCCTTGTTGTTCCATCTACATTTTTCATTGGATCATAAACTTTGGAGGCCTTAGCAATCTGAATCTCTGGATCATAAACTTTTGAGGCCTTATCATTATGAAACTCTAGATCATAAACTTTGGTCTTTTATGCTCTTCGTGGAAATAGGCCATTTGAAGAAAAAATGAAATAAATCATTTTCTTCCTCAACACAGTTCTAAATATCCATTGCTCTATAACTTACCATGTGATGTAGCACACTTGTTGAAAGCCTCTACCAACATTTTCTCATTTATCTTCTTATTCACTTCTTTTTCGAACTTCTCTTCTAAGTCGATAGAATATTACTTACAGAAATCAAGGAGGAGCCTTAGTTGTTTTATATTAGACAAAGAGTTGCCAACATTTTCACTCGGGAAACTATCTTGCAACACTTTAATAGCTTCATCTATAATCTCTGTGCTCTTTTTGTGGGTTTTCAAAATCTATTTTGTAGTGAAGACATGAAATGCATCACCAAGTTGTAGCTTATGTAAGGGAGATATTTTATCCATGTCAACATGTCCTTGTTGCATAGGAATTTGTAGTAGCTATGTAGACACTACTAATTGGAATTGAAATTATATATCTAGTAATTTCTTCAAAGAATCCTCAGATGCTCCAGGGGATTTTCCAACCGTTTGAGTGCTTCTATCTTTATTTTTTATATTTCTCCTTCTCTTTTTCTCTACAACCAGAGTAGTCTTCTGCACTCTTTTCTTCCTTTGCAATTCTCTCACCATTCAGAGGAGGCAAGTTTTCATTCTTCTATGTCTTAGGGTTCTCTGGATTCTCCTATTTTTCTTCTTCCTTCTGCTCATGTTCATTGTTTTGTGCATCCAAGAGAGGAAATTCTTGTTCCTTCTCTTAGGTACCATCATTATTATCTTCCTCAACAATATTATCTACAAATAGAGGGGCATTATCTATTATCATGGCTTCCTAATTACCCTCAGGTCTAGACACATGCTCTTATTCAACATTCTTAGTAGGTTCATTGACCTCCAAAGTAGATACATCATGCTCCATTTCAGTCTCTTCATCTAGATACATTTATAACTTCTTCGCTAGATCTACACCCTTTTGCAATGTTTCATCCTCCATCCTTTTTATGTCTTCTTTATGCCCGCTCATTAGGGTGCTGACTCTTTGCTTTATTTTGAATTCCTTGTTGTAAATTTGAACCAATCTTACCCTGTCCTCATTAGTGAGAGAAGATCCAATCTTCTCCAAAGAAAAATTCCTTATCTTTGTATCCTCATCAAATACCTCGTCTTCTTGTGCTCAAAACTCCTTTTAAGTCATCCAGGAGTTGACTGCCAATTTCACTCAAATTGGTATCAAATGTAACCATGTACTTTACAATGGCCTCTTCAATTGTGGCCTTATTCTTATTATTTTCTTTTAGATACATCTGTACAGTTTCTTCTAGTAGACCAAAGTTTGTAATAATATTAAACAAAGCATCTAGTTTTAGAGGGTTGTTCTCCCTAACCGAAGGGAATTTTTCCTTCTTTCTTTTGAACTTTCCCTTAGGAGACTTTTTTTCCTTCACCGAATCTCTTTTATTTCTTCTGAATGACAAATGTCTTCTTCTTCTTCTCTACTTCTTCCTCAGTTTCTATGTCCACAATATCAATCTTAGCTTTCTTTGTATTGGTCTCTTCTTTTGGGGCTTGTGACATTCTCTTCTTCCAAATCAATCGGGGTTTTTCTTCTTCAATGTATTATTCATCCTCACAATTGATATACCTTTCGCTTGTTTCTCTTTCTTTTCTTCTCCTCTTCGAAGGCTTCTGTTGTGTTGCAGGTGCACTGGTTGTATCTTTCTTCTTCATACCAACTGCAAGCTTTGTTTTGGAGGATTTTGGAATATATGGAAAGGGAGTAGAAGTCTTGATGAACCTTATAGTGCTAGGAGTACCCAATAGATCCACATATGGGGCTTGGATCTTATCTGCAATCCTCTTGGAAGAACCAACGACATCTTCCAATTGTGTCTTTATTTTCTCGACATTTTTCTTTATTTTCTTTTCCTTGTGCTTTAGATGCACTTGAATAGATATCTCCTCATAAGTTTAAACCTATCTATAGTAAGGTATCTTAGTTTTCTCAACATCAGATCTGCAAGATATGTGATTACATCTTCTGCTACTTCATAACTCATTTAAGGAATCTAGATTATTTTGGGTTCCATTGCTTCCTTAATGCATTCATCCTTAGTAACCACAAAGGTTATGTATTTCTTATATTTTTCAACAATACTCCTAGGAATCCTTTATCTTTCTTGCATATTATCTTGAAAGGTCTTAAAGAAATCCCATAACATACTATCCTAGTTTTCTATACTTTCAAACCTTCTTAAGTGACCCCTAATTTGAATTGCAATAGGAATACTATCCGATCATACAACACTCTTTGCACTAGGTAATTCTCTGAGAAAGTAAAAAAATAAACATATAATAAGGGTACCATACCAGAATGGGTATCGAGATGATTTTGAAGATTCTTCATCAACTATTGTCTCAAGATCTCGCATAGATCTATGTCCAAACCTTTTTTCACCATCTCGTGAGTAGTATGAATAGCCGTTGTCGACATTGAATTTTCTCTGTTGGTATAGTAATAATTATAACCGATCATCATGGATGCATACTTAACCATTGGATCATCTATGTCCTTCACTATGAGGGAACACTTTTTTGAATTTTTCTCTGGTGAGCTTCATAACCATCTCATTCTTCATGACCTTCATTGATGGAACATGCCCTTTAGAGTATAAACCAATAATTGCCTTGATGTCTTGCTTATTGATTAAATGTGGCATATCCAACCAAATAAATTTATCATGAATTCTTCTCAATGCGTACTTGATCCATGCATTCTCATAATAGAAGTTTAGAAAATTGTTCCATACATCGAGCTTCTTTTCTGCCAAGCTCTCAAATTTTGGTTTCAACTCAAAATCATCTTTGATGAGCTCATTGACCCAAAATTATAACAACTTCAAGTGATTATACTCTTCCATTTTTACATTAATGTACATTCACACATCCTCAATATGCATTATACCATACGAAACTCCTAAAAATGTGCCTTCCAGATTTGTTTCCATGGACTTGAAGGGGTGTTTCTTGAACTTAGCTCTTGGGCGTTCTAAAACATTTATCACTTGAGGGGTAAACATTATGAACCACTTCTAAAACTAGGGTTTTAGCAAGAAGTAATAAATACCTTCAAATTCTTCTACCAATAGGGTTCTGCATGACAACTTCAAATATTTTTGAATTGCCTCTACTCTACTTCTTCACTCTTCAAATGCTCAATTATAAATGAAATTTCCATATGCTAAATCACAAATTAAATTTTCTTAGGAAGACCTAAAGTGCATTCATTGCAGTGAGTAATGTTAAGCCAAAAAGTTGGAAAACCCTAATTGTGCAGTCACAATCACCTTCAACCACTTCACAAATCTCCACAACATGAATTTTCATACTAGAATTGCCATTAATAGATATAGCATGTTGATCTACACATATACCAGTGTGTTGAAAAAATCAACATCACAAATTTGACAAGGGATTTGTTGGCATATTTCTTTTAGTGTTGTTATTGAAGGCAACAAAATTCATTCATCCGGTCCACAATTTAGTACTGGTTCATACCGGTAGAACAAAATGAAGAACAAGGTATCCGGTTAAAGGTAAAGATGTCGATCTGTATACTTCACCAGACTATTATTTTGAGTTGTGGATCTAAGAGGAAGGTATGTTGATGTTCGTACTACCTTATTCAAGAAGTATCGAGGTGCGCATTTACTGGTGTACGATCTAGGAGATCCGGTGTATTGATTTTCTGGTTATCTATGCTAGAAGGCCGACTTGGCGAATATAGCCATTGCGGATGTCTAAGGAGTAATTGGTTAAATGTTTTTATGTTTGAACATGTTTATTTGGGTCCTCACTATGCTATAAATGACTATGGGTGGTGCACATAAATAATTAGTTATGGATTTAGCTGACAGTTGGAAAGTATTTTATGTTTTATGTAAGCCGACATATGAATGATCAAATCTTTGATAGCGGATATATATATGAGATCGGTTGTATCATTTTGGAGAAGTGAATGTGTGTGAAGCGAAGTATATTAGTGTGTGGTGTGAAGTTCAAAAGAATAGTGGTGCGAATTCATTTGTGCATGGATTTGTGATGTTAGTAGCAAAGCAGAGCAAAGCGAAGAGCAGAATCAGGTAGAAGGTCCAGAATCTGATCTATGAGCCTAATTGAAACTATAACTTGGCATAAGTAGATGATATTACTTCAGTTTAATCCTTCAGATGGTTTTAATCTGAATATTTTGTAAGGTAGTGAGACTTTCTATTTTGAGTAGTGAGCTTGATTGCAAGTGCATTCCCCTTTTGTAAAACTTATATTTGAGTACTCAAATTGTGGATTGACCTCCATCGTGTTTTTTTCCCTAACAGGGTTTCCACGTAAAAATCCTTGTGTTATGGTGTTGTGGATGATTAATTTGTGTGTTTGCATCTTTCCTATGGTTTAAATATAAAGTTAATAAAGATCAGATTTGTAGAACACCTAGTGTTCCCTTGAGTCCAACAATTGGTATCAAAGCCTAGTTCCTTGGAAGAATTTTAGCAGCTTGAGGTAGATCTTGGAATGTAATGGAATCTGGTAGTATTCAACATTAGATTTTGGTGGAACTTGATGAACTTGATCAGTCTAAAGCAGAAGTCCAGGAATTGAAATAAAATATTAGGGATGCTCAGAAATTCATTTAGACATTGAAGGATCAGATTGTTAAATCCAAGGAAAAGAGGAAGGATCTCTATGATCAGATTAAGCAGAAAGAGAGTGAAAACATGGATGATGCTCACTTGAATCAAACCTTGAAGGAAATAGTTGAAGAATGTGAAAAGATTGCCAAAGACAATGCTACCCTAAAACATGAGATGAAATCTATGGTGATGAAGTTGACTAAGGAAATTGAAGAAAGGAAGAAGAATGAGGAGAATCTTGCTCAGTCCTTAAAAGAAAGATCTAATGAATGCAAAAGAATAAATGGAGAATTTATTTAGTTAGAAAATGAATTGCAACAACCCAGAAACAATGAAAAAGAACTTGAAAAATAGATTATTATTCTCAAGGATGAACTTACTACTGAAAATGAATACAAGGAGAAGTTTAAGATTAGCTCAGTTAAGCTTGATGAGCTGACTCAAGGATAGAAGAATGCTAAAGACAAGTAAGGTCTTGGATATGAGAAAGGAGAAAGTTCTGGATCTGAACAAAGAAATTTCAGGCAAGGAAATCAGATAAACAAAGGTGGAAGGTATCCGGTGAGACAACCTAATGCTCAAAAGTTTAATGGATATTATTTTGATTGCAATAAATTTGGTCATATGGCTGCTCAATGTAGAAGTAAAATGAAATCAAGTAATCCATCATTCTCTGGCCAATGTTTTAATTGCAAAAAGTTTGGTCATAAATCAATTGAATGCGTAAATGTGTCAAACTACTTTGTCAATAGAAGGAATGTTGAATGCTATACCTATGGAAGAACTGGACATATTACTAATCAATGCAGATCAAGAGGAAATAAATGGAATAATTGGTCTGGACAAGGAAGTACTGTGTGCTACAATTGCAATAGATACAGTCACATTGCAATATTCTGCATAAACAAAATTGTGCATAGAAGAGGTCCAACATACAAAGACAAAAACACACAAAATGGCAAAGGAAAAATGATTGTGGATGAAATAAGAGATTAGATGAAGAAGACATGGGTAAGGAAGAACAAATCTGATGCTAGAAATGGTTTTGCACTGGAACCTGCTTCCGGTAATTCCTTTGGAAATTGATCTCAGGCCATTGGCCCAGGGGGAGTTTTTCAAAGAAAATCCTTTTTCCCCTATACATAAGTTGGTACCAGATCGCGAAAAGATTTTCAGAAGGTGTATTAATGATCTACAAATGTTCTGGAAAATACTCACAAGGAAAATCAAAGAAATCATAGGTCCGCAGAAGATTGTTTCTCTCGCTGTCTGAGAAAAAAGAGTATCCAGAATACCTAGGGAAAAGGCATTTATTACAAGCGTGCGAGCTATAAAAGATAAGTTGTAACCCTCATTTGTCACCTTGCATCAGAGAAGAGAAGGAGGAAATCTCTCTACAATCGAATCTCAAAGGAGTGAAGTAAATTCAGCGACGAATCTCAAAATCCATCAGGTATTTTAGTTATTTTTGGAATTTCCATATAATTCGACGTGCAGTTTTACGAAAGGAAAAATGGAACAAAGCAAAGGGTCAATCAATTTAGATGAATACAACAAGAAATATTTTGTTGCCCGATGAATTGAAATGGGTGAAAGAATCCAAACAAAAGAATTTGGACATTTGGAATGAGTTTCCCTATTTTGAGAACACGAAAATCGTTAAATTCATTTTGAGCAGATTGAATGATGACATTTTGATTTTGGACAAACCCTACATGGTTTCGAAATAAGTAATTGAAAATTTAACTGGATTATGCAAAGTTGGGGATAAACCAAGAAAGAAATCCATCCGAAATAAAGAAGTCGAAACCCTAACCAAAGTTATTGGAGATCAAAGGGCACTGATAATATCGACAATAAAAAACCTTGTGACAAGGTACATTGCACACAAAGTATCATATAAAATATTTTTCAGAAACAAAGAAGGAACAACCTCGGTTGGTGCAATCTACATATCTCACAGAATGATAATGGAAGGTCAGGACTTTGACCTCTGCGGACTGCTAAAGGATCAACTGATGGAGAATGTGTAATTAATGAAGATGATAGATTACCCTTTCAGGTTTGGTACTCTGGTCATATGTCTAGTAATGTACTTTCTGAGTTATTTACTGATGAACAACAATGTGATGTGGAAAGAAAATGAATTGGTGTGCAAACAAATCTACACACACTCTAAAAGTTTGGAAAACTGTGATCAAGCATATGAAAGTTTCTTTAAGAGTTTTCTAGGAAAGCTTGGCTCAGTTGGTATTTCTCTTTCGGTAAAAGCACTTGAAGTTGATTCCTCTTTCGGTGGGATGGAGAGAAAGAAGAAAAGAGAGAAAGAAACTATTTTTTGTACTCCTCTGGAATGCAAGATTTTGAAAATTGAAGGAAAAGGAAACGAATAGGAGATTGTGGATATACTAGATGAGGAATTCAATGAGGAAACTGAGGACACACAGGGAAAAGAGCAAAATTCAGCCAAACCAGAACAAGAAAAGGAAATGTCAGAAGCAAGTGAAGAAGAAGATGACTTGACAAAGAGAAGCTGCAACAACTTGTTCATAAGGAAGGTGGAATGTAGAAAATTGGTCAATTATGGTCTATCAAACCCTCATATGATCAAGATATGATCATAAGTGTACTAAGTTCTCATGTTGTGCTCAGTTACATCAAATTGGAGAGTTTGTGGAATAGTTTACTTGAATAAATGATTGAATGCATTAAGGAAACTATGGACTATGAGTTTTAAAACAAAGAAGAAGGAGAAGAAATCTTACATTTAAAGGAAAAGTTCAAGCTATCACTTACCAAGCTGAAAAATAAAATGAGTTAGCTAAGGCAATGCATAAGTGCAACAAATAACATCTACAACTATTGCATTCGTTGGCCTCATGCAGTTGGGAAATACAAAGAGAAGTTGGAACAAATTGAAACAAAATTGAATGGGATTGGAAAAAGTTTTGATATGTTTCAGGATCAAGATGGTACAATCAAGAAAAGGATTCAAGAGCTACAGTCTGAGCACACAAAATTTTAGTTCACTAAAAACACACTCGTGGACACTTTTTGGAAAGTAAAGGACCTGACTGAATGCGGATTGGAACAGATGGTTGAGATACTGAGGAAAGGTGAAAAATTAGAGGATGCGATCACAATTCTAGAATTCCTCACTGAGATTGTCAAGAGGACATCTAAGAATAAAAGTATGATCATAATAATTGGGATTGCAATAGAAGCTCGGAAGAAATTTCTTCTGGAAATGAAAGAAAACCACAAGATAATTTTCTAACTCAAAGCAGTAGTTGTTCGTTTTCAAAACTGATTCAATTTTTTTGAAGTTTTGGTTATATTTTAAAAGGGGAGATTGAACACGTGTTTTGTCATCATTGGCATAAGGCTTCCAGTTTTTTAATTGATGTCAAAGGGGGAGAGAGAGCAATGAAAAATGCCTTATCAATCTAAGGGGAGCTATGTTTTGAAGTTTCTAAATTTGGCAGTGTACTCATATTGGTTGGCATATGGCTTTTAGTGTTGCCATCAATGCCAAAGGGGGAGATGGTTGGCATATGGCTTTTACTTTTGTCATTGATGACAACCAAATTCATTCATCTGGTCCACAGTTTAATATTGGTTCATACCGGTACAACAAAATGAAGAACAGGGTATCTAGTTAAAGGTAAAGATGTCGATCTATATACTTCACCAGAATATTATTTTGAGTTGTGGATCTCAGAGGAAGGTATGTGGATGTTCATACTATCTTATTCAAGAATTATTGAGGTGTGCATTTACTGGTGTACGATCTAGGAGATCCGATGTATTGATTTTCTAATTATTTGTGCTAGAAGGCCGACTTGGCGAATATAGCCGTTGCAGATGTCTAAGGAGTAATTGGTTAAATGTTTTTATGTTCGAACATATTTATTTGGGTCCTCACTATGCTTTAAATGACTATGGGTGGTGCACATAAAGAATTAGTTGTGGATTTAGCCGACAGTTGGAAAGTATTTTATGTTTTATGTAAGTCGACATATGAATGATAAAATATTTGATAGCAGATATATATATGGGATCGGTTGTATCATTTTGGAGAAGCGAATGTGTGTGATGCGAAGTATATTAGTGTGTGGTGAAAAAATCAGAAGAATAGTGATGCAAATTTGTTTGTGCATGGATTTGTAATGCGAGTAGCAGAGAAGAGCAGAGAGAAGAGCAGAATCAGACAGAAGGTCCAAAATCTGATCTATGAGCCTAACCAAAACTATAACTTGGAATAAGTAAATGCTATTACTTTAGGTCAATCCTTCAGATGGTTTTAATCTGAACTTTTTGTAAGGTGGTGAGCCTTTCTATTTTGAGCAGTGAGCCTGAATGCAAGTACATTCCCTTTTTGTAAAACTTATATTTGAGTACTCAAATTGTGGATTGACCTCCATTGTGGTTTTTACCCTAAGAAGGTTTCCACATAAAAATACTTGTGTTATGGTGTTGTGGATGATTACTTTGTGTGTTTGCATCTTTCCTTTGGTCTAATGTTGAAATGGTTTAAATATTAGAATAATAAAGGTCAGATTTGTAGAACACTGATTCACCCCCCCCCTCTCAGTGTTCCCTTGATTCCAAGAGGATTAAGGATCTTCTACTAAAAATCCCCTGAGCCAAAGCTCTTCAATTAGTTTATGGAGGAAATATCTACACCAACGATTCATCTTTCAATTCACTTTCTTCTTTCTTCTTCAAGATCTTATTCATTTCATTCTTTACTTCAACTGGATCAGACTTATTCTCTACCAAACCATTCTTTTTCACTGAATTAGCCTTATTTTATGAAACAAAGGGTCTCACATTTATGCTTTTGTAAAAATTTTCTTTGTGTCCTAGTTTATTGTATTTTTAACATATGACACCCTTTTTTACAAGATTACTTCCACTCATTGTAGATCTGCATTCATTAGCCTTATGCATAAATCCATTGCATACATAACAATAGCCATTGAAAGATTGAAACCTCATGCCATTATTATAGCCATTCATCATCTGATTTCTACATTCACTAGCTTTATGACCAAATCTATTGCATGCATAACACTGACTAGAAAATGATTGAACATTTTGATTCATTTTTCTTTTATATTCTATAACTTTATGTCAAAAATTATTGTAATAATAACAATAACCATTAAAAGATGGGCACCTTTGTGCATATGGTTTTTTGATAGGTGGTCTCTTGATGATTTTCTTTTGGTTCTGGATCTATTTGACATTTCCCTTCTTGTTATCTCTCTTTTTAATATTATTTGGACTTTGATCTATCTTTAAAATTTCACATTTCTCAAATCCTAATCCTTCTTTATCCTTAGAAGCTTTCTATCAAGCAATAATATCATCAAGCAGTGAGGAGCTTTTTTTGAATTTTTCTTCTCGAATCCTTGATTTTTTCTAGATCTGACCTCAAAGTCACAACCTCTTGTTCAAGCTTTGAGAATTATTCATATTTTTCTTCCAATTTAACATTCAGGTAGTCTTCAACTCTTTTACCTTCTTCAACTTGCACTTTTATACTTTTGATAGTATCATTTGATTTCTTAAGCTTCTCATTTATTTCCTTGATTATGTCTATAGTATTCTTGAGTTTCTCTCCAAGCTTCTTAATGCACTCATCTGCATAACCAAGATCATTTTCTAGTTCTCTATTCTCGGCTTCAGCTTTATCCAAATCATGAAGAGCTGATTTGAGTTCTCCTTCCATATCCACTATGGAATCTTCTTTAGTAAATCCTTTGGGGATAATCTCTTTTGGAGGAATATGATATTTCCTTCTAGCCATGTGTTCAACTCCAAGATCTACCTCAATGGTCAAGCTAATTGAAGGAACCAAGATTTGATACAAAATTTTGAACACCTAAAATACAAAGAGGTGGAGGGTGAATTGGTATTCTTAATAACTTAAACATTCATTCAATGCATCACATTAGTCTTGCAGTAATGGAAAGGAACACAAAAATCATGCATCACATCAAAGAGCACAAGAACACTAGATTTACATGGAAAGACCAAAAAGGGAGAAACCACAATGATGATTAGCTCACAATATAGATATTGCAACTTGTAGAGTAGGGGGATCTATCACCCTAGGACTCTAGGTCATGAGAGAGTCCCAAGGAATAGACTACCCTAAACTACCTTGGCTTTGACTAGATAGGTTTGAGAGGACGAAAGGTTGAGGCTGAAAAGGAAAGGCGAGTAGTGCACCACTTTCCTTCTACTAAAACTAGGTGTTTATAGAATCAAAATATTCGGCTACAAAGGTTTCGATCTGCTACCCAAACAACTGATTGTCTAAGGATGGCAACACAAATCTCAAACTCTAGCATGCCACACTAGCATCTCAGGGATACACTGACATCCTATACAGACAAAGTTCTAGAAAGAAAAAGGGAAACACTACAAGCCTACTAACTATTTGATTGGTTATGCTTTTATAGTTTAATATAGAGTATAAAGATACTGGAAAAAACAAATACAACAAAGAAATGCTTGAAAAGAACTATTCTAGAAATGATGAAGAAAGGATAGAAAATGATATTGTGCTTCCCATGACTTGATTCTCTAATTAGCTCCACTCAAACGTGCTTATACACACAGAAACAAGAAAAAATGTTTGGCTATTTTTGAGGTCTACCTCAATCAGACCCCCATTTTGGTGTTCCCACCTCCATAGATAGCCAAGATGCCACAAAATATGGAAATCGATAAATAAATTAGAAAGGAAGAAGTGCAACTAGATATAAAGCAAAGGCAACTAAAATTCTATCTAATAAGCACAATGATGAAACCAAATAGAAAGACACAAAGTTACCTTCCCAACTATGAGTTCTCAAGTCCAATAGTGGAAGGAATAGAATGATACCACCACCTAGAGAAGGTGAAGCTTGATGATCCTGCAATGAGAGTGGTGTTGCAACTAGAGTATGCTGTTGAAGTTAAATGAGGAGCTTGCGACAAGAAGAAAAATGGTGTAGAGTGAAGCAAGAGTGTGAGAATGCGAGAATGAGAGAAAATGAAGTGCTAGAATGCGAGAGAGAGAATGTAAGAGTGAAGGAATTGGAATGAATTGAGTTTGAGTTAGTAAAATGGAGGCAATATGTCAAATTTCATTGGTCAAGGGAGGCAGGGAACATTACTCTTCACAACCAATGAAAAACATGATGTTTCTGCAGATCCTAGGGGTAGGAATATTGTTAGGATGACAACATGACACATGGACCTCCATGTGGTATGCATGTGTTCCCAACAAAAATTCCTCCATCGATGCAAAAAGACACGGCTTGGTGGAAAGGTGTAGACATGTAAAATTGACTTGACACCTATCACACAATCTCAAACGACATTAAACAACACTAAACGACATCAAACATCACTGAACGACATCAAAAAACATTGAACAACATCGAACAACCTCAAACAATGTCAAATTATATGGAACATCATCTTTGATCATCTCAAAATGACTCAGAATCATCCTGTAACACTTCAGAATGACTTGGAATCATTTCGTAACATTTTAGAATGACTTGGAATCATCCTGTAATACTTCAGAATGACTCAAAATCATACCGTAACACTTCAAAAGGACTCAAAATCATCCCATAACACTTTGGAATGACTCAAAATCATCCCGTAACACTTCAGAATAACTTGGAATCATCCTGTAACACTTCAGAATGACTCAAAATCATCTCAGAACACTTTAGAATGACTCAGAATCATCCCGTAACACTTCAGAATGACTCAGAATCGTCCCGTAACACTTTAGAATGACTCATAATCATGTCGTAACACTTTGGAATAACTTAGAATCATCCCGTAACACCTCGTAATAACTGAGAATCATTCATAATGTCTCGAATAATCTTAGAATCACCCCAAAATAGTTCAGAATCATCTCATAATGTCTCAGATCGTCTTGCATCATCTTGGAATCATCTTGAAACGCTCAAAATCATAGCAAAACGTTCCCGCATCATACCACATCACATCACATTAAAACGACATCAAAAACCTAAATTCCTCTATTAATTGAATAACACAACATTATTTAATTAATTCACTTTTTCATCATTTCTAACAAATTTAATAAATTTCATTTATTTACTAAAGTCCCAAAAACCCTAATTCCTCTATTAATTAAATAAAACAACATTATTTGATTAATTCACGTTTCATCATTTTAGCCAATTAAATAAATCTCATTTATTTAATAAAGTCCTGCTCCCACCTTATTTTGTCCTCATCAATTAAATAACACCAATTATTTAATTATGTCGCTAAATCATCTTATTCCCCTAAGTGGATTAAATTATTAAATAATAATTTAATTACAATACTTTCCCTCCAAAATTTGAATAATTAAATCAAACTATTCAAATCAATTATCAAAAATCAAATAAAAAACTAATGCAATTTTGTTTGCAAAAGTCAAACTTGATTTGCACATTCAAACTCCAAAAAGGAATTAATTAATTAAATCAATTAATTCATATTCCTCACCCACGTTTTGATTGAGAAAATTTCGATTGTTGACTAAGCAATCTAATTTGTTAACTAATCAATCTATTTTGTTAACTAAAACATCACATTCTTAACTAAGCCATCACAAACTTGTCTGATCAATCTGTTCTATTAACTGATCAATCACATCCCTGACTAGCCAATATATTTCCCAATCACACAAATTGTGCAATCCACTTTGCAAAATTCTCTCATGTCTAAATCCTCTCAACACACTCCGACCGTTGATCTAGATATTCTTCAAAACGATCTTGATCGTCCATTTCAAATCTCATTTTCTATATAAAAATTCTCTCCTCACAAAAATAGATCAGGGAATCAACATATATTGAGCAACGAAGTACTATCAAGATCATCCTTAAGAGAGCTTCATCCATTGTCTTCGATCAACCAAACACAATAGGCATTCATCCAAACTTTGCACACAAACTTTGGGGCTTTGTTGTGATAAAAGAAATCCAACATCAAGCAAATATACTCCGCTACAAGATGGTGAAACTGTCTTTTTCTTTCAATTCATATGATAATGAATAGGTTTCTTATTATGTTTTCATTAGTATAGTTCAATTTCGTATGTGTAGGAGTTTCTAGATTTTAGATTTAAGCTTTTTGGTTGTAGATAAGATTTATTCGTCAGATTGCTTTCATGTCCCTCTTGGATCATTAATCTAACGTCCTTCTTCCCCTTCACACATTCTGGCACACTCGGTTGGACCCTTGTCCACTCCTCTAACATTCGTTTGATCTAATTTTGAAGTTGCAGGTCCTGAAAACGCTTCTGTCACATTTTTCACGCGCTCATCCTGAGCATCTGTCTGGAAATTCTGAGCATTTGTCTATCAATAAATTTACATGTTTGTCAGAAGAATGGGGCATTTTTTAGAAGAATTGTGTATTTGTCATGGGAATGGCACATTTTTCTGAAACTTGTGCATTTGTAATTTCTTAAGTTAACATTTGTCTGACAGGGTTTTTAAGCACTTGTTCCTAAAACTGTGCAGTTGTCTGAACCTTGTGCATTTGTATTTTCTTTTCTGAGCAATTGTTTTGATGGAAAAATGCAATAATCCCGCACTCTTGTAATAGGTTTTCACTAATAGGTGTTTTGTTTTTGAATGTGTAGGCGGGAATTGACAGATTTGATGTAGGATTACAACAACTTTAACATGTTTATTGTGGGGAAGGCCATCGGTCCCAGTTGTTGAAATGATTTTTAATTAAACTTAGGAATTTTCATTTCAATGCTCTAAAAATGAACAACAACAAACTCACACTTTGATTTTGGTGTTGTTAGAAAGAACAAATTTTAAGCTTTTTTAACTTAGGAATTTTCATTTTAGTGCTCTAAAAATGAACAACAACAAACTCACACTTGATTTTGAAGTTGATAAAATGAACAAATTTTGAGATTTTTAACTTAGGAACTTTCATTTGGTGCTCATAAAAAGAATAAAAAACACTTCAGTTTTGGGCTCTAAAAATGAACACATTTAATGTTTTCATAAGTAGGAACCTTTAATTTTAGTGCATAAAAAGAGCGAAATCATTTTTCATTTTGTTGATGCACACACATTTTTTTCATTTGTTGACCAAGATAGGACAAGGATTTCCTTTCTTAGAAACACCTCTATTGGAGCTCATAAAAATGAACAAATGTTTCTTTATGATATTTCACCATTGCTATCTTAATTTCTTGATGTCTTGAACATTTCATATTGGTGCAAGTTAAAAAGAACTTTATTTTGTTTATTCATAAATTTTTGGGGATAACATCGCTCGAGGTGTTTAAAATGAATCAAATTTCTATGGATTGTTCACTATGCATTCATTGATTGGAAAAGCTAAAAGTGTTTTATCTTCTCCCCTCACACCTTTTTGGCGATCTTGGGTTAGCGAAAGAGAATTTTTTAGCATTGAAATTTATTTTTAAGTTTACCTTAAAGAGGGGGATTGCCTTGAGATACATCCCATGCTGGAGAACTCATTGCAAGGTCTCGAAGCACGTTTACTAGTAGGCTATATTAAATTTTTTGAAGTTGTAAGAAAGTAGCTTCAAGCCGTGCTGACAACAGACTGCACCTAATCCCATACCTTAAGTGGAATGAGAATGGTTAAAGAGCCTTAAGTGGCCAACGGGTGAGTGTCAAATTTATGCATTCACAGTTACCACTAAGAACCAAATTATTTTAGAAACCACCCTATTATCCAAAAAAATTCTTTGAAAGTGGTGCATCAAAATTTACTTCCGAGAAGTTACTTGCCATGTATGACTATAGGCCCGCACCATAATTTGCATGCAAAAAAAATCTCTTCGGAGCATGAGGCAGGCCTACCTAAGAGAATGGTGTCTATCCCCTAGGGTTGTAATTGCTAGTTTATGTTAAACTTAGCCCATTACATTCAAAACAAATTGACATCAAATTCTATGTTTGATTTAAAGAAAAATAATTCATTGAAAACAAACATTGAACAAGATGGTTAAACCACAAACCCTTTGATTTAGTGCACACTTGTGAGAGAAGCCTTATGTTTGCACTCAATTGAAAGGATCTTTCCTTAAAGGTTTTCGAACATTCTGGCTTCAATTTCAGTGTACATTAATCAAAGTAAACATTTGGAAACTATGGCTTGGGTGTTGCGATTTCACAACCTAAGTTATAGACATGGTCATATAAGTCCATGCTTGCTGAGTTAGTCCAAGTGTTGTCTTATCACTTGCCATACTTCAAAACACAGAGGAAAAGTTGGAAAAGAGTTGTTCACAAGATCATTGTTTGAACCAAAAAAATTTGGAAAGATAGAAGGTCAGATAGTTCCACATCCATTATTGACATCCTACCTATTTGAAATCAAAATCAAATAAACCATTAAGGTCATTCCTCCACTCAGACGTCCATGATATTAATAGTTACTTGGGACTCGTAGATAGTACAAGTAGACTTTCCCACAACATATCCTCTAGAAAAGGAAGTGGAATATAGACTTTAGCTCTTCAACATTTTTGATTTCCAAGAAGTAGTGTCATCCAAAACAACACTCAAGCCCTAGGGCTTGAGCTTCACAACAACCATCCCATAAACCCCACCAAAATTTATGACCATTTGGTGACCAACTGTCCCAGTTCAACTACCGAATCTTGTAGCACCAATCCTTCAACCTAGTCTCACATATATCGAAGGTGAACAAACTGACTTCATAAGCAGCTTGAGAACCTTCATTTTTCAGAAGAACAAAAGACCCCACCAATTTCTCACCACATCAATTGTCATAGATGAAGAGGATGAGAAAAATGACATAGCAGTAGAGACCCATATTACCACTACCCACGTGGCAATAATTATCCCATTCACGATCTTACGTAAGGTCAATATCCCTAAGGTAAAGACCATAGGTCATCATTTTAGATTTAGACATCTAAGTCTGAAAGCTCTCAAGAAACACCTTTGGGCACTTCACGAAACCAAAACTAGGTTGTTATATAGCTTCTACAAATGAGTTTCCAGAAACTATCTAAACTTGTATTCCTTCTACTATTGTCAGAATCCAAGTCTGTTCCAATAGTTCCAGTATCTTACATAATCTATAGGAAAAAATCAGGTCTTTAGAAAATTAAGTCAACTAGAGGGTACACCAATTTTCCATAAGAGACCCAAGTTGTTTATGACGACCATGAGATCACAACATAGAAAAAATATGGAATCCAAAAAGAATACCACCAGTATCCCACAAAAGAATGCCATGAATGATGAGAGTAGCCCATGGGGCTATAGGCCAAGTGACCTTGAAACTCCCCAGAACAGACTAGTATATAGAGACACTTTCATTGATGAGGAAATAAGCCACAAAAAGAAGGAGGTTATGGAACAAGGTAACTAGGACCCAAGCCAAGTAATTATAGAGGAGGTAAACAATGAAGAAGAGATAAATGAGGAAGAATTGTTTGAACATTCTAACAACCCCAAGGTTCTCAAACTAATGGATAGGTTGTTAAGAAAAGACCGGAACTCCTATTTTTTCAAACTAGCACAAAGTGGTGCTAAGTTACCCATGGATTTCAATGTAGAAGCTCTCAAAGACCCAAATTTTATTCCCTTAGGGGACAAATCAGTTGTGAGAAAAATAACCCAACCTCTGGAGAGACCAAATATTCCACTTGTGTTCTCACAAAATAGTGATCAACCTAAAGAGAACCCCTTGTTCAGAAAAAAACAACACAGGTTGAAAAAGCAACAATAGCACAAATGTACCAAGGGGGGGCATTTAAATATATACCTCATAATACCTCCAACATCGATCCTTCCTAGAATAACCAGTATCTTCAACAGGGTGGAACACAAGGCCCCCATCAGAATAACCGATATCTTCAACAGGGTGGAACACAAGGCCCCCTCAAAATAACCAGTATCCTCAACAACGTGGAACATAAGGCCCCCCATCAAAATAACCAGTACCTTCAATAGGGTGGAACACATAATCATCCTTAGAAAAACCAACAATACTATGAACTAGGTGTCCCACCAACACATCATCAGGGTAACCTTTATTTTAGTCCTACCCAACAGGGTGTGCCGTAGAGTGCCCTTGATCAGTCATCCCAACAACAAGGTGTCTTGCCAATGCATCATCAGGGTAACCTTTATTTTAGTCCTACCCAACAGGGTGTGCCACAAAGCACCCTTAATCAGTCATCCCAACAACAAGGTGTCCCGCCAACGCATCATCAAGGTAACCTTCATTTTAGTCCTAACCAACAAGGTATGCCATAAAGCACCCTTAATCAGTCGGCCCAACAACAAGGCGTCCCACCAACGCATCATTAGGGAAACCTTTTGTATGTTCCACCCCCACAACAAGAAGTTAACCCTTCTTATACACAACAAGGAATTAACCCTCCTTACATCCCATATGACTATCAAGGTCCTGTACCTTCACAATACCCAATCTATAACCAAAACCTAATAGGACAACAAGGTTATTACTTGCAGGGTTTGCAAACACATGTGCCAAAAATAGAGATGGAACTAAAGCTAGATGTGGTCACCCAACAAATAGAAGATATGCAGATAGGAGAAAAAAAAAGACCTACACCATGCAAGAAATTTGTCCATTCCCATTCGATCGTTTCATCACAACACTACGCTTTCCAAAAAACTTTGAGATACCCAGGTTTGAAAGAAAGTACAAAGGAGTAGGAGATTTGGTAGAACATGTACGAGAATTCTTGGTATCATGTATGGAGGTGCAGAACAATGATGCCTATCTCATGAGGCTCTTTCCACACAGCCTTACAGGTCATGCTATGGAGTGGTTCACTCGTCTACAACTTGGAATCAAAACTTTTGATGAGTTGTCTAGCAAATTTATAACCCACTTCATGTTTAACATAGAAAAAGATGTCACCATCATGAGTCTATCCATGATAAAGAAAAACCCAAGAGAGTCCTTCACCTCCTACTTGCAAATATGGAGACATAAAGCAAGTTGATGCAAATGGCCCATTCTAGACAAGTAGGTGGATATATTCATCACGAATGTTCTGCCTAAAATAAACTATCGACTCACTATGCTATGTATTGTAGACTTAGAAGAAAAAATTGAAAAGTGGTTACATATTGAGAGAGATCTCATAGAAAAAGGAACTTTAAAGACAAACTCAAAAGACAATCCCTCTAGCTCAAATGAAAAACCCAAAATTTGGGATAAAACAAGAACATTACAAATGATGGAGTGGTAGATGCTAGAGTAGTATGGAACACACAAAACAAAAATTAGAATAAACCACAGGTGGCACAAAAAATATTTGGTCCCAACAACACATAAAGCAACCAAACTACCTATACCAAGAACAATCAGGTTGTAAAACAACAAAAAAATCAAGGAGGACAACAAAGGCAATATGATCAACCTAGGAGGGAATTTACTGTATTAGGTGAGTCACTTGAGACTATCATGCACAAACTAGTACAACAAAACCTCATTAAAACAAATGACCGCCCAAATTATTTGGAACCTAACTTCAAGAAACCATGGTACAATGAGAATGACTTGTGTGATTTCCATATGATCAAAGGACATAGACTAATAGTTGCATGCGCCTCAAACATATCATTCATGACTTAATAGACAAAGGGGAAATAGACATTGATCATCATCTTGGAAATAAGGACCTACAAATATACTTAAACCCAATCCAAAACCATGCTAAGAGGAATGATAAGGGAAAGGGACAAGAGTACCATAATGCTAATTACACATATAGGGACAAAATTTTGGGAACCCTCTCACAAGTTGATGACAGTAGGGAAAATGTAGTAACAATTAGAGGAGGAGACAACAATTGCAACGTAACTACCCGCCGTGGAAGAGTTACTATACAAGGAGCACCTCCCAAACCCACAATTAAGTCACCAAGTGACTACAACATTGTGGAACAGTTAAAAAAGACACCTGCCCTCATCTCAATCCTAGAATTGTTAAAACTATCACTCACACATAGGGAGATATTGGAAAAAGATTTGGAAGTGTCAGTCCCTAATGACCTTGATCCCATTCAACTCCAAGTACTTGACAAGGGCAACAGGCACTGCCATTTTAACCAAGCATTCAACATTGGCATGCTCCCACCAACACGTAGAGTGTATGGAGGTCCAAAAGAGATCCAAATAGTACAAATGATAGCAAAAACCACTATTTTTACCAGATGGGGAGAAATTAAAGATGAAGAAATATTTGAGGAGGACCTTTCATCTATGATCTACAAGGAGGACCAAAAAGAACCCCAAAAGCCACGACCCATTTTAATTGATCCTAACACTAAGGGATATCGATTAGTAAAACAAATGGGATACAATGGAACAGGTGGCCTAGGGCTACACAAAAAAGGCCGATCAGAGCCTATCAAAATGGAATATAGACAAAATAATATGGGACTAGGTTATAAACTGAAAGATGTGGTCATTCCAAAAACCGGACGAACCTCTTGGAAGAAATGAGAAACTTCTGCTAGAATTAAGGCACTGGATATCTACCATGTCATGGACAATGAATTACCCATTGAATAATTATTCAACAACTTTAGAATTGATAGGTTCCCTCTCTAGTACATAGAAACCATTCCCAACATCTATTACCATTCTGAAATGGACTCTAACGAAAATGAATGGGATTTTCCTTCCTTCGTCATAGGATATGATTCCCCTAAATCTAGTAATGACTACCTAGATAACTAATGGGAAAAAGAAACCAGAGCCATATTAACCCTTTCACCTACTTCTGTAAGCTTTGTTGACCAAGATGATAGTTTCCCACTCTGTTACCCACAACTCATAGATTGGGATCAACAACAACATGCACCTATTTGGATCAATTCCAGAATGATGAGGCCATTGCAGAATTCATGGGAGTTTGGAAAAACATACCAATAGGAGATCACAAAGTAGGGTTCATCATGGAACTAGAAAAAGAGGCATAGTTCGGTGGAGAGATTGAATTTACCAGTCGCAAAAATGAAAGAAAAAACATAAAGATACGATCCCCTAGAGAAAACCACACTATGGATTTATCGGATCCAGAAAAGAGAAAAATAAAGGACACATCCGAAGGTGAAAACCTCCCAGAGGAACTTGAATATGAAGGATTCAATCTCCCCATATCCGAATATCAAGAAAGATCAACACTCCTTGTAGAAGAAACATAATCCATAAATGTTTGTACAACAGAGGACCCAAAGATAACATACCATGCAAAATAACTTGATCTTGAAGAGAAAGAAAATTTCATAGTGTTCATCAATGAGAGAAAGATTAAATTTTCCTAGACCTATGCTGACATGCCTGGACTAGATCCAACATTAGTGGTGAATCATCTAGCTATCATCCTTGGAGTGAAGCCTATCAAAGAAAAAATTAGAAAGATGCCTCCCCATATAGCATTATTAGTGAAGGAAGAACTAAAGAAGTTACTAGATGTGGGTTTCATTAGACCCATCGACTATCCACAATGGATATCAAACCTAGTACCAGTTTCCAAACCTACTGGGGGCATAAGGATATGTACAGACTTTAGGGACTTGAACAAAGCTTTTCTGAAAGATGACTTTCCATTACCGAGCATTTGACATGATTGTAGATCTAACAACAGGGCATGAGATGCTGTCTTTGATGAATGGTTTCTCAGGATACAACTAGATAAAGATCTCTCCAAATGACCAACACAAAATGGCATTCACCTGTGCTTGGCAAAATTTCTATTGGAATGTAATGCCTTTTGGTATGAAGAATTTAAGAGCAACCTATCAAAGAGCGATGTCGACCATATTCCATGACATGCTACACACAATCATGGAGGACTATGTGGATGAAATCCTAGAAAAGTCAATCAAAAGGGAAGATCACTTGACAAACCTAGCAAAGGTATTTGATCGATTAGAAGTGTACAGTCTGAGACTCAACCCAAAAAATGTGTGTCTAGAGTAACTTCTAGAATTCTATTAGGGTACATAGTGTCAAGAAGAGGGATGGAGGTGGATCCTATCAAGGTAAAATCTATAATGGAGATGCCTCCACCAAAGACACTCAAACAACTGAGGAGCCTACAAGGGAAGCTACAATCAATCAGGCGATTTATCGCACAACTAGCAGACAAATGTCACCCTTTCACTCATCTCCTACACAAGGAAATCACCTTCAAGTGGGATGGGAGATGTGACTAGTAATTTTATCAAGTCAAGGAGTACCTGCTTTCTCCTCCTGTGCTCATGCCACCAATTCTAGAAAAAGGAGATGATACTTTATGTGTCTACCACACAAGCATCATTGGGAGCTCTCCCGGCACAACTAGATGAAAACAATAAAGAAAGGGCAGTATACTATATCACCAGAACACGAGTGGGCTATGAATTGAACTATTCACCTATTGAAAGAGCCTGTCTCTCAATCGTGTTTTCTACACAAAAGCTGAGACATTACAACTTAAATGGAAAAGTGAAATTGATATCAAAGGTGGATCCACTTAAGTATTTACTAACAAAGTAGCCTTAACAGGGCGAATAGCCAAACGAGTGATGATCCTGAGTGAATTTGATATAGAATACATAGACATGAGAGCTATAAAGGGAAAATTCATAGCAGTCCAATTGGCCGAAGCACCCATAGATGATCATAAAGCTCTCCCAGTGGATTTTCCAGATGAGAACGTCTTGATGACAAAATAGACATGCCAGTGGACTCTATACTTTGACGGGTCCCATACTCAACATGGTTAAGGAGCAAGAATATTATTTGTCACACCATAGGGAGATAGTATACCCAAAGCCTATAGGATTGCATTCTCTTATACAAACAACATTTTAGAGTATGAAGCTCTTATCATAGGGCTCAAAATGGCGATCGAATGGAGAATAAAAGAGCTACATGTCTTTGGAGACTCCCAGCTAGTAATCAAATAGGTGAATGACGAGTACCAAACAAAACATGAAAAATTACTACCATACAAAAGAATGGTGGATAGCTTCAAGGAGTAATTCATCAAAATAAACTTTGAGTAGATTCCTTTAGCTAATAACATAGTTGCTTATGTAATGGCCACAATAGGCTTGCTACTAGATATTCCTCAGAATGTGCCTAAACATGAATTCCTCGTGGAACAACTACTGGTGCCTGCATTCGACATCCCATAATAAAAAATAGTATGTGTTGTTGTTGGTCCTAACTCCCCATGGTACCAAGATACTTTTGGCTATATCCAGAGCGATATCATACCACCCGACTTAACGACTACTTAGAAGAAAACCTTTACCCATAGGACCTCCCGTTTTATGATCTTAGGAGAAACCCTATATTTTCATAGCCTAGATGGTATGTTACTCCAGTGCCTTAATGTAGAAGAAGTACAAATGGCCTTACAAGAGGTCCACGAAGGTATTTGTGGATCCCACTCTAGTGGACCTAACCTAGTCCAAAAGCTACTTAGAGTAGGATACTATTGAACTTCCATAGAGAAAGACTGCATTTAACATTCTAGAAGGTGTCGACAATGTCAACAACATAGTGATCTAGTTCATGCACCATCAAAAGAGTTGAGAACCATCACAACACCATGGCCTTTTTTGCAATGGGGATGAGACTTGGTAGGTAAGATATCACCTGCTCCATCCAACGGGCACAAATTCATTATCACCGCAACAAAATACTTCACAAAATTGATAGAGTAAATTCCATTGACTTGTATCATTGGAAAACAGATATCAAAATTCATTTTGAATTATCTCATTTGTAGGTATGGAATCCCATAAACAATTGTAACAGACAATGGCACCCCATTCAAGAATTAGGATGTCCAGGAACTCTATTCCATATTCTCTATCCAACATTGATTTTCTACTCCCTACCATCCTCAAGGAAATGGTCAGGTAGAGGCATCCAATAAAACAATCTTGGAAATATTGAAAAAGACTGTCAACGATGTCGGTCATGATTGGCATTTTCAACTAAATCCAACCTTATGGGCTTATAGAACCAGCATCGACACACCTATTGGTTCCACACCTTTTTCCTTGGTCTACGGATTAGAAGCAGTGTTACCTATCGAAGTTGAAATACCCTCATTGTGAATCTCACTAAAAGGAATTGTAAGCAATGAAGAATATAGGGTATGTAGATTGAGTGAATTAGAGCTCCTAGATGAAATAAATTTGAGTGTGTTAAACCATTTGTAGGTTTATCAAAATCGGCTCAAATGAAGCTATGACAAGAGAATCAAAGATAGAAACTTTCAAGTTGGTGACTTGGTCCTCAAGGAGAATTAGAAGATATAATTGAATCAAGATGGCAAGGGTAAATTTGAACCTAACTAGTTAGGTCCATTCACCATAACAACAAGTTATGGCTCTGGGGCATATCAGTTGGCTACTCTTGAAGGAGAACCTCTAGAGGAATCGTTGAACAACATCCACCTCAAAAAATTCTCTACATGAAACGTGTTAGAGTAAAGTAATTAATTAACTTTACTCTCCTCTTAACAATTCTCTTTATGCACATATATTAGTCGTTTAATAATTAATATTAATTATTAAATGCACTCACCTTTAGGGTTAGGGTTTCCTTTAGGTTTAGATCTCCTTTTATAAGGATTGATCTCTTGTATCTTTTTATGATTCATTCATTTTTTTGATAATACAATTTTGCACATTGTCAGAGCCAAACCCTTTTTTTGTTCTCTCTCTTTCTCTGCGACAAGTTTCTTGCATGCAGGTGTTCATTAGGTTCTGTGGATTTGTATTTCTCAAATCCTACATGGTATCAGAGCCAGATCTGTTGCAGCTTGTTTAGTTTTTGAAAGAATTAGAGATCTAGGTTTTGGTTGCATCAGATCTGTGTTTGTTTTCTAGTTTTTTATTTGGAATAGGGGGGTTTCTTTTTTTTTGATGCACTTTGAGCTCAAATGGACCTCACCGTTGAGCTTGCAGCATCCAAAAACCCCTAAATCAATTGTTCATTCGTCGATTTTGGCTACAATCGATCAGGGAGGCAAATTTTTTTTTTCCCTAAAGCCATACGGCCCCAGGGCACACCGTTCGAGAAGAAAAAAAATCAAAAATTTTTAAAAAAAATTGATTTTTTTTTTTTCAATTTCGGTTGAAAAACCTGCGGCCAGTGTAAATTGGGACCGCCGCCAAGCAGCCACTGGGCAGCCACCCAACGACCACCCAACCGCCCCCGCCCCGCCGCTCCACCGCCACTTTGCCACCCGCCCGCCACTTGCAGCCCAAGCTCTGCCGCCTCCGCCGCCCATGCACCGCCTAAGCTCCACCTTCTGCCCGCCAACCCCCTGGTCAGCCACGTGACCAGGGGCCGAAGGATTCTTAGCCCTTGAGGGCTGTGTTATTTTTTTTAAAACCCTTTGAAGCTGCTTTCACGAAATCGGGTGTATCTCGGGTGTCTTAGCTCGGTTTTTCAAATGAAAATAGGTGTCGAAAAGCTGGTTCCGGTGCTGTTCCATTGGTGCTGGATTGTCTTCAAAATTTTCCAGTTTGGTTGCATTTTTTTGCAGTCAAACTTAGATGATCTTTTTGCACTCTGAGGGGCATAACTTGCTCAATTTTGCTCCGTTTTTCGAAAGTGAATAGGCATCAGAAAGGTGGTTCTGTGATATTTCCAGATCTGCAGTTTATTTCATCAGAAAATTCTTTAGGTACACATAGTTTTTCTCTCAAACATCTATTGCTATCTATTATTTTCTGGCTTTCATTTTGTATTGGGGATTGGTTTTTTGCATTGTGGGGGGGTGTTTTTTCTTGCTTTCTGTCATTTACATCAGAAAACCAGAATCTATAAACACCAAAACAAAAAAAACCCCTTCTGCATCTTTTGTCTAGTTTTGAAAGACCACTAAATAATAATAACAAAAATTCAGAGCAGTTGAGGCATAGTTCACAACATAGCCGACAGATCTATTGAGCCTCTCACACCGCATAATTATCACACTTGGAAGGGCCGCATGATGACACTTCTCTAGTCTTGAGGGTTATGGTCCTGTTTGGATGAGGTTCAGCCTCAATTGACTCGCCCCTTTGAGGTTATGCAACACAGGAACAATATGGATCAGGCTATGGGATTGATGGCTTTGCACATTTCAGACAGTCTCTTGTTTCATCTTGAAGGGTGTCTTACACCTAGGGCCATTTGGACCAAGTTTGATGGAATTTTTGGCACTATCAACCAGTTCAGAGCATTGCAGCTTGAGGCCGAGTTGACTTCCTTGGTACCTGATTCATTTCGTTCCATTGAGGACTTTCTGATGAAGTTCAAACAACAAAGATCTATCTTGCAGGGTTGTGGAAAGACTAAGACTGATACATAATGCATCTTCCTGATCCTCTCCAAGCTTTGGGGTCCATTTCAGATCTTCTCTTTGACCTTCTATTCCACCATGGATGCCTTGGGTGCTCGCCATGTCATGCCTACCTTTGAGGTATTTTTTGATCATTTGACTCGTGACCAAGCCAAGCTCAAGCAGATGGATTCACTTTCAGGTTCATAGAACCAAGCATTGGTAGCCCAGTCCTCCAAGGAAAAACAGAAGCAAAAACCAAAACCACAGACCACAGAGCATTGGAAGGATTCTAGTTCACATAAGACTTTTGATTCACCTTCTCCTAAGGGGGAAACATCAAAGAAAGACATACCTAAGTGTGCTTATTGTACTAAGCCAGGACATGATGAGTCCAAGTGTTATGAGAAGAAGATAGATGGATATGCAAAACAGGTTTCAGATTTGATAGCTCTGCTTGAGAGGAGCCATATTCATCACTCTTCTTCATCTACTTCAGGCGGGTCTTCTTCTTCTTCTTCATCATCATTCCAGATAGATGGACAGGCCCCACATAAGGTTCATGCATTATGTGCAACCACCAGTTCACATTCTTCTAGATGGCTACTGGATTCAAGTGCTTCACACCATATGGCATCTTCTTAGGACATGTTCTCATCTTTCAAGACTACGTCCTCACCACACATATTGATGGGTAATAACACTTATATGAGTGTATGTGGGAAAGGTTCTATCGATCTTGATGATGGTACATTCAATGATGTACTATGTGTTCCATCTTTGTCCACTAACCTTCTCTCCATCTATCAGATTGCTCATAGTGGGATAGGGAAGAAAGTTGAGTTCACACCTGATTCAGTGCACATCAAAGACATTCAGACTGGCAACATTGTTGCAACAAGGATAGTTGATCATTCTTCACGATTGTATGCATTTACACAATTTGTTCCACCATCTCGCTCTCCTTTTAAAAGAGAGCATGCAGTATTTGAGGAGAAGTTCGGTCACTTGAACTTATGTGTTCTTCCATCTGTTCATGAGACTAGTGTTGAGACTTCTACACCTCTTCCTCCCGTTGAGATCATATTTGTTTAGTAGGATACCTCTTCAGTTGTGACTGAAATTGTTGCTCCACTCATCGAGCCATCAAGTGCAGTTATTAAGACCATATATGAGGATATTCCTTTCCTCACAAATGATAGATTCAACACACCTGTTATCCCTTCTTCATTGGAGATTCCATTTTAGGATCATCTTGAGTTGTTTGATTCACCATTTTGTTATTCATACACTCATGTTGCTGTTCCGTTCTTTAGTGGACATCATCTAGGACTTCCATTTTCACCTCACATATAGGGATTTCCTCTTCTTCGACCATTGGATCTATTTCTTCCTCCGAGGTGACAAATCGGTTTGATCATTGGCATAGGGGTTCTCTCATTCTGGGGGGGCTTTAGAGTCTCCACTCTCTCTCATGGGGGGGTATCTGATTGTATATCTGCATATGTTATTGAGAGAGTCTCTTGAGACATTCCATTTGTACTTTCCTTTTGCATCTCTTTTTGGAGAGGAGTTTTTTCCCACCGAGTTTTCTCCTTTACTCCACTTTACTGAGATTTGGTTGTATTCGGGTACCTGATCAGGCCTAGTTTTCGGGACCCAATTTTACTTTCATGCATTGTACTTACATTTTCTTTTTTGCACATGTTTGTAGCTGCACTCTTGCTCATCTTAAGGGGGGGTGTTAGAGTAAAGTAATCAATTAACTTTACTCTCCTCTTAAGAATTCGCTTTATGCACATATATTAGTCATTTAATAATTAATATAAATTATTAAATGCACTCACCTTTAGGGTTAGGGTTTCCTTTAGGTTTAGATCTCCTTTTATAAGGATTGATCTCTTGTATCTTTTTATGATTCATTCATTTTTTTGATAATAAAATTTTGCACATTGTCAGAGCGAAACCCTTGTTTTGTTCTCTCTCTTTCTTTGTGACAAGTTTCTTGCATGTAGGTGTTCATTGGGTTATGTGGATTTGCATTTCTCAAATCCTACAAAACGTGTCAGAATACCCCAAGAAAAAGGGTAAAAATCCTAAAAAATGAAAAAAAGAGATAAAAGAAAGTAAAATAGTAAAGAGAAATAAAAATATCTTTGAGTGAAAACCACTTTGTGGGACTCCTAGAATAGGTACCATAGTGAAAACCTGGTAAACAGGCGCTATGCATGAATAAAACATACATTATTATCTATCAACACTTTTTCATAGCATCTACCCATCCATTTCATGAATCATATGTCCAATCATGGCTTGTCACTGATTAGGGCAACTTCTCGAAGCTAATCAAAATTTAGATTTGGTAAAAATCCAATCAAGGTCATAAAACAAGAAAAGTAAAAAATACTACAAAACAACAAAGATCATAAGCATATATAAAATATCAAAATAAACAACATCGTTGGGTTATTCCTTCAATCAAACAGTTTAAGATATCAACATTTTCTTGAACCTCACAGCTAGTTCAAGTGAATTTCCCACAACATATCCTCTAGACATAGAAATAGGATATCATCCATACTATCGATGTTGTTTACGCAAAAATAGTTCATGCTTTGAGTCCAATGGTTGAACTACATGTTCTCTGAATGTACAATGTAGGCAAGGCTTTTTAGCCCCCGAGACCCTAGGTCAGTCCCCTTAGGTTTCCAACATGCTTTATTTTACTTACTCAAAAAATACAAAATCCAAACAAATTGAATAATACAAAATCCCAAAAAACATTCACAAAACAAAAAAGGTCAAACCAAGCAAACTACAAGCCTTTGTGTAGACAACATAGGAAAGACTTATCTTTGATGAGCCCCTGAGGCCCTAAGTTAGTCCCCTAAAAAAAAAACTCAAACATCATAAAAACTTAAAAAAAAAATAAATCATAAAAACTTAAAAAAAACAAAAGGCCTGTCCCATCATCAACGTCCACAATAAAAATTTCAACCATAATAAACAAACCGTTGTAATCACCCTTTTGACAAAAAAAAACAAACAAAAAAAGAAAACATCAACAACTAGAACTTTCAAGCAATAACAATCGCATAAGAGTTGAATATAAATAGAAAAATACAAGGCCAAAGTATCAACTACCTATCTTTTTAAAACAAGTCCCAACAACATCCTGAGATATACCTTAACGGATCTATTCCTACTATAGACATGATCAACAATGTATAATAGACCCACTCTAAACAGATATGGCAAGTGATACCGCAACTTTGTTTTAATCTTTTTGTGGTCTTACTTATGTGATTTATTTTATTAACTCATTCCCAGGATCTCTCAAGGATGTCCATAACGATTTAGAGAAGAATGAATGGGGAAAACTGTGTGTCATTTTGATTTGTTGTTTGTAATATTACCATGGCGAATACTTGCTTTATTTAGTATGGAAGTTGTATTAAAATGGTTCGTGAAGTAGTTACATGTTAGGTGTTCTATACCTCTCTGTGTGATTGGTTTGAAACATTTTTCATGCAATCCCCTTATACTTTAAACAATGTTTCCGTATGTCTGGTATGAAAAAAGATACTCTTTGTAGAGTCAAAGTCCACATAAAAGATACAAAGTCACCTTGGTAATTCATACCCTGGTGCATCATATCTATTTTTCTACATCAAAAAGGATTATTCAAACAACGAAGTATCTAAAGGGAAGCAAAGTCACAACATCAATTCTATCCATCATCATATTTCTACTAACTAACAAACATCATCATATTTCTTCTAATTAACATCTTTTTTCTATCTATCTATCATCATAATTCTTCTAAATTAACAATCATCCTACATAACATGTCATCAATACCATATTCATTCTATATCCACAAATGTTATCAAAATATATCATGATGATAATAAACCAATTAAAAACATCATGTATCATGTATGGGGAATTCATCTATCAACATCCATCATCATAAAATGAAACAAATTATGATTCCTACATCTACATCATATCCATACATCAGAAAAACACAAAAACACAAATAAACATACATAATCATATATCACCATCACATAAACATACAATAAGGTTGAAACGAAGAAGGTATATCTCATATATATATATCATCATCATCAAAAATGAATATGTCATAAGCGCATCTGCAATGACACAAGTGTGATAGGAAAAGTACAAAAATCATAACATATATAAGAGGTCTCGACTGGACCAATGAATATGTATAACATACATGTCTAAAAAATGCCTTTGAACCATGAAACAAAATGAAGATCAGGTATCAAAAATGGTAAAACCCCAGCAAGATGGACAAAACACTACTGAAAACCAAAATGATTGGGCTGTCTCATAGAATGATCACCTACACCGGCACTAGCATTGCCATCGCCATCACTCACAACACTAGGCTCCCCAAACTGTGGATGTCGAGAGGCCCTAGGAATGGTAGAATCATATAAAGTTTGATAATAGGTAGATTCTTGTAGATACCTATCTCGCTCTGCTCGTAGAACATCACGCTCTATCTAGAGAGTATCTCTCTCTGCTATCAGTAACAATACTTGAGCCTCTACAACATGTCATCTACCAATATCACTCTCCTGATCTACCCAAAGATAATCTCTCTCTGCTGTTAGTAATACTACCTGAGCCTCTTTCGCATGCAGTCTACTGAACACACTATCTCGTTCAACCCTGATAGTATCTCATTCAACCCTTAGAGTATCTACCAAACCCTCTGCGTCCTGTCACTATGCAAACTCTGCATCTCTGTTCAAAGTCATCTGAGCTAGCAACAAATCAACATTCCTAGCTGGTGGAGGAGGATATTGAACCTATCTTTGACCTTGTGCACAATACACCTACTCATCCTGAATATCCTCTACCTCATCATGTCGAGGTCAACCCAATTACTCTACTAGAACCTCAGCACGTTGTCACTCACCACGATGACCTGTGATGCTAGCTCTTCCCATAATAAGACCACCTCTAGGATCAGTAAGCCTCAAAGGCCTGTGTCATGTCCACCACTCCTCATAATCACGAGTAGTACATGGATCCGCCACTTCAACTGACCAACCCCAACCAACTGGGGAAAGTGCTGCAAACTCAGTAGTAACAATATTTGCATCAACTTGGATACCCCATATACGGAACTCCTGACAAGTCCAACCAAACCGAGCCTCATAGGCATCAAGAATCTGCCCTTTCCTCTCACCAAACTGACAACAAACTTGATCGGGTAGATAATGTTGGCAAGAAAAGAATAGACAACTGAGAGGGGGGGTGAATCAGTTGTCACATAAACTAACACTTATTTATCCTTATTAACCCTTAATCTTAAATCTGATAATTAACAGTGAAATCATGAATCAATAACACAAGAAAACCAAGATTTTATACGTGGAAACCTTGTTAGGGAAAAAACTATAGTGGATGTTAGTCCACAAGATTATACCCTATTAGAAGTATAATGAAAATAAGTAAGGAATGCACATGCATTCAGGCACATTACCTAGAGCTCACTATTCAAATGGGAAGGCTCACTGCCTTACCAAAAAAATTCAGATTAAATCCATCTGAAGAGTATGAGATGAGAAATTAGCTTCTTCAAAATTCTGATGATAGCTTCGATTAGGCACATAAATGCTTCTTCACACTTCACTCAGTCTTCTTCACACTCTGCTCTGCAATTGAATGATCTGATATTTATTTGCATATTTCACATACACACTTCATGTTTGCATATCTCAAATGAAGAAAACAATCGCTCTTATATATCCGCTACATGGAATTACATTAACAAATCTGCTGACCAAAAGTAAAAGAATAAATTACAAACTGTCAGCCCAATTCATGAAAAAATCTCAATGCGCACCAACCGAAGTTGGTCACAACATAATGAAGACCTAAAAAAACTTCCTTGAACATTCCAAACATTAAAAGATTAATCCACAAGGATCCGCAACACACTACAACCACCATGTCGGCCAAGAACATGAAAAATGAACACACAACGGAAAAATCTCTGATCATGATCACACCAATCAGCATGAACGTGCAACAAGGATAGAGCATGATATAGAAACATCAAAGAACAATGCACGAGCATACACAACAATTGAAATTACTAGAATCATGTTCTCTTCTTCTAGAAACATCAGCTACAGTAATAGAATAATTTTAGAAACACAAAAACATGCAACTTGCACAAATCTTGATGCGCGCCTATAAAAATTTTGGAGTAAAAACTAGATAGGCTCAGCAACAAACCCTTTAAAGCGCAACACCTGAATAGAAACATACTGAATTTTCCACCACGCTGAACTTCACAACACTTCAAAACTTCGCATACAACCTTCAACATATTTATTATAATTTTCTCAATATCCTCGACATATACAACCTTCAAAATCACCAATGCTAATAGTGTTGACATCAATGACAACCACATATCAGAAACACAACTACAACATCCAATAATCTCCACCTTTGGCATTGATTGCAACACATGATGTGAAAAATACCATCAATACAACTAACTCTTCTCAAACTTTTCTTCTCCTCCTTACATTACTCTTCCATCTTCTCCCCCTTAGTTCTGATTACTCTTCTCCCCCTTTCTTCTACAAATTTTTTTCACATTACTCTTCTCCCACTTTGAAATCAATGGAAAAGGTAGACATGCTTGAAACCACATATCTGAATCATCTAACTACTCCCCCCGAGTAGCAGCCACCACAACATCAATTTGAAACAAGATATGACTCTGAGTACACAGATTGATGCAAATACTTGCATCTTAGTTCAAATTAGGACAAGAAATCACCCCTAAATTTCCTTTGAGATACTCAAAAGTATCCTTAGGAAATGTATTAGTAAAGATGTCTGGAATCTATTCTTTTGTAGGTACATACTCCAGTTTGACTTCTTTATCACTCACTTTGTCTCTCAAAAAGTGATATTTGATAGATATATGTTTTGTCTTTGAGTGCAACACCAGATTCTTAGAAATGTTTATGGCACTTGAATTATCAAAAAATATATCAACATGATCATTATACTCAATTTTGATATCTCTCAGCATCTGCTTCATCCATATTACTTGAGTGTAATTGTTTGCAGCAACAATATATTCTGCCTCAACAATAGATAAGGAAATGGAATTCTATTTTTTACTTAACCAAGACACCAACTTCTTCCCCAAGAAGAATGCACCACCACTAGTACTTTTTATGTCATCCACATCTCCTACCCAATCAACATCAGTAAAGGTGCTCAAAGTAAGATCATCATCTTTAGGATACAAAAGACCAAAGTCAATTGTCCCTTTCAAGTATCTGAAAAATTCTCTTCACAACAGTTACACGGGATTCCTTTGGATCAGCTTGATATCCAACAACCATACATACAACGTTCATGATGTCTAGTTCGGTCTAAGTCAAATAAAGTAATCCACCAATCATTGATTTGTATCTTGGTTTGATTTGCTTTAGAAGAATTATCATTCTGTGTTAATTTGCATCCGGTTACTATGGGTGTACCAATTGGTTTTGAGTTTTTCATGCCAATTTTTTTCAGTAATTCTCTTACATATTTGGACTGAGATATAAAGATTCCATCATCTAACTGAGTAATTTTCAATCCTAAAAATAATTTCAGCTCTCCAATCATTGACATCTCAAATTCACTTTTCATTTCATCAACAAACTTCATACATAAGTCATCATCACCTCAAAAATTATTTCATCAACACAAACTTCAATAATCAACTCTTTATCTCGATCCAACTAGAAATAAAGATTACTGTCAACAGTACCTTTATCGAATCCAAGCTTCAATAAGTATTTATCCAATCTAGTGTACCAGGATCTAGGGGCTTGTTTGAGTCCATACAATGCTTTCTTCAATTGACAAAGCATATCTTTTTTATCAGTTAGCTGCAATCCATCTGGTTGCTCAACATATACTTCTTCTTCTAGCTCACCATTTAGAAATGCTGACTTTACATCCATTTGATAGACTTTGTAGTTCTTAAAAGAAACATAAGCAATAAATAATCTTACAGCTTCAATTCTAGCAACAGGGGCAAAGGTTTCTTCAAAATCAATACCTTCCTTCCATGAGTACCCTTTACATACTAGTCTTGCTTTATTCCTGACCACTTCACCTTGTTCATTCAGCTTATTCCAAAAGACCCATTTAGTTCCAATCACATTTTTGTTCTGAGGTCTGGGAACAAGAATCCATGTATCATTTTTCTCTATCTGCATCAGTTCTTCCTTCATTGCTTCCATCCAATATTCATATTTACATGCTTCATTGACATTGTTGGGTTAAGTCTTGGAAATCAGGCAATACTCTTTTGCAATTCTTCTTCTAGTCTACACACCTTTGTTCTTGTCTCCTATAATCTGATTTTTAGAATGATTTAGCTTTACATACCTCGAAACTTTAGGATTCTCTCAAAATTCTGGTTCTTCTATTCTTTCTTTTGCGCTTCCACTAGCTTCTCCTTCTTGATTTTCTTGAGTCACCGAAACAATTTGAACTTGATTATGTGTTAGAGAATTCTTTCCATTATCAGTAATATCATGTTGGTCATATAAATCATATCCACAATATCTGGATGATCTAACAGTGTTTTCATCAACTCTAACATTTTCACTTTCAACCATTTTCCTTAATCTTCTATTATAGCACCGGTAGGCCTTGCTCATAGTAGAGTAACTTAGAAAGGTTCCTTCATCACGTCTAGCATCAAACTTTCCAATATCTTCATCTCTCTTGATATAACATCTACGTCCAAAGATTTTGAAATATTTAACAGTAGGCTTATAACCAAACCACAACTCAAAAGGAGTCTTACCAAAATTACCTTTGACATTTACCCGATTAATAGTATATACAAAAACACTTACAACTTCTCTCCAGTAGATATGAGGAACATTACCTTCCAAAATCATAGTTCTAGCAACATATATAGTTGTTTTTTTCTTTCTCTCAACAACTTTGTTCTGTTGAGGGGTCTGAGGAGAAGATAACAGTCTTTTGATTCCATATTTTTCACAGAAAGAATTGAACTCACGGGAAGTGAATTCACCACCTTTGTCTGACCTTAAGCATTTTATCTTCAATCCCGTCTCATTCTCGGCCATAGCTTTGAAACTTTTGAACTTTTCTAATGCTTCATGTTTTTCTCTCAAGAAGGAAACCCATATCATCCTAGAGTAATCATCAATAAGCAAAATAAAGTATCTTTCTCCTTGTAGACTTCTTATTCTAGATCAGTATACATGAACTCTTGTACTCCATTAGAATGATGTTGTTTGCTCTGAAAATAAATTCTTGTCTACTTTCCCATCTAAAATTCCTTGCATATAGTGTTAGCAGGCTTCACTAACTTAGGAAGATCTCTAACTGCTTGAGTGGAGCTTACTTTGACAATGTTATCAAAATTCACATGACACAACCTCCTATTCCATAACCAACTTACATAAAATTGAGAAATTAAACAACTTTCACTAGCAAAACTTAGGTGAAAAATATTACCTCTTGTCTTTGTAATTGAAGCGATTACATTTCTAGAACTTCCTAGTATCCTGCACTTACCATCTTTGAATTGAATATTGTATCCCTTGTCTACCATCTGTCCAACACTCAACAGGTTATGCTTCAATCCTTCAAAATAAAGGACATCATCAGTATTATATTTACCACCAAGAGAAATAGTGCCTTTGCCACAAATCACACTAGCATTGTTATCTCCAAATCTTACAACAACACCGTCATATTTTTCCAAGCTTATAGAATTTCTTTTGTCACTAGTCATATGATGTGAACATCTGCTGTCAATCACCCATTCATCCTTTTCTTCAATTTTTCTTGCAAGAGCTTTCTCAATATTATTACAACTAGAAGATTTAGTGGACACCATACCATTTTCCTTGATAGTAATGAATACCCATCCATCTTCATTTCCATTTTCTTTATCAGATTCATCATCAGTAACACCTTCTTCAACATAATAACATTTCTTTTGAAATCAAGGCTTATCAGGTTTGAACCTAGGAACTCTTTCAGGACACCTTGATGCAAAATGACCTATCTTATTGCAAGAAAAAAATTTAATAGGAAAATTTCCTTTATATTTACCTTGTCCTGTGGCTTCTCTCTTCACAATAAATGCTTCCAGCTCTCTTAGCTCTCTTTATTCATCTTCAATCTATTTCATCTCATATTCATACTTGAATGTTTTTCTAGAAATTTCTCCTAGATCATATCTTTGTTGGTTTCTTCCAGATATAGTAGTCTTGAATGCAAATTCTATCTTAGGACTAGATTCACCAAATTCACTCAATTCAAAGGCAACAAGTTTACCAATCAACATGTCTCTTGTCACATTTGTTACTGTACTGATTTCTTCAAGAGCATGAGCTTTTATTTTGTAATAAGTAGGCAATGATCTGAGCACTTTAGCCACAATCTCTTCTTCATCCAAGATTCCACCAACACATCTAATACCCATCACTAGTTCAATCACCTTTTACATGAAAGAAATAATGTTTTCATGTTCACTCATTTTTAAGTTTTCCCGCTTGCCTTTCAGACTTTATAGCTTAGCAAATTTCACTTGTGCATTTGCTTCATACAATGTCTCTAGCTTCTTTGATCTCATTAGGAGTAGAGGGACCATTCTGAGGAATAATATATTTGTTCTTTGTAGTCTTCCAGAAGGGATCACCAATGCACTCCAAATGACACACCATTCTAGCTTTCCACAAAGAGTAGTTTATTCCATCGAATCTAGGACTATCCTTCTTGTATGATGCCATCTAGGATCACCTCAAGCTATTAAACTTATTCAGAGGAACCTGCTCTGATACCAATTGTTGGAAAGACAAGAATAGACAACTGAGAGTGGGGGTGAATCAGTTATCACAAAAATTAACACTTATTTATCCTTATTAACCCTTAATCTTAGATCTAATAATTAGCAGTGAAATCATGAATCAATAACACATTAGAAACAAAAGAACACCAAGATTTTATATGTAGAAACCTTGTTAGGGGAAAAACCACGAGGGATGTTATTCCACAAGGTTATACCCTATTAGAAGTATAATGAAAATAAATAAGGAATGCACATTCATTTAGGCACACTGCTTAGAACTCACTGCTCAAATGGGAAGGCTCATTGCCTTACAAAAACATTCAGATTAAATCCATCTAAAAAGTATGATCTAAGAAATTAGCTTCTTCAAAAGCATGATGACAGTTCCGGTTAGGGACATAAAAATTATTCACACTTCGCTCAATCTTTTTCACACTCTGGTATGCAATCGAATGATCTGATCTTTATTTGCACATTTCACATACACACTTCATGTTCGCATATCTCAAATGAAGGAAACAATTGATTTTATATATTTGCTACATGTAATTACATCAACAACTTTGTCGGCCAAAAATAAAAGAATATATTACAAACTGTCGACCCAATTCATGAACAATTCTCAATGCACACCAACCGAAGTCAATCACAACATAATGAAGACCCAAAAAAACTCCCTCGAACATTCCAAACATTAAAAGATTAATCCACAAGGATCTGAAACACACTACAACCACCATGTTGGCCAAGAACATGAAAACCTGAACACATAACGAAAAAAGCTCTAATCACGATCACACCAATTAACGCAGATGTAAAATAAGGATAAAGCACAACCTACAAACATCAACAAATAATGCACAAGCATACACAACAACTGAAATTACCAGAATCACGTTCTCTTCTTCTAGAAACATCAACTACAGTAAAAAAATAACTATAGAAACACAAAAACATACGACTTGCACAAATATTGATGGACACCTCTAAAATTTTTGAAGTATAAACTAGATAGGCTTAGCAACAAACCCTCTAAAGTGCAACACCTGAATAGCAACATACCGAATTTTCCACCACACTGAACTTCACAACACTTCACAGCTTCACACACAACCTTCCACATATTTATTATAATCTTCTCAATATCCTCGACATATACAACCTTCAAAATAGCCAATGCTAATAGTGTTGACATCAATGACAACCAAATATCAGCAACACAACCACAACATCCAACATATAATGTTATATCACAGATGATGAATGACCAAGCAACCAATGGGTTTTTCAATAATACACAAGCTGATCCGCATCATCTGGCCAAATGTCGCAGCTCATGTAAGGTCTCCATACAAAATTGGACATCTCATCAAACACATGACGCCAATAATGTAGATCCCCAGGCAACGTGTAGTGCATAAAATCCCCATAACGACAATAGTATGGATCACCCGAAGAACGATTCTGAATCTCGTCAGGACGAGTCACTGCAATATGCTCCCACACCTAAACATGCAAGAGGGATACACCTACAAACAATGACCTCTCGCCCTGATACGCCACCTCATGCATATCTCAGTAAAGGTGGGCAAGCAAATAGGCACCCCAGACATATCTCATACTATGCTTGAGCATACTCTCAATACATACACCCCAACCCACTGCAAACTGTCGACCTCATCTATAAACTGTCGACCTCATCTATCGAGAACAACTAATCCCGATACCTTGAGCCACAAAGGATAAGAATGATAGGGTTGCATTATCTGCAAAATCAGATAAATTAATCTCTACATCATGAACATCCACACCTAACAATTGTTGCATAGCACGGGCACCTCTGTGAATCTGGTACGTAACAAGCTCACCATGAATAGAAATACAAAGAATCCTCCACACATCCTCTAGAGTAATGGTTGCCTCCCCTATGGGAAAATGAAAAGAGGATGTCTTAGAGTGCCATCTCTCCATGAGAGCGGTCAACATTGTAGTATGGGTCCTTATAGGAGGCATGTAACAGATATGATACAAACCTAATGCATCAAGAAAGTCCCGCTCTAATACATTGAATTGGGCAATAAGATCAAACAAGTGATGAGGACATCTCTCTCTCATCATGAGAGGTCAAAGATTCTCCTGCAAGCGACATAAACCAAGACATTAGGGTTTCACTCTAAAAAAGCGATGCAACATAAAATAACACATGCTAGATGACAAATGACATATATGACGCTAAACAAACATAAGCTAGGGTTTACAACACAATCATGGTAACGAAATGATCCTTAAACAAAATAAAACACAAGCTAGGGTTTCACTCTAAACAAGCGAAGCAACATAAAATGACACATGCTAGATGACAAATGACATGTATGACGCTAAATGAACACAAGCTAGGGTTTACTACACAGGCATGGTTACAAAATGATGCTTAAATGAAAAATAAACACAAGCTAGGGTTTCACTCTAAACAAGTGAAGCAACATAAAATGACACATGCTAGATGAAAAATGACATGTAAGATGCTAAACGAACACAAGCTGGGGTTTACAACATAGGCATGGTAACAAAATGATGCTTAAACAAAAAATGAACATAAGCTAGGTTTTCACTCTAAATAAATGAAGAAACATAAAACAACACATGCTAGGTGACAAATGACAGTTGAGAAGGTAAAAATATACATGCTAGGATTTTAGAATGTAAACATGATGAAAAACCAACATTCTTGATGGTAAACAGACACATGCTAGGGTTTAGAACAAAGCTAATAGAAAAATGATGGGCAAAGAGTCAATTACCAGATTATGAGACAAATGCTCAACAAAAAATAGGAAAATGCACTAATTTTGAACAAATGTGCAGTTTTAGGACAATTGCACAAAAAATTGGGCGCAGTTTCTTGATAAGTGTGCAATTTCAGGACAACTGAGCGGTTTTCAGAAAATTGTGCAGTTTCTAAAAAACTGCTCAAAACACAGGCGCTAGTTTTGAACAAATGCACCAGTTTTGGATAGAAATGCCAAAAAAACCTGACAAATGCACCAAAATTGAGATAGATGCGCCAAAACCTCAAAACCAACACATTTGTCTGATAAGACTTCGCACATGCAAAACAAAATGAAAACATGACGAAAGTGAAAGGCGAAAAGGTACATACCGGGGAACCGATGTTTGAAGGCCATCTATATTGTTGAACGAGCTCAAAATGATGTGGGGCAACCTCGAATCTTGACATTCTCCCTCAAGAACTGACAAAATGTGGAATCTAAAGACAAGAACTACCAAAAGGAACCAAGCACAAATGATCCAATTTTAAGAGACAAATTGCCTACATAACACCTCAAGGAAATCATAATTTCATCTAGGAAACCCTAATTACACTTAGGAAATATTCCTACTTACAAATTAGAAGCTTTGAATGAGAAATGATGCACATTAACATAGAATATTCCAGCCGAAAGCATCGTAACGACAATACAATAGTGTCAAAAGCCTAACCTCAAAGCTTGAAATTTTTGGCCAACCTCTCGAGGGGGCAACACAGAGTCCTACGATCATTCCATTGAACACTGGGGCATAGTGGGGCATAATTTTTTTCAAAAATTTAATCTTAAAAATAGAATCTTTGAAACAAAGCAACCAATACTTTGTATCAAAGAGGGGAAAAATGTAGACATGTAAATTTGACTTGACACCTATCACACAACCTCGAACGAAATCAAAGAACACTGAACAACATCAAAAAACACTGAACAACATCGAACAACCTCAAACAACATCAAACGATATGGAAAATCATCTCTGATCATATCAGAATGACTCAAAATCATCCCGTAACACTTCAAAATGACTCAAAATCATGTTGTAACACTTCAAAATGACGTGGAATCATCCCGTAAAACTTCAAAATAACTCAAAATCATCCCATAATACTTCGGAAGGACTCAGAATGATCCTGTAACACTTTGGAATGACTCAGAATCATCCCATAACACTTCAAAATGACTCAGAATCATCTTGTAACAATTTAGAATGACTCAGAATAATCTCGTAACACTTCAAAATGACTCAGAATCATCCTATAACACTTCAGAATGACTTGGAATCATCCTCTACCACTTTGTAATAACTCAAAATCATCCCGTAACACCTCATAATAACTTAGAATCATTCATAATGTCTCGAATAATTTCAAAATCACCCTGAAATAGTTCACAATCATCCCGTAATGTCTCAGATCATCTCACATAATCTCAGAATCATCCCAAAATGCTCGAAATCATACTACAACATTCCCGCATCACAACACATTGCATCACATCAAAATGACACCAAAAACCTAAATTCCTCTATTAATTGAATAATACATTATTTAATTAGTTCACTTTTTCATCATTTCTAACAAATTTAATAAATTATATTTATTTAATAGTCCCAAAAACCCTAATTCCTCTATTAATTAAATAAAACAACATTATTTGATTAATTCACATTTCAACATTTCGACCAATTAAATAAATCTCATTTATTTAATAAAGTCCTACTCCCACCTTATTTCATCCCGATTAATTAAATAATGCCAATTATTTAATTACGTCACTAAATCATCTTATTCCCCTAAGTGGATTAAATTATTAAATAATAATTTAGTTACAACACTTTCCCTCAAAAATTTGAATAATTAAATCAAACTATTCAAATCAATTATCAAAAATCAAAATAAAAAATTAATGCAACTTTGTTTGCAAAAGTCAAACTTGATTTGCACATTCAAACACCAAAAATGAATGAATTAATTAAATCAATTAATTCATATTCCTCACCCAGTTTCTGATTGAGCAAATTACGATTGCTGACTAAACAATCTAATTTGTTAACTAATCAATCTATTTTGTTAACTAAAACATCACATTCCTAACTAAGCCATCACAAACTTGACTGATCAATCTATTTTGTTAATTGATCAATCACATCCCTGACTATCCAATCTATTTCCCAACCACACAAATTATGCAATCCACTTTGCACAATTGTCTCATGTCTAAATCCTCTCATCATACTCCTACCGTTGATCTAGATATTCTTCAAAACGGTCTTGATCATCCATTTCAAATCTCATTTTCTATATTAAAAACCTCTCTCCTCACAAAAAAGGATCAGAGAATCAACATATATTGAGAAATGAAGTGCTTTCAAGATCATCCTTGAGAGAGATTCATTCATTATCTTCAATGAACCAAACAAAAAAGAATTCATCCACACTTTGCACATGAACTTTGGAGGCTTCGCCCTGATAAGAGAAATCCAACATCAAGCGAATACACTCCACTACGAGATGGTGAAACTATATTTTTCTTTTAGTTCATGTGATAATCAGTAGGTTTCTTATTATGTTTTCATTAGTATAGTTCAATTTTGTATGTGTAGGAGTTTCTAGATTTTAGATTTAAGCTTTTTGGCTGTAGATAAGATTTCTTCACCAGATTGCTTTCATTTCCCTCTTGGATCATTAATCTAACATCCTTCTTCCCCCTCACACAAAATGAAAATGTGGTGGCGATGGATTTTACATTATCATGTTTATAATTTATAAGGTAGGGGAAATTAAATGGGGAATTTTACTAAGGTGAAAATTCAGGCAATTACATTTTCCCCCACTTTAGCGAGCATATGTGTCAACATAGATGTGAAGTAAAGTAGAAAGAGATTGAAGACAATATACCTTAATTGTAAAGGAATTATACCTTCGATGTGGCACACCTAGACGTGAAGGAGGTAGCTAGATAGGTTCTCACTCCCACAGGGAAACCTTTATTTGAAAGAGACAAAGATGGCTCCACAAGTTCTCAGTTCTATGGAATTTGACATAAGCTTTATAGGTTCTCAATCCTACAAAGGAAGTACTATAGGTTCTCGATCCCATAGGGATTGACATGAAAGGCTTCTATAGGTTCACGGTCCTATAGAATTTGATATGAAAGATCCTTACAGGTTCTTAGTTCTACATAAAAGCTTAACAAGGTGCTCGATCCTATTGAAGGAGAAGTTTTCAAAGGGGTCCCTTTGGGAACCCTTCAAAATAGTAAAGGGCCCATTGAAAGGGACACCCCAATTTAAAAGACATGAACTTTTTTCCAAATGATTTTTTCATCAAGGAATTTGGTAGAAAGAATGCACCTTCTCAAAGGAAAGTTTTCAAACTTCTTCATCAAGAAAAGTACTCCATTTTCTATGGAAAGTTTTTGGATTCATTGTTACGAATTTGTTTCTAAAAGAAAAATTCCACTAAGGGGTCTTTGTTGAATAATTCATCATTTGGAAAATGAAATTTTTTTAGTAAGGGATTCTTTGGCCACAAAATTCACCTTATCAAAAATAATAAAATCATGGTATCCCCCCTTAGGATGGTGCACGCTACACAGAGGAGCGCATAGCATCCTAAGGAGAGAAAGAAGAGGTAGAGATGTGGCCCGCAAGACATAGTGAGATGTAAATGTGGAATTTTTTCATGCATAAAAGGGACAACACATATGCACCACAACATCACTAAGAAGATAAAGACAAATGAAGACAAAGAAAATGAGAGACACACATAAATGAAGAAATCAAGAGATAGGGGGATCTGGGAGTTTGAGGTCAGATCTATTAATATATAGATAGGTAGCACATGATGTATGAATGAATGATCATCAATCCCCAAATTTACTAGATGGTTAAGAAAATCACGTGAAAATAAAATAAAAATAAAAATTGGGTCAACATGGAAGAGGGCCTAAATACCCCTAGTGCTTTGCATCATCCCCAATTGTCAAAAATAAAATTTACAACATATAAAAGAATGATGATACACATTGAATAATTTTAAGAAAAAAAATTCAAGCTTGTATCCAAGCACCTACAAGGGTCCTCCATGTAGGATAATAAACACATAAAAAAAAGCACGGAGGAACAAAAACACAGACAAATATAATCTATAGATAAAGAAGAGGTACCGACTTACTCCTCATTGACCAGTAGGTCTTCTTGCTCCTAATCTAGATCATTATAAGGGGAGGGAGGACAGGCTTGCAAGGGTAGGATAAGGAGGGAAGTACCCTCTAACTCTCCTACAATAAGGGCCAATGAAGAAGGCCCATCAAGGTCTTCTTCACTGAGATCTTGTGAGGTAAAGGTCATCGATGTCACAAAGATCAAGGACAAAGTCAGGATATCATCCACCAAGTTAAACATGCACCTCATTGGAGTGCCATGTGTTAAACAAATGGGAGAAGGAGGCACCCAAGATCCACTTCTGACCTCATCAAGAGGGGTAGTGACATACTCAAGGAATGTAGGGGCTGCTTCCATCACAAGGATGATACAATCCAAAATAGGACTAACTCTCGAAGAAGGTGAACCATTATTCTGATCACCACTCGAAGTGTGGTCATCCTTTGGCTTACGCTTCACCAAAGAATTTTGGATCCCCATGGAAGAATTAGAGGAAGCGGAGGGAGAAGACAAAGCTAAAAAATACACCACTGTTTTGTTTTCCATGTCTATGGGTTGGGAAAAGGGAGGGATTCTAGGAGGGACATGAAAAGAGGAGGATCTAGGAGGGGAGCAATGAAGACCTACACCCTTTTGGGGTTAGAATCATTAGCACCCTTTAGGGGAGTTAGAAGCAGAAGGAAGGTGATTTAAATTGAGGTAGAAGGATAAAAAGGAAGAGACATGTTAGAAGAAGATGTAGAAATAGGAGCTACTAGCACCCCCTCTATTTTATACAAACTAGCTTGTTCTATAACTAGATGTTTTCTCCTATGCTTGCGCTCATGCACAAGCTGATTATGTCAACTCTGAGTACTAGAAGTTACATCCTGAGAAGAGATGGGAGGTTCTGTTCTGTCATAGGAGTGTTCTCCACAACCATGTCTGGTCGAAGGACAACCTACTAAATAGGAGAAAGAGCAGGGAGCATAGGAGTAAAGATAAAAATAAGTGGAGAATTAGATACAAGTGCCTCAATAGTAGGCCTCTTTCCACTCACCATCAGAGGGGTAGGAGGAAGAGTGGTAGGAGGCTGAGACACATGAGTAGCCCCATGAGGACCTTTTCCCTTGTTGTAGACATTGGGCCTAGAACTGTGGGCAAGACAAGAAGTTAAAAAAATTGGTGCTTATCTTTTCGCCAAGCAGGCGCCATCAGACTTCCCATATGAAGCATGAGAGTAGGAGCTAAAGGAATTGCACCAAGGAAAGAAGCCTAAGCAAATGGGGTAGAGGATATAGAAGAGGAAGGCCCTTAGGAATGAGCAAGATTCCTCTTCCCCTTTTTCTGGGAGGAAGAGGTAGCTTGTTATTGCATAATCATGGAACCTTTCATGGAGATAACGTAGGGAGACACTAGATAGCTCATTTTTGGTATCTTTCCCCCAATATTATACTTAACATAAGCGTGATACAAAAACCCCCCTTGGGAGGGAGAGGTCCGACTGGAGTGGGCAACAAATGTTCCAATGAAAATCTCCCATGCAACACTAGTGGTTTATAACCAATGTCATGCACTATGTGCACAAAGCCCTCATGCAATAATTTAAGACATTTATGAGCCACAAAAGTGACACCATTTATGGAGACCATCCAAGGATGCCTAGCCTCACTCTAAATAGGTCCGAATCTAGGATTATGACAAAGTATGAATAGCCTTGGATCCTACTAAGACTTGTAGAGAAATAGAGCCAAGAGGAGGGACCAAAAGTCCATCATGTGTATAGATAGTAGCCTTCGATTCTTCGTATTCCTTCCTATGTAAAGTGTTTATAAACAAGGCTTCTTAAGTTATAACATTCACTTGGTTCGTTGGGTTAACTAGGAAACCAATCACAATATTTTCGTTGATTCGAGTGGGAATGTATAAGAGAGAAGGCTCCTTATTTAGAGGCAAGTCCTGTAAGGTAAATATTATGTTAGGTGATGCACTCACATACTAGTTAGGAGGTATAAATGAGAATGAGACCATATTCACATATCTTGATGGGATGAACTTAGAGGAAGTACAAGGTTCAATAATTAAATTTTTAGAATGAGACAGAAATGAGTCAGTGTATATTTGTAATTCACTGTTGGCATTTGCCACAAACTTGTTAGAATTTTGCTTTTCTCCATTGAGATGAATGGTACACCATCATCAATGTGGTCCTAGATGTCATGATGCAGAAACATACATTTTTTAGTATCATGTCCATGTACTCGGTGGTACTGGAAGAATTGATGCTCATCATACCAATTAGGATAGGGCTTGCTAAGTTGTTAGGGGTTTGGTAACATTAGGACTTTGTCCTTTAATATCCTTTTCACCAAAAAATTAAGAATTCAATAACTTTGTAAAATTCCTATTGCACTTCAAGACCTTGTCATTAGACATAGAAACCACATTTGCAATGACCTTATTCTTACCAAGCACAAACACTAAAACCCAACCATCTGAATGGGAGCATGAGGAAGATCCCTCAAACTATGCAATAGTTTGCTGGTATTCTCGTAGCGCAACACATAGATGTGAAAAAGAGGATACTTCATCATGGAATTTTTTTCATGCCAAGGTGTCTATAGGTTTTTGATGAAGACCTTTTGAACATCCGAGTTAAGCAAAGGATAAGAGATTTGTGAGAAAAGCACTTGATAACGAGTGATCAAATTAGTTATCTTCTTATTGTCCCCTTGCTTACACCAAACAAGATCCAAAAAGGTCATCTTCGGTCTGATATTAGCTTAGAACTATCAGAGAAACTAGTTTACTAGCTGATCAAATAAAAAGAAGGAATTGTCTAGTAAGGAATGGTACCACTCAAAGGCAGTATCCTTAAGAGACCTTGGAAACAATTTAGTTGTTAGAGCATCATGATGGAAGAAGTCGGTGCACATGGTATTAAATTCCAAAATGTGTGTCTGAGGATCTTTTTTACCACCATATTTTTCAATTTTGGAATCTCCATCCCTTGAGGGATAGGAGTGTTTAGAATATCTATCGATAAAGGACTGTGATAAAAGAAGGGTTGAAAGATAGGCTGCGAAGTAGCACTGGAAAAGTTTGCTAGCTAGTTTTGCATTCGAACCATTTTTTGCAACAAGGCATTCAAGATAGGGTTAGAGGATGAGACATGATCAGTGGAACTGCCACCAGAGCCACCAAATCCACCATCCCCCATTCCAATAGAGACCCCACCCCCAGGACTAGTATGGGCTTTGGGACTGCTACCAAGAACATTAGAGGTGGAATATTTGAAACCTAAGGGTACTTTGTTTACTTTAATGATGAGGGGTGGCTGAGGAACAATGGTAGTGTTGACCAATGGGATGGTCTCATCCATGTACACTGACACCTTGGGCATCGAGAATTATATCTATCTTTAAGCGATCTTAGATCCAAGGTCCCAGATAATGCTGAACCTAGGGTTGTATGATGAGGCATGATTATACACTATGTTGGCCATACCCAGAAAAATTCAAGACGTACCCGGTCCTTGTCTAGCATAACTCTCAAGTCATTAACAACCTTATTGTCCTTAGTCATAATTATTTATTTTCCTAAGTAATCCCAAAACTCCAAAAGCATTATTTTTAGGGTAAGAAGTTGCTTTGTGATAATCTAAAGAGCATCATCTTCCTCCATAGATTAAGTAGAAGGAGAGGCAAGAGGAGGAGGAATACGAGAGTCTTCCCCAAAGGGACTAGAGAAACATGTATTTTTTAGGAGACTAATTATTCAAAGGATGGACCTATAGTGACCTTAGGATCCATCTCTATATGTTGTATACTTCTTTTGACAACATGCCCAAAGGTCATAGATTCAGTTGTAAATATCATAAAGTTTTACAACACACAAGTCTGCAACACTCTTGAGATGCGAGAGAAGGGTTCTTGACATAAAGAAATGAAAAAAAATACTTTCACGTTAGGTTCACCAAAAATGTAGAGTAGGGGGATTCATCCCTAGGACTCTAGGTCATGAGAGACTCCCAAGGAATGGACTTACCTAAACTACCTCAGGTTTGACTAGACAGGTTTGAAAGGATGAAAGGCTAAGGTTGAAAGGGAAGGGAAAGCAACACACTACTTTCCTTCTACTAAAACTAAGTGTTTATAGAATCAAAAGAGTTGGATACAGAGGTTTCAGTCTGCTACATAGACAACTCACTGTCTGAGGATGGTAGAAAAAATCTCAGACTCGAACATGACACATTGTTATCTTGGAGACTTGTTGATGTCCTCTATGGAAAGAAGTCTAGAAAGTAAAAAGGTAACACTATGAGCCTACTAACTATCTGACTGGTTATGCTTTTATAGTTTAACAAAAAGCATAAAGATAATGGAAACACCAAATAAAAGGAATGATTGAAAAGAACTATTCTAGAAATGATGAAAAAAGCATAGAAAATGATATAGTTCTTCCCACAACTTTATTCTTTGATTGGCTCAACTCTAACATGCCTACACACACAAAAATGAGAAAAAATGTTGGGACGTGTTTGAGGTTTGCCTTAGTTAGACCCCTATTTTGGTGGTCCCACCTCCACAGACAACGAAGATGCCATAAAATATGGAAGTTGATAAAGAAAGTAGAAAGGAATTAGTGCAACTAGATAGAATGAAAAGCTAATTGAAATTCTATCCAAGAAGAATGATGATGCAACCAAATAGAAAGACACAAAGCTACCTTCCCAACTATGAGCTCTTAAGGCCAATAGAAGAAGGCATAGAGTGACACCACCACATAAAGAAGTTGAAGCTTTATGATCCGTCAATGAGAATGGTGTTGCAATGAGAGTACACCATTGAAGTCAAATGAGGAAATTACTGCAAGAAGACAATGGTGTAGAGTGAAGAAAGAGTGTGAGAATGAGAGAATGAGAGAAAATGAAGTGCTAAAACATGAGAGAGAGCATGCAAGAGTGAAGGAATTGGAATGAATTGAGTTTGAATTAGTAAAATGGAGGCAAGAGGTCAAATTTCGTTGGTCAAGGGAGGTAGGGAATGTTAGTCTTTGTAGCCAATAGAAAATGTAACATTTCTTCAAATCCAAAGGGTAGGAATCATTTCTACTTTAAAGTAATTACTTAGAGCATGGTGTTTAACAATTTCTTCAAAGTGGGGCCATACATTGTCATTATTTCATTTTGTCAATGGCAACTCTTAAGGTGAGTTTCATTTTCAGTTTTAAATTTTTTCTTCACTTTTGTACACAGGAGTTGGACTTAATGTAGCGTTGACATAGCACATTGATAATTTTGTAGTACCTTATCAAAGTTATTAAGGATTATAACTTTTGGTATGATTGACTAATGGGCATATTTTCATGATGACTTTGCCCATCTGCCACCTTTTTGTAGGTACATGCCTTATAGACCTAGTGTGTGTTTCTCATTTTGCCTTGGGGCTCACCTAGTGTATGTTAGATTGCACAGGCCCTTGTGAGCATATTTTTTGGAAAAATAGCTTAGGCTTGATCCATTTCTATTGGATAAATAGCCAAGGGTTGATCCATCCTTTTTTCTTTTTGTAGTAGCTTTGACATTGTATGCTTGTGTATCTTGTATTGCTGCACATATCTTACATGCATGTGTGTCCTTTGTGTTTATATTGGTTTACAAGCACCGGGATCTTGGATCTTGGGGGCTTGATCACCCTCCTTTATCTTTTTCATCCTATCTTTCTAACATTTGTGCACTTGGGCCCCTCTTGACACAAATTTATCTCCTTTAGTGTGAGTCTGAGCATAAGTTCATACTCTTGCTAAAGTGGGGATAAATGAATTGTATACCTTTATAATTTCACACTATATTTGGGTCCCTTAATTTATTAGACTTAATTAAGCTTCTAATGTACCAAATTATGCATTCCAAAGCCTTATTTTTTGTGTTTTCCGAAAGGAGAACCAACATTAATTAATACAATCAATAATTAAATCACCATGGAAAATGTGTCTTAGACTTATAGGCTAGGACCCGTTCACCCATGGGTGAATAGGTCCCCTTTAAGTGCCATGATCCATTTTAAAATATGTTTTTAGTGGCATTTTAATGATTCAAATTCAAATTCAAATTGTCAGCTTTTAGAATCTATTTTTTCAGGAAATTAGATAAACATCTATAAATACATAGTCTTTTTATCATTTCAGATCAAACACACACGATTAAATATTTTCAAGAGAAAATATTATTTTCAAGAGCATAATTGAGCATTCAAGAGCAGATTTACTGGTCATTTGCTGCAACAATCAAGATCCTAACATCATCTTCTAGAATATGTGTTTTCATGTCATCTTGTAAACACTAATATGCATTGTTCATCCTGAATCATCCAAGAATTTCAAGTATCCAAATCAATCAAGTAAAGAAAGATCAAGTCCTTTGGAGAGACATGTTTTGACTTTAGTCCTCTAAGGGAATCCACTAAAGGGTGGTGAGTTGTAGAAAAAATTTCTCATTCATCATTTCTTTCCATTTTTATTATATTTGTATCAAGGTTTAATTAACAAACTTGGGGTTTGACCAAGGAAAACCCAAACCCCCATACAAAATAAAAAACTTACTCTGTGTATGTGTAGATTATAGGTGGATGAAGAATTGAAGAGATCTTGAAGAATAAATTTTTCATTATTGCATAAGTTGTCATCATTGTTGTCAAGCCACAAAAACTAAGTTGCATAATTTATTTGTGACTTTCCAACAGTGGGACTTGTGCCAAATAGAATCCAAGATCTAGGATCAAAGGACTACCAAAAGTTATTTTAAAATCCCTAACAAGGACCCATTCGCTTAGGGGTGAATCAATCCCTCAATAGCTCTCAAAAATAACTTTTGGTGATAGGTACATACCATCTGACCCTTCTTAGATATGTCTGTAAATTATCATTTTTGTTTTTGTACATTCATAAACCTATATTTTAGGTTTTAGGTCTTATTGGTCATTTATTTTTTGTGTTTTAAATCATTTTAGTCTAGTTTAAGATCTATCCTTTTGTCCTAAGGATTCATATCTATGTCTGATTAGCTCACCATTGAGGTTGAAAGTCAATATTTACACCTTGTGATCTCTTTCCTAATGAAATTTGTAGGGAAAGGCACATATAATCAAGAAATAAAACATTGGGGATCACTTTCCCCACATTTCATTTTGGGGATCCCATTCCCTACATTTCATTTTCTATCCATCGTAATGTCCTATGGAACCTTTGTCACTATCCTTGACCATTAAATGTTGTAAACAAGTCACTCTATGCCATCACCAATTGATTTGTAGGAAAATGATTGGTGGTAGAATCTATGGCTTCATCTACTATCCAGAGAACTATTTCATTTCCATACACTTTTATACTATAGTGTAGGAAAAAATATCCCTTTTTCACACTTAATTTGGGAAAAAATATTAATAAAATAAACTTAATTATGGCTTAATTTAGTGTTGTTATATGTTTTAATACATATTCACAATAAGTTTAGGGCCCTATTAATTAAAATAGACTTAATTGTGCCTTATTTTTTGTGTTGTAAGGTGTACCTTTACACTTTCACAATTTTCTAGGGATTAATTAATTAATTGAGGTTAATTATGCCTTAATTGGCCCCTTTAATTTAAACCCAAGCCTAATTAATTGTAATTTCCAAAAGATAAAACTGGACATTCATCGATGCAATAACATAACACTCATCCTTGAAGAATGTGTCTCCTAGGTAAGTGAATTAGGACCCATTCACCATAGTGCGAATGGGTCCTCACTTAGGCCTATGACATAAATTTAAACTATATTTTTGTCGGTATTTCAATGATTTCAAATTTATATTAAGATGTCGGCTTGTGATATTTGAATTTCGAGAATTAATCTTAACATATGTATAAATAAGAGGTCATTTCACTATGTTTCACCTAGTAATTTTTGAAGTGAGCATTCCTATAGCAAGTTTATGAGATCAAGAGCATTTTCAGGAGAATTTTCAAGTCATTCAAGGGAAAAATTATTGCAAAAATCAAGATTCCTTTATCATTTCAAATTCATGTTGCATCATGCATGTTGTTTGAGCTAATATGGTGTTGTAGTGTTCAAGATCTATTTAAGCATTCAAAGGCATTGATTCAAGACAAGTTTCATGATCAAGATCCACATCCATTGAGGCCAGTTCATGTTGGTTGCAAATTTGCATTCCAATGTTTAATCAAAGTTTTGGTGAGTTGTGACATTACATTGTTCATTAATCATCTCCTTCTTGTTATTTGATTTCATTTCAAAGTTTAAATACTCAAACGGGGTTTAAACGAGGAAAACCCCCCATCACCAAAAACAACATTTTTCCCCTCTTGGGTTTGTATTTGCAAGTTTTAGGTGGAATATCCTTTGAAGAGTAAAATTGAAGAGAGTTGCAAGGAAAATTTTCATCTCATGAAAATGCTTCTACGTGATTTATTTTTGGCTCTCTAATTGTGAAACTCAAGAATTTGTGAGTGCAAACACAAGAGTAGAGAACCCAAAAATCATTTTTACAAAGCCTTAGCCAGGACCCATTCACCATAGGGCAAATGAGTCCTTAGTGAGCTTCAAAAAGGCACTTTTGGTGACTGGTAGACATTATTTTTCCTTTCTTAGGTCTACCTTTTGATTGTTGGTTCCAGTAGTTTTGAGTGTAGTCTTTCATTTACACTTTATAGCTTGCATTTTTGAGTTTATTTGATAGTTTTAATCTTTCTCCCTAAAGTGCTATTTGAATCATACCCCTATCCTTGCATACAATAAAAAATTGTAGATTCATACCTTGATTTGACTCACCTTTTCGTTGTTAGTCACTTCATTGTTTGGATCTCATTTATTGAACGAAATAGTGGAGAATATGGTTATTTATTATCATTTTGGTGAACCCCCTTTTTCATAACCCATTTTTTCTTTGTTTCATTACTCACAACAATGGTGTAGAAATTTATTTAAAGTGGGGGCATACATTGACAATATATTTTGACATTTCTCATGTTTCATGGTGCAATTTTCTTTCTTCCTATGATGTATCCTTTTCTTGGTGGTTTCATTTGGTTTGATGTCCTCCAAGAGTGCGATATTTCTTAGCGTACAAATTTCCTCTTAGTGGTGATGTGACACACTACATTACCTAAGTTGAAAATATTTTACTCTTGGCTTGTCCTCTCTTGGAGACATTAGGCATGATGATCCCTAAGAGGAAGACCTTACATGAACTAAACAAAATCCTTTTGAATAAAAACCTACATATATGGATATTGTTCATAGGTGCTTAGCATTACGTAGCTTGTTAAGCTTTATGGAGCTAAAAAAAAAAACGTGTGTGGCACCCTATTAGAGTTATTAAGGGGATAGATTTGGTATGGTAAGTATGATGAGAGCCTATAGACCTGACATGAATTTCTCATTGTACAATGAGATCTTGTAGACTTGGCATGACTTTCTCACTAAGCCACTTTCCTAGGAGGCTCACCTAGTGGATGACCTGAGGTTCCATTACCCTAGAGTGAGCACACATGTAATTTTCATAGTGGACATCAAGTTCTTGCTTGTGAATGTGAAGGGAAAATGACCATGTTCCACATCATGCTGGGAAAAGTGTAGCTTGATCTTCCCTTTTTCTTCTTGTTAGAATTGGCTATGGCTTCCAAGATCTTGAGACCAAATGGAAAGCACAAAAAGAGAGAATAGAATGTGACAAGAATAAAATGTATTCTTATCAATATGATTCACTGATATGAGATGATTTGTTACAATGAGAGAGACCCCTTGGTTATATAGCCAATGTGAGAATATAAAAGGGCATAAGATCATGAAAAGTGTTGTAATCTTATGACATGAGACAACTGTGAAAAGCTATCACTCCATCTAAAGTGGAAAAGTGATGATGTGATAATCACCACAAATGGTGGATCACCCAAAAAAGGTGGAGAGGTAATCACATGATATGTCCACGAAAGGTGGAAGTGATAAAATAATAACATGATAAGTCCAGCAAAGGTGGAAAAGCTCCAACTACCTCCTATGTGGTCCCTAAGTAAACTTAACTAAGGTGTAATTATGACCTAGGACAAGGTACAACACATTTAATTACACCAACACCCCCCCTTAAGTGAAACTTAGGGAGAATGTACACAAAATAAAACAATGCAAGATGGGTCCTAACAACTAGGCCACGTTGGGTACCCATGTACAAATGCAAATGAAATGAAATCTCTCACAAACGAAGAAAAAGAGAAAACCTAGTGGGACAAAACTCCTCCCCAAAAGAGAGATGAAATACAAAAAATGAAATGCTCTCAATGAAGAATGAGAAGGTAAAACCCCATGTGAGGAAAAAGACCCCCTTATAAGAGAGAAGTAGAAGAGAGACAAGGCAACCCCCCCTCAATGTTGAGTCTCCTGCAATGATGGTAGAAGCTCGACATTGAATGCTGAAGATGATCTAATATCACCGAACAACGTTCCTCCCCTTAGGAAGAAACAAAACCAAGGATGTATGTAGGATGTCAGGTATATGGATAATGGATGATGATGTCTCTGAATGATGCTCAAGTGTCTCCATGTCGATGCTGAAAGCTGACACACTCCAAACATGTGTTCTAGGCCACACTGTTGAAGGGGACAATCCATAATCTAGTAGAGATGAATGTAGAGCACAATACAAAGACAAAGATATCCCCTCTGAAGACCAAGAATCCTCCTCCAAATATTGTCCAAAAGTATCCGCACTCATGTCAAACTGCAAAGAATGATCATGTAGAGAATGAACAAGAGGGTCAGAGTGTTCGCTCATAACAACTGGGCAGATTCATCAAAGAGAAGATGAATTTCATCAATGATGTCCCCCAAATCTACAAGATGAGACTCCAAAAACAAGTCTGAAATACCTGTCAAGAAGCCATCCAAAGTAGCCATATCTGGAAGACAATGAATATCCTATTGCACTAAATCACAAGGAACCCAAACTGTGGAATCACAAGCATCATCAACTGCAATAGTAGGTGGAGGAGATAGAATGTATGGATCAAGTACTGCATCTGATGTGAGAACTCCCAAGTTCAAAAATCTAAATGTCTCCTCTCAATCATGGTCCATACAAAATGTGTGATCAACAGTCGAAGGAACAATTTCATCATTACAAGAAAAATCTGCAAAGGTATACAACCGAGATGAATGATCAACCACCCAAGTAGCAATGATCTCTCTACTCTTCAAGTCTCGAATGATGAATGAATTAGGTGTGAACTCCACAGTTCTTCCATCTCCACCATGTGTAATTTGATATATGGAAAGAATATTGTTTGTCAAATGAGGAACACACAAGACATCCTAGAAAGTGTTATCCCCAACACTAATAGATCCCTTCCCAATTACACTCATGTATGTATTGTTTCCCATCATGGAAGGAGACATAGTACAAGGCTGAAATGAAGAGAAGATAGACTGTGAAGATGCCATATGATGAGAAGCTCTTGAATCTAGAAGCCATCTCCTTGATCCTGGACCTGAGAAAGCACAAAGAGCTTGTCCTTTATATCCTGATGTAGATGCTTGACCTTTTTCCTTTTTAGACTGTTTTGAAGAAGAAGGAGAAGAAGGTTATTTAGAAAATCTAGAAGACAAATCAATGTGATTCTTTTTGAGAAGATTTTTCAATGCATCAATTTACTTCTTATAACAATAGTGTTCTTCATGTCCATCCTTCTTGCAATATGCACAAAAATGCCTCTCCTTCTTAGATGATTCCCCTTTGGAAGAGGATTTTTTATTTGCTTGATCTGAATGTGGATTATTCTTTGCTTTCTTCTATTTCTTATCTGATTCTGATTCTTTCACCTGACTAACCAACAATTCCTGAGATTTATGTCTTGATGAGACCCATTGAGATAAGATTTTGTTTCTCATGTATCAACATCTTAGAAAATGATGCAAATGAAGGTGTAGTATATGCAGATCCCGTAGTCAATCTATGAGTATGAAAGCTAGAAACAAAAGAAGCATAATCAGGACCAAGTTTGTTCATTGTATTGTAGACCAATTGAATGTCCTTCTTATAAATTCCACATGCTTTACATTGCTCTCTTAGATCATTAGCCTTAGTGATGTAGTCTTGGATGTTGTCAAAGTCCTTAGGATCAAGGCTCATCAGTTCATTATCAATTTGATAGCCTCTTACTTCATCTGTAGTACCATTTTTTTTTTCAATTTGTCCCAAGCTTCATGAGAATTGTTACATGATTCAATTTGAAACAAAAATTCTTGGGAAACTAGTCTATGGATATATTCAAGAGCTTTGGTATGTTAAATCATCCATTTCATCTTTTTATCTACATCTGTAGGTTCAAGTACCTTATTTTCAACATATAGAGAGTGACCTTCTATCATTAGAATACTCCATGCATTTTGATGCCATGTTGAATAATTATATGATGTGAGCAAAGGAACCTTAGAATGATCCATGAAAACAAGAGAGCACAAGAAAACATATCAAAAGAATGCACCAAGAGACCCCCCAAAATCACTCAATCAAGAAACCCCCCAAGCAATATCTGATTTGGCAATTTATATTTAGTGCATTACAGTTGCCACTTGCCAAAAACAACAAAGTGGTCTTTGATCTTGGTACATGCAGATGCCAAAATATGCCACAAAATCAAGTATATTTTTTGGTACAAAATTAGATCAATTCGATCATACCACTAAGAAGTACATGAAAATTACACACTTTCAAAAAAATCTGTACCAAAAAATGTTATCGTAGGAGCAAGATATGAGCTCCCGAAGTTCCCAAAATCAGGATGAAGTAGTAACACCTGTGAGAATCTGCAAATTCTGGAAAAACCAGAAACCAAAACCAAAAATAGATTACACCACTATGAAGAGCTCAAAATTAGCTTTTTGTTGATATCTCATTTTCCAAAAACAAACACCGTGGCCAAAAGTTATGAATTTTTCAAAAAATTGAATTTAGCCTACAGGAAACGAGTTTTCAAGCAAAAAAAGTTTACTTCTGATTTGATTTCTGAAAAATCTACTCAGTGTTTCTAGACAAAAACAAAAACCCAGAAATATTTTGATGCTAAAAACAAAACTCAAAAATCATTTTTCAATCCAACAAGCAAAAGATGAAAAATTGATTTTTTTTAACCTTAAGCCAAGAGATAAATGACGCGCTCCACTTTTTGTATAGCAATTTCCTCCAGATCTGTGCAAGATTTGCAAAATCTAAAAGATACCCAATTCAGATTTCGACCTTGGCTACAAAACCCAAAAACTGTTTTTCTTGCAAATGAGTGGAAACTAGTTTTTTGAAGCAAAGATGATGATGGCTCCAATAAAAAACGACTTGCAACAAACCCTTGTTTGCCAAAATGCAAATGATGATCAAATTGAGTGAAACAAAATCCAAATATAACTTTCTCAAGCCTCCTGGACGCAATGGTGAGCTTAGATTTGCACCAACAAGCTCTGATATGCACCTACAATAAAAATCCAAAAATGGAACCTCCCTAAATCTGGCATCTCTCTTTAGAAAAAAGACTCTCCAATGGCACCCAACCCGCTCTGATACCATGTTAGACTTGGCTATGGCTGCCAAGATCTTGAGACCAAATGGAAAGCACAAAAAGAGAGAGAATATAATGTGACAAGAATAAACTATATTCTTATCAATATGATTCACTGATATGAGATGATTGTTTACAATGAGAGAGACCCCTTGGTTATATAGCCAAGGTGAGAACATAGAAGGGCATAAGATTATGACAAGTGTCGTAATCTTATGACATGGGACAACTGTGAAAATCTATCACTCCACCTAAAGTGGAAAAGTGATAATGTGATAATCACCACAAATGGTGGATCACCCACAAAAGGTGGAGAGATAATCACATGATATGTCCACGAAAGGTGGAAGTGATTAATTAATAACATGATAAGTCCACCAAAGGTGGAAAAGCTCCAACTACCTCCTATGTGTTCCCTAAGTAAACTTAACTAAGATGCAATTATGATCTAGGACAAGGTACAACACATTTAATTACACCAACACTTCTCTTAGGCTTTGATAGTGTATGATTGAGTATCTTTATCATTGTTGCATGCATAAGTGTCTTGAATGTCTACTTTAGTGTGAGTTTGACATGGGGTCATACTCTCACTAAAGTAGGGGCTAAATGTAGTGTATGAAAAAGTACCCCTTTTCACACTTAATTTGGGAAATAATATTAATAAAATGAACTTAATTATGCCTTAATTTAGTGTTGTAATATGTTTTACATATTCACATTAAGTTTAAGGCCCCATTAATTAAAATGGACTTAATTGTGCCTTATTTTTGGTGTTGTAAGGTGTACATTTACACTTTCACATTAATATAGGGCTTTATTAATTAGTTGGAGTTAATTATGTCTTAATTGGCCCCTTTAATTCAAATCCAAGCCTAATTAATTGTAATTTACGAAGGGTAAAACTGACATTCATCAATTCCATAACATAACACTCATCCTTGAAGAATGTGTCCTAGGTAAGTGACCTAGGACCCATTCCCCATAGAGCGAATGGGTCCTCACTTAGGCCTAGGACCTAATTTTAAACTATGTTTTTGGTGGTATTTCAATGATTTCAAATTCATATTCAGATGTCATCTTGTGATATTTGAATTCTGGGAATTAATCGTAACATATGTATAAATAAGAGGTCATTTCACTATGTTTTACCTAGCAATTTTTGAAGTGAGAATTCCTATAGAAATTTTATGAGATCAAGAGCATTTAAGGCATTCAATGGCATAATTATTGAAGATTATTGCAGCAAACAAAATTCCATTATCATGTCAAATTCATGTTGCATCATGCATGTTGTTTGAGCTAATATGGTGATATAGTGTTCAAGATCTATTTAAGCATTCAAAGACATTGTTTCAAGAAAAGTTTCATGATCAAGATTGAAATCCATTGAGGCCACTCCATGCTAGTTGCAAATTTTCATTCCAAGGTTTAATCAATGGTTTGGTGAGTTGTGACAATACATTGTTCATTCATCATCTCCTTCATTTTATTTGATTTCATTTCAAAGTTTAAATAATCAATGGGGTTTGACAAGGCAAACCCCCCATGACCATAAACAACATTTTTCTCCTCTTGTGTTTGTATATATAGGTTTTAGGTGGAAGATCCTCTGAAGAGCCAAATTGAAGAAATTTGCAAGAAAATTTTTCATCTTACATAAAATATTCTATAGGATTCATTTTCAGCTTTCCGATTGTGAAAATCGGGAATATGGGAGTATAGGTACAGGAGCAGACAACTCAGAAAGATTTTTTACAGAGCCTTATCTAGGACCCATTCACCATAGGGAAAATGAGTCCTTAGCGATCTTCAAAAGGGCACTTCTGGTGATAGGTACACATTATTTTCCCTTTCTTAGATATGCCTTTTGATTGCTAGTTCCAATAGTTTTGAGTGTAATCTTTCATTTTCACTTTATAGCTTGTATTTTTGAATTTATTTGATAGTTTTAATATTTCTCCCCAAATTGTTATTTGACTCATACCCCTATCCTTGCATAAAAGAGAAATTTGCAGATTCATACATTGATTTGACTCACCTTTTGGTTGTTAGTCACTTCATTGTTTGGATCTCATTTCTTGAATGAAATAGTGGAGAATAGGGTTATTTATTATCATTTTAGTGAACCCCCTTTTTTATAACCCCATTTTTTTTTGTTTCATATACCAAACTATACAATCTATGAGAATGCATAGGTATTCATTGGGATAGTACAAAAGAAATAGGTTAACACACTCAACTTGGTCATCATCAAAAAATATGGTGGAGAACTAATGGGAAGCATCGATCTCAATATTGATTCTTGCATGGGGAAAAAATTGTCTTGTTTCACTCAATCTCCACTCATACCAAAAGCTTCCCTCATCAACAAAATGGAGGACAACTAGTTCCTGAAGGGGAATTAGAAAGTTGAGAAAAGAAGTGACCTCTTCACTTTCATTTCCTACCATCAGGAGAAGTCTACAAAGATTAGAGAGGGGAAGATTGAGTTTCCAAACAACAAACATTAGTGCATTAAATCTAAAGGTGTTGTGTCACTATAAATTAAAAGAGTTAAAATAAATTAACTTACCTTTGTTGCCTAGGTATCGTAATGATAACCATTTCATCCTTTTCCTTCTTGGTTGTGTACACTACTAAAAGAACAACACACAATCACACCACAATTATACTTAACCATAATATTAGAACAACACACAGTTACAAAAACAAATTTCAAAGGAGGTTTCCAACTTGTGCTTAGAAAATAATAAGTGATAGTTTGAATCAAGTTACACATAAAGGATGAAACAAATCCTACAAATGATGATGCAAGCCACTGCAGGTTGGAAATCACAGTGTAGTTCAACGTGCAAGTGGACATAGACAATGACAACACAATCACAAGCCTATATGGATATTTAATGAAGATTTTAATTTAGGTATGCCACAAAAACCTATTTTATGTGAGGAGGAAGGTTGTGAATACCAACCATCCATTTGGCATAATTTGATATGAGTAGGAAATGTACATATTATAGATCATGCACTATAGTTGTGGAGGTTGTGCAACATGATGTGTAGTTCAACTTGCAATTTTCTATGTTTCCTAAAAGTGTAATGTGAGAATTGATATTTAATTGCTTTTGCAGATGCATATTAAAGCCACAAAAGTTAGAATATTGGTGGGTTTTGGTGCATGTGTGTGTATCTGTTATGTGAGAAGAAAGGTTAAGTCCACCGAAATATTTTTGAAAATCTCCAATGTCACAAAATGTGCTCCCATAGCTGCCAAATACACCAACACAATAGGATGTTTTCATTTGTTGATAAAAATAATGAATCAGTAATGGAGTCAATCAAGATAGGCATAAATGTGAAAATAAATCCTATGAATCATGACATAAACCAATGCAGGTTGGAAAACATGGTGTGTGGATTTCAACCTTCAAGTGGAGATACAATATGAAAGTAAAATCAGAGCCCTACATGAAGATGAAAGGAGGAATTCAAATTATTTTGATTGCACATACCTCTTTTACTTGAGTACGCAAGTTGGGATATCGAACCTTCCCTTTGGGATAACTTAAAAGGAGCAACCAAATAATGCATAAACTAAAGCTATGTAGGTTGAACAACATGACGGGTAGTTCAATCTACAACTTTTTATATATCCTACAACTATAACATGCATGATAATATATAATTTCTTCTCTAATTGTAAGAAATAAATAAGAATGTGGGAAGATACATTGGTTGTGGTGCATGCGTATATATTAATTGATATAAACGGTTAGAGGTCAACTAAATTTTTTTATGGTAACCACCAATGTCGAGAAATGTGCTTGCATTGCTGCCAACAAGGCAAAAGAAAAAGGAGGTTGCTTGCTTCTGTTGAGAGAAATAATGATCAATTGATTGAATCAAGATAGACATAAAAGGTGAAACAAATTATATGGACAATGATGTAAGCCAATGTAGGCTGAAAATCATAGTGTGCAAATCATAGCTTGTAGTTCAATGTTCAAGTGGACATTGAAAATGATAGTAGAATCACAAACCTATGTGCACATTCAATGAAGATTTCAACTTAGGTGTGACACACAAACCTCTTTTAACTGAGGATCAAGGTTGTGAAAACCAACCACCCGTTTGCCATAAATTTCAATGACCAAAAAATACACATCTCACAGAGCATGAAGTAAAGTTGTGCAAGTTGAGTAACACGGTGTGTGGTTCAACCTGCAACTTATGGTGTAGCATAAAGTATAACATGCATAATCATATGTATTGCTTGTACATGTGCATCTAAAAGATGGATAAATTAGAATACAAGTGGGTTGTGTTGCATGTGTGTGTATTTTTTATAGGAGAAGAAAGGTGAAGAAGTCCACTAAAACCTTTGCGAAAACCCCCAATGTCACAAAATATGCTTCCATTGTTGCCAGGAACCCCAAAATAATAATACGTTTTTTGCATCTATTGAAAAAATAATGAATCAGTAATGGAGTGAATCAAGAAAGCCATAAAGGTAAAAAATTTCATATCAACCATGATGTAAGCCAATGGAGGTTGAAAAACATAGTGTGTAGTTCAACCTGCAAGTGGAAATACAAAATGCAAGTAAAATTGCAGCCTTGCATGAAAATAAAATGAAGATTTTAGAGTATTTGGGGTGTACAAACCTCTTTTACCTAAGTAGGAAAGTTATGATATCCAACCTTCTATTTGGGGTGACTTAACATGAGCAGCAAAAGTGCATCTGAAAATGCATGAACTATTAAAGTTTAGGTTGAACAACATGATGAGTAGTTCAACCTATAAATTTGTATGTAGCCTATAAGTGTAACGTACATAGTAATATGTAATTACTTCAACAGTTGCAACAACAAATATAACAATTTGGGAAGATACATTGGGCATGGTGCCTTTGTATTAGTTAATTGAGATGAAAGGTAAGAAGTCAATGAAAACCTTTTTATGGTAACCTCCAACATCAAAAAATGTGCTTGTATTGTTGCCACCAATAGGAAAGGAATAGGAGGTTGCTTGTATATGTTGGGAAAATGATCAGTAAGTAATTGATTGAATCAGAATAGGCATAAATGTGAAACTAATGATAGAAACAATGATGTAAGATAATACAAGTTGGAAACCATAGTGTCAATAAGAATTTTTTTTCATTACAACCATATTGTCTATGTATAATTGGAGGTTGGAAAACACTAGGTGTTATAGCACTTGCAACCCACATACTATTTTAAAACCCTCTACACGCTTCAACCTAATTGGTTAGTCACTTGTCAGCTTAATTTTTCTATTTTATGCATCCCCTACCTACAAATCCTTCCCCTCCTCTCCACCACTTATCTTTGAACATACAAAAGAAATAACCAAAAACCCATCGTGTTTTCCTACCTACACTTATTTTGAGCATTTTTTCCTCAATCAAATGAAAAAAGAAATACAATTTTTACTTTGACTAAAATTTGTTATAAATTGTGAAGGTTCCTTACATTATGTTACTAAGGTTGTTGTGGGGTGGAGAAATAAGTAGTAGGTCAACAACCACTATCCACAACCCTCACATGTATAAAACCTTTCTCAATCAGTGTAGTTGAATGCCAACAACCCAATTATCTCATTATGCAAGGCCACATCGCTCAAGTTTTGAACATGAAGCCTTTTGAGATCTTGTCGATGCTTGAGGAGGTAGTGGGTATTAGAATGAATGAAATGGAAAAAGAATATACTCTAAAAACACTTGAAAAGAAGTAGAACAAAGTGAATGAGATAGATAACGTATTGAATAAATATATTATTCCCGTTCTTGACAAGTTGAGGAAGGAGTGTGTGCAGTATGTGCAATGGGAAAATGGAAATGCAACAAAGTGAATGGGATGGATAATGTATTTTCTAAAGAGATTCTTCTTGCTCTTGAGAATTTGAGGAAGGGTGCATGTATAGTGTGTGCAATGGGTAAATGGAAATATAAAACTCAAGCAATAGGTACTAGAAAGTATGTAATAAAAATAATCTACTCTAAAAACACTTGAAAATAAGTAGAACAAAGTGAATGAGATAGATAATTTATTGAATGAAGAGACTATTCCTTCTCTTGACAAGTTGAAGAAGGAGCATGTGTAGTATGTGCAATGGGAAAAGGGCTTGATGCAAAACTGAAGGTAACGGGTACTAGAATGTATGGAATGAAAAAGGAATCCACTCTAAAAACACTTGAAATAAAACAAGCTAGAGTGAGTGAGTGAGATAGAAAATTTATTGACTAAAGAGATCATTCATGTTCTTGAGAAGTTGAGGAAGGTGCATGTGTAGTATGTGCAATGGGAAAATGGAAATGTAGAACTCGAGCAACAGGTACTAGAAAGTATGTAATGAAATGGAAATTGCTCTAAGAACACTTGAAAAGAAGCAAACCAATGTGAATGAGACAGATAATGTATTGATTGAAGTGATTATTCCTTCTCTTGAAAAGTTGAGGAAGGAGTGTGTGGAGTATGTGCAATGGGAAAATGGAAATACAAAACTAAAGGAAGTAGGTACTAGAATGTATGAAATGAAAAAAATGAATCTTCTCTAAAATCACTTGAAAATAAGTAGACCAAAGTGAATGAGACAAATAATATATTGATTGAAGAGATGCTTCCTACTCTTGAGAAGTTGAGGAAGGGTGCATGTGTAGTATGTGCAATGGGAAAATGGAAATGAAAAACTCAAGTAGTAGGTATTATAAAGTATGTAATGAAAAAGGAATCTTCTATAAAAACACTTGAAAATAAGCAAACCAAAGTGAGTGAGATAGATAACATATTTATTGAAGATTTTATTCCTTCTATTGACAAGTTGAGGAAGGAGTTTGTGCAGTACATGCAATGGGAAAATGGAAATACAAAAATGGATAAACTCAGAAGGTTTTATCTTGCATAGGAATTTGTGGAAGCAAAGAAAGTGAGAGATGATTCTATGAGTGGATTTTAACAAATGAAGTCAAAAATTATTGAACTTTAGAATTCCATGGAACAAATGCAATTGGAAATAGATGATAAGGCAAAAGAAAAACTAGATCTAAGTGCAAAAAATGATAACTAGTTGGGTGGAGACATGAAAGTATTATCTGATCTAAAGCTTAAAGGCTGGTTAGTCACCCCTCTGGTCAATTTGGTTAGTTTTATATATCCCCCAGGTCTGTAACTCCTCCACATCCTCTCCACCCTTTAACTTTGAGCATGTAGAATGAAATAACTGACAATCCACATTGTGTTTTCCAACTTGTAATTATTCAATACATTTATTTTACCATCTTATGAGGAAATTGAAATGCAATTTTTAGTCTACGTAAGTCTTGTGATAAATTTTGAATGTTCCTTTCATTACATTCATAATGTCTAAATAAAAAAATGTTTTCATTACAATCATATTTTCTATGTATAATTCGAGGTTGGAAAATAATGGGTGTTACTGAACCTGCAACCCACAAAATGTTGTAAAACCCTCAACACATAACAACCCAATTGGTTGGTCACCCCTCAACTCAATCTAGTTAGTTTTATGTATCCCCCACCTGCAACTCATTCCTGAACTCTCAACCCTTGAGCTTTGAACAAGTATAATGAAATAACTTGCAACCCATTGTGTTTTCCAACATGCTATTATTTTAATGATATGAGGAAATTGAAATGAAATTTTTAGTCTACTTAAGAGATAACTGATGTAAAACCCTCTACATGTAATAACCCAATTAGTTTGTCACCCCTCAAATCAATATGGTTGGGTTTTTTTATCCCCACCTACAAAACGCCCCTTTCTCCACCCTTTAACTTTGAACATGCAGAATAAAATAACTAAATGACATAGTGTTTTCCAACTTGTAATTATTGTGTGCATTTATTTTACCATCACATGAAGATATTGAAATGTAATTTTACTCTAAGTAACAGTTCTTATAAAATTTGAAGGTTCCTATTACACCCCGTTGTGTGTTCATCTATTTACTATTACTATGATAGGTTAAAATACTGAATAAAGGAATGTATTTGGAACTCTAATTGAAATACATGTCTTTGTGCTTTGCTTATCTATATCATTGGGAAAATGATGAATGAATGTTAATTCCATTTGATTCTTATAATGAAATGAATATTGTTTGAATTTGATATTCTAACTATGAAATGTATAATGCAAATGATTGGCTTGATGAATGACTAACTACTATTGAAAATGTGTTACGTTGAATGTAGATACATGATCAATCCTTTGGAAGAGAGAGGGAGTATCACTCAAGAGAAGGACTTGGTTGGGTAACCCTTATTGAATTCTAATTGATCTTTCACACACTCACTTATAGGATGGTTGTTTCAAGTCATAGTTTCGAGAAATGGGTAAATTGTTCCATAGTCATGTGGTGATTTCATTAGAAAGGATCATGATTTTTGTTGAGAGCAATCTTGGTTGTGATAAGTGTTTGGTATTTATGAGTTCTTCCTTGTAGGGATATATTCAATTGATGAGATATATATGTGAAGATTATATATATGTATAGTGTACATGTTGACGATAACCCATACACGCAAGTTAATACATACATGAGTATATGTAGGTAGATGTACCTACACATGCTCATGGATGGAGCACTCATGGGAATGGGGGTATTGAATGGAAAATAAGACATGTATAGATATATGTGTGTGAATATTAAAATGAAGGAATTAGTAAAGTAAATCCAACACACATCAATGCAATGTCTTACATGAAAGAAATTGAAATAACAAGACAATCTGGTATATCTACTCTTTAAAATCATTTTATTGTTCTCTAATCTTAGGGATCTTCTAATTCATGCATGCTCTCAGATTTACATATATGTTGTACATGAATTTATCAGATGACAACCTAAGAGACGAGAAGATTTATGAAATGCAAAGCTAAATGCCTACATTGATATGTTTTTGTATTTTTGGATATAAAAGACTAAATGATGGATTAAATTACTATTGTGTAAATGATGTAAAGATTGCTGCTAATGATGAGATGCAATTCTAAATGCAATGTTGGGATGAATTCTATAAGACTATTGCAATGCTATGATTCTACAAAAGAAAAATTTCCATTATAACAATACTACAATGTAAATGCTAAATGAAAACCAAGGATTCTAAGCCAATGCTCTCCAAAACTCTAGTATGATTCCTGCAACATAAGTTTGTGATGAATTTTCTATATGAAAGTTGTAGATTGGCCTCCTATTTATAGATTTTTCTAAGCCTTGAGTGAGGTGGTAGAGATGGACAATTGAGATCATGATCCTAGGAGATCAACGGTGGAGCACAAGGAAGTTGGAGGAAATCATGGAGGTTGTTCCGTTTGGAGGAGCAAATGTCCAAGTGTTAAAGAGCATCAATTGAAGAAAGGAGCCATGTGCCTCCAAATTTGTTAGGAGGTTGTGGATGGATATTCCTAATTTAGAAATTAGGAATAATTAAAATCATGTGACATGGGATGATGTGGAGGGTGAGTTGGAGGAGGTTAGAGAATTATGGAGAAATGTGGCAAAGTTGAATTAAATAATTCAAATTTAGTTGAGAGGGAATCCATCAAATAAACAAATTAATTATATTTGTTTATTTAATTAATTCAAGAGGAAAATAATTTTGGAATAGAAGAATTAAGGTGATGAACTATACAAATAAATTTATCAATTTATATATATAACTAGAAGAAATAAGATTAATTAATTAAATAACTGGTATTTAATTAATTGTGCTCCAGACCATTTTTGTGTATACATTTTTCCCCTCTTTGAAGTGATGTGTTTACACATTGCTTCAAAGAAATTTTTTGATATGTCCCAGATGCTGGATTTTCAGGTGATGACGGATGTATGCCCCTTGGGAGATAAATTGGTGAATTTTTGAATTTTTTGAAATTTTTGATGATGTTGAAATTTTCAGCATGCTTTAATGATTTATCTCCTGAAAATAGCAATGAGATCTGCCGCGGTTGAGGAATTGATGAAATTTAGCCCCTTTGAAAAATAAAATAAAACAATGCCATTGAATTACCCATTTTAATAACCCTTTTAATAGGTAAAAAGTGAAAAAGAGACTCATTTGTGCATTTTGATTGTGGAAAATTGAGAGATTGAGCAACTTTGAGCACTTGGAGCAAAATGATGATTCCTATTCAGACACATCAGTTCAAGCTTGTCCGATGACACAACCGCTTGACAACATATGGACCTCCGGTATGCAATTCTCAAAACCTTCTTTTTGTGAATTTGAATTAATTTTCCCATCTTTTTGAAATTTTGAAATTTATGTTCACACGTTTTAGCGCATCCATAAGATAATGTAGCACATAAGTGACCTGCTTTAGCACATTGGTTTTCGAGAGCATAGGTTGCATGATTTAGTGCATCCATTAGATGAAGTAGAGCATCCCATAAAGTAACACATACATTCACTATTATAGCGTATTGATGAGAAAGTTTGGTGCATTCATGAAACTGGCACATACGTGGACTATTATAGCACATAGAATACATTTTTTGGCCTATTGATGTTTTAGCACATAGAAGCGCTATTATGGCACATCCATGCCAGAAAATGAGGAATTTTGATATTTCTCCTTGTGTTAAATGTTTTCGATCGCGTTAGCCTTTGAGTTGATATTGATTGATGATGTTGATAGATTAGATGATGATCGATCTCATGATAGGGGAGATTCAATGATTGATTGATGATGTTTGACCTCATGATAGGTGGGGATCAATGATTGACTGATGATGATTGACCTCATGATAGGCGAGGTGCATTGATAGATTGATATATTGATAGGATGATTGATATTTGATTGATTTACAACATTTAGTGATTTTGTGATGTGTGATGATGATAGGAGAGTGATTTAGGAGTACTCATGTCTCGAGAGGGCTTCCCACGGACTTGGGAGTTGATTCCCTACTTGAGTTAGGATGAGCGAGATCTTATTGAGAGATGCAGGTTATACTATTTGATTGATATGCCCTAGGTTAGGATTAACCAAGCACTATCGACAACTTTAGGAGAGTGGTGGCATAGCGACCACAACACCTTTCACCTGGCTATTGGCGAGATGACTGTGACTCCAAAGGATGTATATTGGATCCTACGGCTTCCCGTGGTAGGAGATCTAGTCATATATGATCATACAGAGTAGGGAGGTACAAATACCCTTCAGAGGATATTCCATGATGATCAGATTAACAAGTATGAGATACCTTGGCAGGAGATGTGAGAGAGTTATGCCTTGCTACCTTCTGTACTTGTTGGTTTCCTATGTCTCAACTACAGGTTGAAGGGACTATCTGTTGGTTGGGGTTGGACAGTGGAGTAGATGATTCTACAGGGGATGCGATATGCTTGGGGTTCATGCATGTTGGCACATTTATATCATGAACTTCATTAGGTAGTCTATCTTGGAGCTTCCAATCTATCAGTCGGGGTCAAATTATTACAAATATGGGCATGGGAGCATATAGTTGTTACCCGACCAATTATGGATAGATATCGGCCACTTGGGAGACCCTATGTGTATGGATATAAAGGCCTAGCTGTCCAGCATAAGTTGGGAAAACTGGAGTACTGGAGACGAGTGCTCGATGATCTGGATACTGTGACATGGTGACCATACCTAGACTGTGAGTAGTGGGTAGAGGATCAGTTGGAGATGCCTTACATATGCACAACCAAATTTTTGATTGAACAGACACGGTTTGTTATTGAGAGGTTTCTTATAGGCAGAGTGCATCAACAGTATGGTAGAGTGCAGGGCATGCCCAAAGGAGTGGCCACATATGTTCGAAGGCACCATGATATACCGGAGAGGGGACCCCTCTTGTCATATGATGCCACTTTTCAAGAGTATTACAGGTTACAAGCTGTGATGTGGGACTACCATCTAGAGATTACAAATGTTGTTTAATCAAATGATTATGCTCAATACTTGTTCACACATCCCTTTACTAGGATATCTAGCCATGAAGAGCCAGTACCATCCTTGGACAATGATGAGGAGAGGGCACCTAGATGGAGGAGAGGTAGGGGTGATGGAGGTGAGGAGGAGATGATGGTGGGGGTGGAGGAGGCGAAGATGGTGGTGGTGGAGGAGGTAGAACATCATTTGATGTGAGGGGTACCATGATACCTCATCAGACGAGATCTTTGGTGGCTACGACACAACAACATGTGCAGATTGGGGTACCCTCATAGCAGCAACAGATGTAAATCACTGCCTTATAGGTGTAGGTACAAAAATTGTAGGGACATTTGGCCCAGGTGACCACTTTGACAGTCGAGAGGGATGCCTCCAGACAACAGTGTGAGTAGGCAGTGGCCCTAGCAAACAGATTGCAGAGAGTGGTAGAGGGGACTACTATTGGGGACATGATGAGAGAGGTTACCTGAGTCACCCAAGAGGCTAAGTATTATCAGGGTCGATATCATTAGGTTGTTCCTACAGTGCAGAGAGTAATTTATGTGGAGTCCAGATCAGCACACAACCACTCTCAGACCACCAGCATGGGTGTGACTGGGCCACCACGTCGAGATCCCGGTCAATACCCAGGTATAGGTGCACCAAGTGTAGGTCCGTTAGGGGCTGCAGGAGGTTTAGTAGGAGGGTCAACAAGGCCTACAACATCTGGGGGTATCATCACATAGTGATTTTTGATGCTAGATTTTGATGTATTACAGAGACATTGTATACACCAATTTGAGACATTTATGATACTGCCACATTTTTGATGATGTATCCCCTCATATTGTTAGACATCCCTTTAAACTTGACATTATTATTTTGAGATTTATATGATATGTAGTTATGATGATTGATCTATATGATGTTTATGTGTATTTATGATGGATGCTTATATGATGGATGTATTTAATTTCTATTATTTATGCGATGTAATGCTTTATGGCTATGTGATAATGATGTATGAATGTAATGGTGATTCTATATGTTACTATGCTATGATGTTTATCTGATGTTCATAAGTTGGTTATTTGATTATGGCATGATTTGTATGGATGCAATGATGATATGATCTGATGATGCTTTATGAATGATGTTGCATGCTATGAGATGGATGATACTTTTATTATGATGTACAAGATAGATGCAATTATGAAAATGACATGAGATGTACTATGTTTTTGTATTTTTTGAATGTATATATGATCTAAATGCATGAATGAATATGTGGATGGATTATGATGATGCATGGATTATGATGTTATTATGGCAATTGCTATGATGAATGCATATATGGATGGTCTATGTATGAATGAAAGTGAATTTATTATGACATCGATGTGTGATATGAATTATGAATGATGATGTTATTATGGATGATGCTTTATTTTTGAATTTTTAATGTAATCATGTGATTTAATGTATGCATAGATGTATGATATGTACAAATGTATGGATTATGAAAATGCTTTATTTTTGTATCTATGCAATGCAATGAAAATATGTGATAGATGCATGGATGGATGGATGATTCTTTGTTTAATAATGCAATTATTATGATGGATGTATGGATGTTTGTATGATAATACTTTCTAATGATATTGATATGGAAATGATAAAGCAAATGAATGATTTTTATTTATTTTTGTTATGTCAAGTGTACTCAATATTTTAATGAGAGATAACATCATGTTGAAAGTTGTCAGCCTTGGAAAAATCTATAATGCAAATGCAAAACTAATATGAATGAAATCCTATCTTAGCCATGCAAACCTAACTATGCAATGTTGCCATCTGATTTATTGTGCTTGGTATCATCATTGAGATTTTTAAAATATTGAAAGTTAGTACAAACATCGATGGTATAATTCAACCATGATGACCCGAGTACAACTTCCATACAGCTTCCATTGAGTTTTGATAGTGAAAGATAACACAAGTATCTAGGTATAATTGGACTGAGATGACCTAAGCATCACTTGCGTAAACATACAAGAGTTAATCATATTCCCATGCAAATTCAAAATGTCACCAATGATACTTTGTAGAGCATGTCCCGCAACAATTTGTACAGTAGTAATGATTGACTCGTGAACAAGAGACAAAGAAAATATCATTCTCCTTCCTAGTTCCTCTAGTTTAGAACATCATTGAGGTACTCCAGAGAAATGACAACAACAATCAAGATACAATATCTGAACATACGTGCTAAAGTGACCCAACCATGATTCAGAAGATGATCATCCAATGAGATTTGACTTGTTTTGTTTTGATGCTATTTTTGGATGGCCAATTGTCTGATTGATTATGGTTGATGTGCAGTTTGATGTTTAGGGTGATTGTTGTTATTTCTAGGTTGTCTTGTTGTTTGTTGTCTATTGGTTTAAGTTCAACGTTTATTTTCCCCCAATGAGTTCAGGTTTTTACCCCTAATGAGAAACAAACCAAGTTATTAGAGATATGCATAATGAAAACCAAGCCAATGTGGGACATGACCGCAACAACCAGATATGGATATGAAGCTCATTTTATGATAGACGTATATGTGCAATGATAGCAAAAATCAGACGGTCAACACATGTTTCCAAATAGATGGAGAAGCCGATTAATCACAAATAGCATATGTTTTCTAGGTTTTAACTACTTGTTTTTATTGCACTTTCATATTTTATGATTTTTTAGTGTTACCAAGATGCTTGTTTGCCAGGTTTTCATCAAGGTAACGATTTTTTTTAATTTTTCACTTTTTTTTTGTATTTTTCTCTTTTTTAATTTTTTTTTGTATTTCTTTAAAACTTTTTCTAATTTTTTGTATTTCTTCAAGACTTTTTTTGATTTTTTTTTGTATTTCTTCACGACTTTTTCTGATTTTTTATATATTTCTTCAGAACTTTTATACCATGCACTACATGGATTACGTGTAGAAATTTTTGAGATGAAGTCTATTCATAGGCTCCTCAAATAGACCCCCTTTAGGCATGGATAGATGATATGCTTCTGATCGAAAGACTGATACAATGACAAAGGGTCCTAGCCAATTTGGTTCAAAATTTCCCTTCTTCTCTCGATCTTGTTAATTGTGTGGATTTTCCTTTAGTACCAAGTCACCCACCTGAAATGTTCTTGGTTTGCTCTGGTGATTATAAATTTTGGATATTCTCTGCTAATATGCTTTTAGGTGATCAACGACAAGTTGATGACATCCATCCAATAGTTCTAACTCATGTAACCTAGATACCCAGTAGTCTTCATCTGAAATAATGCCTTTTAATGACACACAGAGGGATGGTATCTCAACCTCAATAGGTAAAATAGCCTCTAATCCATAAACAAGAGCATATAGTGTGGCTCCTATTGGGGTGCGGATACTGGTATGATATGCCCACAAAGCAGGGTTCAGTTGAACGTGCCAGTCACATCCAACATCGTTGACGATTTTCTTTAGGATTTTCAAGATAGTTTTATTTGAGGCCTTTGCTTGGTTGTTCCCTTGAGGATAGTAAGGTGTAGATAACCGATGTTGGATATGAAACCTTTCAAAAAGTTCTCCGACGTCCTGATTCTTGAAAGATCTACCATTGTCGGTGACAATGAATTGACGAATGCCATACCTGCAGATGATGTAATTTAGAATGAAAGATGCAATTTGTTTACAAGTGATAGTAGGCAAAGGAACAACTTCAACCCACTTTGTGAAGTACTCGATAGTCATAATTATGAATTTGTACCCATTGGAAGAAGATGGATGGATTTTCCCCACAAGATCGACTCCCCACTGACAAAAGGGCTAGGTTGATACAAATGGTTGGAGCTCTTGTGTGGGTGCATGTAGGAGGCTACCATGGATCTGACACTTCTTGCATTTCTTGACAAACTAGAAATATTTTTTCTCCATATTCGGCCAGTAATACCCCAAACAAAGGAGTTTCTTCGCCAAGGTAAGACCACTTGAATGTGTTCCACAAATACCTTCATGAATTTCCTATAAGGCCGTTTCAGACTCGTCGCATTCCAAACATCGAATGAGAGTTCCATCAAGACCTCATCGGTAGAGTGCATCCATGATAAGGGTGTGTCAGGCGGCTTGGCGAGTGAAGTTTCATTTTTAGTTCTATGATAGGTCGGGTGGGAGGGTGTTATCTCTTAGATAGGTGTAGATCTTCCCATATATTGAGGTATCGGCGTCAAGTAAATGGAAAATGACTTGGGACTCAGGATCATCATAGGTAGGGGTAAACACTTGTTCCACCATGAACTCATAACAAATTTGTTTATTTGGAATTTGTAATAGAGAGGCAATAGTGGCCATAATGCTAGCAACTTTGTTGTCTATTATTGGGATTTGATCAAATTTGATGGTAACAAAGTATTTCTTAAAGTCATCAATCATCCTTTTGTAGGGCATTAGTTTGTCATCCTTTGTCTAATAGTCATCATTGACTTGATTTATGACCAATTGAGAATCTCCATAGACTTGCAGCGCTATGATTTTCCACTTTACAACTTTTTCTTGATGCCAATGATGAGTGCTTCATACTTTTCCATGTTGTTAGTGCAGGGGAACATCAACCTGTATGATTTTGGAATGGTATTCCCTTGAGGAGTGACAAATAAAATTCCAGCTCCCGATCCATGTTGAGTGTATGATCCATTGAAGTATCATATCCACTATTTTGCTGCTATGGTAAAGACATTTGCATCTAGAAACTCAATGTGTAGAGGATGATCATCATGTAATGGTGCTTCAGCTAGTTGATCTATGATGGATTCACCCTTGATGAATTTCCTATTGACATAATAGATGTAAAACTCACTTAGTATCATTACCCACTTTTCCAGTCTTCCTGTTAGATTTTCCTTGTTGAGTAGATATTTCAATGGATCAATTTTGGCTATTAATTTGATGGTATGAGTTAGCATATAATGTTGCAATTGTTGAGTGGTGAACACTACTGCTAGAAAATCCTTTTCAATGGATGTGTAATTTATTTCATAGCCATTTAAGGTTCTGTTGATATAGTAGATTCTCCTTTCTTTTCCTATTAAATCCTCTTGTGCTAACAAAGCTCCCAATGATGCCTCGGTTGTTGCTATGTATAGTAAGAGTGGTTTTCCTTCTGTTGGCGGTACTAAGATAGGTGGAATCATTATATATTATTTCAATTTGGTTTAAATTTTGTGGGATCCACCTCAATGCCTTTTTCAGAAACTATATATCCCAAAAGTTTTGCAGATGTTACTCTGAATACACATTTTTTTGGGTTCAATTGCACATTGAATTTTTCTAATCTAGTGAAGAATTTGACTAGGATCTCTAGTTGTCCTTTTTTGGTGTATGATTTGGCTAGCAGATCATCTACATAGTCTTCCATGAATGTGTGCATCATGTTGTGGAAGATTGTTTCCATGGATCACTGATAAGTAGCTCCTGTGCTCTTCAATCCAAAGGGCATGACGTTCCAACATAATGTACCCTAGGGGCAGGTGAAGGTTGTTTTATCTTGATCCTCAAGTGAAATTTTGATTTGGTTTATTGAGATCTCTGAAATATGTGCAAATCCAGATACTGTTGTCAATTTTTGAAACTGGTACAATGTTGGAGATCCACTCGACAGAATCAATTGGTATGATAAACCATACATCCAATAACTTCTTTAGTTATACTTTTACCAAGAGGGCAATATGCAGATGCATTTTCCTTAACTTTTGTTTTACCAGTTTTACTCCTGGGGGTAAGGATAGATGATGCATGATTAAATTGGGATCCATCTCTGGCATGTCCACATAGGACCAAGCAAAGTTGACTTGTCGTTCTTCAAAGAATTTGGTGAAGCTTGGCTTTTCTTGTTATGTCAAGGATGCTACTAAATGTAGAGTCTTCATTGTGTTTGCTATGCTAATTTTGATGGATTGAGTGGGCTCAATCAATAATTTTGATCTCTCATGAAATTGTTTAGGGAGAGTGTCAAATCTCTCATCCTTCGATGCCTCAGAGAGGTTTTCACCATTGGATGCAATATTTATTTTTACTTTTTCTTGATCTAATACTGCCATAGAATGGTTTTCACCATTAGATCGATTTTTTGTATTATCCATTTTGTAGCTGAGAGATTTGAAACTCCCCTGAATGGAAGCTTCGTTATGAGATTCATTGGTGGAACATGTTTTAGGATTGTTAGCACAAAGGAAGTTGATAATGGCATCAACATTTACAAAGATAGGGATGTCGAGAGGCTTGGTTTGGTCCCGGTTGATAAGTTCGGGATGTACTAGAGGTAGGGAATCATCAGATTGGTTTAAGTCAAAGATCATGAGAGTCCTAATAGAAAAATTATCTTCAAGAAATCCTACAGTAAGGTCAAGGTCTATGATGTAACTCTCCTCCAAATGATCTGTCTCGCTAGGAGTTTGATCATCTTTACTTGAGCCATCGATAGGTTGTGATCCAAATTCAAGTGGTCTTAACTTTGAAATTTTTTCCTCCTCATGTGTGGAGGCATACTTTTGTATCACATCAATTCCATTGTCATGAAAAGACTCTTCAGAAAATGAATCCCAATCATATTCATTTGAGTCAGTTTCACAGTTATCACTAGCTTGTAGCTGTAGGATTCGTTCAACAACCTTCTTGGTGGCCTCTTCTTTTGTTTCCTCTTTATATCTCAGTCCTATCTTTTCTTTTGGATTTTTAAGATGGGTTGAAGTGGTTCCACGATGCCTTATTTTCTCTTTCCGATAGGTCCTTGTCCTTCGTATCCAATTTTCTCCAAGATTGAAAACCCTTTGCCATATTGTGTTGTTTGTACATTAGCTATTGCTGCTCGAGAGTCAACTTCATCCTTGTAAATCCAGTTCAAAATTTATTTATCATCAGATTCCTCTGCTTGGGTACTTGATTTTATGAATCTACCATCAAAGAGTGTGATAGGTTGTGAAGACTATTGTGTTGAGGTTGATGGTTTACCATAGGACTTCGGGGAAGATATTTGTGAAAGACATAGGGATTATTCAATAGAATATTCACCCACACCTTTATCTTTGACTTGGACCTTTTTCTCAAATTGTTTGGACAAAGTGTTGAGTTGGGCTTCATGATTGGTGGATGTAGAAGGGGTAGCTTCTTACTTTTTCTCAGGCTGTTTAGATGAGGAAATTGGTTGTCTTTCTTTATTTGGGGACGTGGCGAGCAGTTTTGACAAGGAATTTGATTGGATTGAATCACTTGAGGTGGTGGATGGGGAAGCAAGAGCTTCTTTGTTATGGGGCACAAAGACATCTTGGACCGATTTGAGGGTGTTGCAGTACTGAGGACTATTGGAGTCAATTGGAATGGTTATTTCTTGCCCATTGCAAGGGAACTTCAGACATTGATGGTAAGTTGAGGTAATTGCCCGCATCTCATGTATCCAAGGACGACCCAAGAGTATATTGTATGTTAAGTCTTTATTGAGGACTTGAAAAATTACATCTTTTTGAATTGGACCCACCTGAATTGGCAACGCAATTAGTCCCTTTGAAGCTCTTTCTTCATCATCATAGGATTTGATGGTGATATTTTTCCTTGAATCTATTGCATTCTCAGAGAATCCCAGTGCACAGACAAGTTTCAAAGTACATATATTGAGACTGGCTCCTCCATCTATTAGGACATGCTTGACTCAACTTTTATGTGTTAAGACTTCAATGTGGAGTGTTGTGTTATGGGGATGAGTGTATTGAACTTCTATCTTGCTATTTGTCCTTGATGAAAATATTTGTTTTAGTTTGACATCTTGGTGGTTGATTACTCAGTTGAATTGTTTCCATTCTATCATTGGCATATTTACTTCATTTATGATATTATCTTTGGTGGCACTGATCCCTTGACTCCATGTGCAGATCATAAGGAATCTTGGTTACAGGTTTATGTTCCCTTGTTCAGGTGACATGTTTATGATTTGACAATTTGTGCTACAGTGATTCACTTGATATTGGCTTATTCAGTTCTCTATGAAACACTTGATTATTTGATAGTGGCTTATTCAGTGATCTACATAATTATATGATGTTGGCTTATTCAGTCTTTCTACCATTATGACATTGATATTATTTGTTTTGAACAATATCAGAGGTGGGCTTCTTTGTCAGGTAATGTTTTCAGTTGGCTCTTTGTCTTAAGAAAACCCTATCGGGTTTCCTTAAATATCTGTTAATGACTTGGGCATATGATATTGTGATTTTGGCATGGGTGAATGACATATTGAACTTAGCATGGATATTAGCCTTTATTATATTGCATAAGGCATTGGTTATATCGAGCATTATGTCAAGGCAATCAGATTTGTATTAATTTAAACAAATTCATCATTATATTTGCATATGACATCGGGTCTTATGGTTGATAATTAATCAGGCCTCAAGGCTGACAACAGGTATAAAGTTTTTGGTTATTTAAAATGTCACCATGGAAGTGACATGGCCTTGGTTACTTGGAAATAAGCAAAGCTAAGGTAATTGAAATTTGGTTTTTTATGTGGTCATGGAAAATGTCAAATGACATAATTATGTCGGCTTTCTTACTTGAGTAATTGTTTGAACCTTTTTAATGATGGCGTTGACTTGTATGCATTCGGTGGTAATGAGTTTGTCGGCATGCTTTGGATTGGTTTGGTCACTGACTTCAAAAGGCATTATGAGTTTTGAATTATTAAGTCAGTCCTTTCGGACTTCAAACTCCATCAATTTTGGTAAAGGATATCGGTTGGTATGTGTTGGTAAAGATTAGGGAAATCTTTTTGTTTCATTGTTCGTGGCTTTCAAACCCTATTCTGGCCACCACCATGGAAACCTCCTCCCAACCATTTCACTGTACTTGCTAGCTTTCTAACCTTCTTGGAAAGCGTATGGGGAAACTTGAAATACCATCACCATGGTCGACCCTTCTGTCAGTCTCCTGTCATCAGGTAAGAGCTCGAAATAGGAAGAAGCTCGTGCTACTCTGCTCGGTTGGTCTGGTAAATTGCTACATGACAACATCTATTTTAGTCTTCTCAGGTATTCTTCTCTTTGATTTCTTTGTAGAACCATTACTTCCACTAGCAAGGTTAATAAGAGATATGTGTGCTTCTTTATGGAAGTTGGAAAATGAGTTTATTCTTTTTGTGGTCTGATCTGAAATGATTACACAAAATCTAGAGTGCATTTCACAAAAGTTTACCATATCAGATTTACGAGTCATGGTTTTTGGCTTGTGGGTAATCACGAAATCTACGAATCTCTTCAGTTTCTTACCTAGATTCATTTATAATTGTTTTTGGATGCATTATTATGGGGTTTTAGTTACATTGCAATATGGTTTCAGTTTCACTACTGTTGCAACAATTTTCAAGGGTATTGTATATGGAATATTTCTCTATTTAATGTTGTTTTGAATTAGGATTGCCTGTGCAGGCTCCTTGTGTGGATAGGGTTCAGTCTCCTTTCTAAAAATGCATATTCCTTGACTACTTCTGTCAGAAGAAAACCTTCATGAGTGAACATTCTCTAAAACAACAATACCTAGTAATGTTGTTCGACAGAAAGTGGGTACTTTGAATTTTACCTCTATTGTTTTGAAAAATGAAAAAGTAGTTATTGTATTGTATTTTACTTGAGATGTAATGATGAAATTCAAGTAAGAAGAAAAATAGAGAGATTAGGGCTTTTAAGATTTATTAAAAACATAGAGATATGGTGTTAACTATTTTATGAAGAATTATGAGAAAAGTATGAAAAAAATAGTGAAAAAATAGTGTGAGAATATCACTGTGAATGTATTAAGGAGAAGTTGTCTATTGAAATTGAAAATCAAAATTTTATGAGCTATTTCCTCAAGCTGTCTTAAGGCTTGACAATGGGTAGAATTATGAAGGGTCATACGTGAACCTTGAGGATTGTAAACATTGTTCATCAAGAGGCACTTGACAGAAAATTAGAGAAATGAAGAGATCCTTTGTATCATTGTATGTCTTACTGAAAATAGAAAAGGGGTTGGTGCTCCTTGAGTTGGTGCTCAAAAATCAGCCTATGAGGCATGTCAAAAATGATTATTGAAATGAAAGCCTAAAAAGGCAACAATTTAGGAGTGGTTTTTCTACCCCAAGAGGGTTTTCCACTCGGCATATCTTGTGTTTATTTGATTATCTGTGGTTCATCTAATTCATTGCATGAATGCTTTAATATGCTATGTTTCCCTATTACAATTCTCATTTCAGTTTATATGATTGCATTCAATACATGAATGATTTTATCATTGATAAATGAGAGCACACATATGGTTTATTTCAATTTTATTAAAACTATGAAAATAGGTAAAATCACTAATTCACCCCCCCCTCTCAATGTCTTTTTCACTCCAACAGAGTGATGGATACATAATATTGTTCCGAGAATGATAATCAATGAGGTGCAATCAAATTCCCCACCATGGCTTGGAAGGTACAAACTTGCAAATCCGTTGGTATGGTTGTGTCCACTAGGGCCTTTTCCAAAATTTCCTTGTGAGCGGGGGAAATCTTGAGGAGCTTCAATATAGATATTTGTGTGGGGATCTTTTTGAGTTGATCGATAATGTTATATTCATGTGATGGAGTGGCGAATTTTTTGGATGTGCTCCCTTTTAAAACATATTTGGATTGTGCCCTCGTGGTCGCATTTACGATCATGCTTTCTTGTTTCCCTTTGTTTTTTATGACATTATTTTGGTTATCCATTGCAGCCATGTCTTGTTTTATGTTATGGACTTGATTAGATGTGATATTGGTGTCATTTATTTTCTTTTCAGTCATGATGGTGTCTTGTCCATGGTGAATTGGAACATCATTAGTTTGATTGTTGGCTACAACAATATCTTGTGTTTCATTGGTCTTAATGTCATTTGCTTGATCCTCAATAGATGAAATATGAAAAATGGTAGTACTATGAACGTAGTTTACATTTTTCCCTTTGTTGTTCGTTGTAGAGGATTCCCCTTTGTCATAATTTTGTAAGGGATTCTTGAACACACCATGATTAGCGTTTGTTTGGGGTCCTTCTATTTGCATGATATTATGGTCAATCAAGTCTTGTACCTTGTGCTTTAATTTCATGCAATTATTTTTTAGATGGCCTTTGTACCGATGAAATTCACAGTAATGAGCATCATTCCACCATGACAATTTCACTTTTGGCTCAAAATCTTGAGTGTCGGGTAAGGTGATAATATTTTCTGCAAGAAGTTCTTTCAATGTGGATTCGGGTGATTGGTGTAAAGGTGTGAATTTCCTATGATTTGATGACGTTTGATATGGTGGTGGTCAAGATAGGGCCTTGTTTTGGTCACTGTGCTGATTGGTATTCTGATTTGTACTTTGATTAGTGTTGTTTTGATTGGGGGTTTGGTTGGTCTTAGATGTGATTCTTGATAAATTAAAGACCCATTTGGCATTATGCATTTCATTTCAAGCATCATTATTAGTATTCTTGTATTTTTTCCAAAACTCTGGTTTATCATTGTTGTTATAGTTATTGGAAGAGTTTGCTGAATTATTTTCATTGTATATTTTCGAGACCCCTCCCTTGACCAAAGCTTCTTCGATCTTGATTCCATTTTCAATTAATTTCTCAAAGGTTGGTGAAAATTCTAATTCAAGCCTATAACTCATATCATCATTGAAATTGTCAATGAACACTTTCATCTTTTCCTTTTATGGTATAGCACGAGGATACCTTGCAAATAATCTTCTCCACCTTTGTAAGAATACAAGAAATGATTCTCCCTTTTCTATTTGACATTGCAAAGGTCCTTCATTGTAATCTCATGTTGAATGTTATAAGAGTATTGGATGGTAAATTTATTGACCAATTCTTCAAAGGATTTGATTCTTGGGGGTAATTGCGAAAACCATTGCATACATTTTCCTCCCAAACTTCGTGGGAACAATCTCATCAATTAAGTTTCCTCATGTGCGAATTCAAGGCTCATAGTTCGAAATTCCCTTATATGATCTATAGGTTCCGTTTTACCATTGTATTTATCATACTTAGGGAATTCAAAATGTTTGGGAAATGGAATCATGTTCACACTTTGATCAAAAGGGTATGGAAATATGTCTTGTATTGAGTATATTTTCATGGTTCCCTTTTGCATATCGAGGAGTTGTTGTTGCAGATTTTTCATTTGATGAGTTAAGGCAACCACTGGATCTACGTTTGGGGGATTAGTTTCAATCTTTTTGGGTTATCCTTTCAATTGATTTACATCAAAGCCATCTAGAAATTTGACACCTTGTTTAACCAACACTAATAGGTATTTTTCTCCATCTCTTTCAAAAATATTTTCTAGGAATTTGTGGAAATTTGGATCTTGTTGAGCTTGTTGGATGTCTTCCTCATTTATTTCTTCATTCTCATGTTGGTGGAATTTATGGAACGGATTTTCCTCAGCTCCAGCCATAGTGTTTTGAGTTTCAAATTCCTTTTCCTTGAGTTTTTATCTTTGTGATCTTGTTTGAATGGGCATGCAAGTGATGGAAGTGTACTTAATCTTTGATCGTTGCTGGGGAGTGCCAAAAGGACAAATTAAATATGATTATGCAACGTTTGTTTTGGTATGGAGGATGATAAATCCTGATAAAGGATGATGAATCCTAATGGTGAAACTTAGTTGTTAATTAGGGATAGGTGTGATGATGAGGCACTTTTTAGATATTTGATCAAAGCTTAGGTAAATGATTTTTACTTATAAATGCTAGTTTCAACAAGTTTAAGGCTATAGTATGACTGAGGAATGACTTTGTTTTGAAAAGGGTCTTGATCAACGAGTTTAAAATTTGGACAGACAGTGAATTTAGCTCTTTGGTTTGAATTTTTTTTGGATGTGCCAGAACAGTCAATGGATGTGCTAAAATATTACATGGATGCACTAAGGAATGATCTTGATGCGCTAGAATATTGATGATATGTGTTACAAAATGGAAAATATGCACTAAAAAAGGGTTTGTATGCGCCAAAATAGGCAATCAATGCGCTATAATATGGAAGCTATGTGCTAGAACAGTCAATGGATGTGCTAGAGAAAGAAGTATATGCACCAAAATAGTAAATGGATGTGCTAGAGAAAGCAACATATGTGCCAGAACATTAAATGGATGCGCTAGTTTGGAAAAAATGTTCTTTGTTTTTGGCAGTTTGATTGATCTTTCTAGTTTTCTAGCAAGGAATTTAATTGTCTGATTGGATGTTCTTCTGAATCCGTGGTTGTATAATTCTATGTGTTATGTTTTTTCAAAAACACACATGTAAGACACATCAAGAAAGTACAATACTTAAGGTTGTGTAAGACAGTATTTACTGGATTCCCACTTGGATTTTTAGTCCAGCTGTGCATACTTTTAGCATATGATTAGAGGCTTGACCACACTGGCTCCCCCTTACATTGCACTCACTTCTTGGGTCAGCCAAGCCTCAATTCTCATGAATCTCCCATGATGAACTTCTCATCTCTACTAAAAGCCACAAGAATATGGGACAACTTCAGAGGTTATACCTCTTGCACCAGCAAATAGAAAAGGGATTTTGGCACACTATAACAAAAGGGTTCTAGTATAGGCATTCCGTTCATGGGGGATCATCCATACAACAAGAGACCATTGCTGCCCTTCTTGTTGGAACAATCCTCATGATACTTGAAATTTCCTCAAGTACCCACACTTATATACTAGGTGGAAGTCGCTTGGCTTTAGCGTGTTCCCGGTTGGGTCGTTCCCTTGGGGTGATTATCTCTTGTCCCACCAAGGTAGACCCTTTAAGGATTAAATTGCAAAAAGAAAAAGAATGGGTCTGGCTTTTTGGTCACCCAATTAAGGGGAGAGCATATACCTACCATTCAACAATCACAACAAACATGGTGTTCATTTTCCCCTAATTAAGCTATGTTCCTAACTTAATCAAAATAAAAAACAATAAATCCCTGCAATCAAATGTTAGTAGTTTTAGATTTGAAGTATTTGAAAACGTTTATCAATTTCAATAGATTTTTTGATAGCGTTTTAGAATACCTACAAAAAATGAGAATAAAGATTAGTTCTCGGAATCATGAATTTCTATAAAAAGAAATAGATGCGCCATAATAGAGAATCAATGCGCTATAGAATCTAATGTATGCACTAAAATTGTCTATGCATGCACTAAAATAAATTATGAATGCACCAAAAGACCCCCTATATGCGTCAAAAGATAGTATGGATGCGCTGAAAGAAAGGCTATATGCGCCAAAACAGTGCTTAGATGCACTAGAGAAAGTTTCGTATGTGCTGAAAGAACTCACGGTCGCACTAAAAGATTTCACATTGAAACCTGTAAAACACACTTTTACAGAAAACGTTAATAAAAGGGATCGAGCCCCATGGTGGGCGCCACTTTATGTGTGAATATTAAAATGGATGAATTAGTAAAGTAAATCCAACACACATCAATGAAATGTATTACACGAAAGAGATTGAAATAACAAGACAATCTGCTATATCTACTCTTTAAAATCGTTTCATTGTTCTCTAATTTTAGGGATATTCTAATTCATGCATGCTCTCGGATTTACATATATGTTGCACATGAATTTATCATATGAAAACCTAATAGACGAGAATATTTATGAAATAAAAAGATAAATACCTACATTGACATGTTTTTGTATTTTTGGATATAAAAGATTAAATGATGGATGAAATTACTGATGTGTAAATGATGTAAAGATTGCTACTAATGATGAGATGCAATTCTAAATGCAATGCTGGGATGAATTCTATAAGACTAATGCAATGCTATGATTCTACAAAAGAAAATTTTCCATTATAACAATACTACAATGCAAATGCTAAATGAAAACCAAATATTCTAAGACAGTGCTCTCCAAAATGCTAGTATGATTCCTGTAGCATAAGTTTGTGATGAATTCTCTATATGAAAGTTGTAGATTGGCCTCCTATTTATAGATTTTTCTAAGCCTTGAGTGAGGTGGTAGAGATGGATGATCGAGATCATGATCCTAGGAGATCAATAGTGGAGCACAAGGAAATTGGAGGAAATCATGGAGGTTGTTCCATTTGGAGGAGTAAATGTCCAAGTGTTAAAGAGCATCAATTGAAGGAAGGAGCCATGTGTCTCCAAATTTGTTAGGAGGTTGTGGATGGATATTCCTAACTTAGAAATTAGGAATAATTAAAATCATGTGACATGGAATGATGTGGAGGATGAGTTGGAGGAGGTTAGAGAATTATGGAGAAATGTGGCAAAGTTGAATTAAATAATTCAAATTTAGTTGAGGGAATCCATCAAATAAAAAAATTAATTATATTTGTGTATTTAATAAATTCAAGAGGAAAATGATTTTGGAATAGAAGAATTAAGTTGGTGAACTATATAAATAAATTTATCAATTTATTTATATAAGTAGAAGAATTATGATTAATTAATTAAATAACTAGTATTTAATTAATTGTGCTCCAGACCATTTTTATGTGTATATAATATGTATATATACACCACATGCATATATGTCTATCAATAAGTTAGCAATTATATGTATGATTGATTGTATAATCAAATGTATATATGATATATATGCATATAAACATATATGCACATGTCAATATACGCGTATGTGTTGACATGAAGGAATGTCCATACAAGTATGTCAATATATGTATAAGCACATATATATGTATATAGATATATATACATATGATATTGTTTATAAAAATGATAACATGGAAATATTCATTCGAATATCGAATGAATTATTTTTCAAAAGAGTATATATATGAATTCGTATGTATACATATATACATATAAGAATTCCATGCTATTTAGAAATGTATATATATAGTGGTTGATTTAATGAATATATGACACTTCATATTATAGCGCAATGTTAATATATAACCCATGCATAAAAAGCTTTGAAAGTATTGCTAAAAATAAATCACACATTGTATATTGTATAGTGAATGTTAACTTATTGCATAAAGCCACATACATTATCTTTGCATATAATGTGTTGAGTATGCATAAAATATGATTAATGGATAAAGCATAATGAAATAAAGTGTTGTGCATAATATTAAGGTACTAAGTTAATATTCCAACGTGTTTTATAAGTGAATAAAATAACACTTAAAGTAAAGTCAATCCATATGATGTGTGTTGAATACATAAACAAGAACAAGTCAAACTTTGTGAAAAAATAAAAAATAAACATTGAATGAGTCTATGAAAACAATGACTAGAAGAATAAGAAACATGGTAAATGGTGGTGTCAAAATATGAACTGTATAACCCAAGTAGAAGTCTTTAACCTGCAAATCAATTACCAGTTAGTAAATGCATGTGAAAATATGAATTGGTCAATTGGAAGTTGGCATAGAAAGAGTTGACTTGTGTGATTACTTACCTTTCATATATGAATAACACTCTTTCTATCCATGAATGAAGCGATCTGTTGTGCTAATTTGTTGAGTCTTAAGTTAGAAATCTGCCACCTTTTTGTTTGTTTGCTAAGTCGATCAAAGTGAGCTAAGAGGTGTCACTTTGAGAAGCTAGTTCATAGCCAACAAAGGAAAATATTTTTGTATAAATAGAGCAAATGTTTTCCTCATTTGGATACACATTCTTTGGAAATCTACTACATTTTATCTATGTTATTCTAGTTTGAAGTTGAGAGTTTATTTGTGAGGAGAGTGTGAGTCATATAGTGAGAGAGTTATTGTGGGAAAATTTTGTGAAGAGGAATTGAGAAGAAGAAAGAGTTACAAGTTGATTCTTGGAAGGATTTAGCTAAGAACCAGTTGGTCAATTGGATTATAGTGTATAACAAGTATGAGATTCTACTCTCTTTATATTTAATCTATTTTTTGAAAGATTGAGTGTTTGATTGTATTGTTTGGAGAAATGCATTAATTTCCTAGATTGGAGAAAGGATTATATATGCTTATTGAAAGGAAAATAATCTTGTTGTTATGATTTCCTTATGAGTGTTTGTACATACTCCATATTAAGGAGTGGATGTTATAAATAGTATTACATACTGGGACTGATATTGCTTAAACAACTTACGAAGTCATTTGATATAAGGCTATTGTGTAATCTTAGAAACTTCATAGATTATTCCTGGGAATAGATTGTCCAAAGAAAGGGATAGTTCATGCATGTGATTACTTAGGAGAAATAGCATTGTGATATGGAAAAAGGGAATAGGTTGTTTCTAAGGTTAAATATTTCCTAAGGAAGGAAATTACCTATGCATAGTATTTAAATGGTCTTAAGTCAATTGAGCTAGGATAGTGTATGTGGATAGGATGAATTTCACTTGAAGTACTAAGTGAAGAATACTTTGGCCAAAGTAGTGTAATTTTCCTTTGGCTACACTGTTAATTCACTATGTTCCTTTATGTGCATGCTAGTTTAGGATTGTAGTGTTATACAAGTTCTAGTTATGTAGGGCACAACACTAAGCTTAGGAAGGTTGTAATTATGAGGTTACCTTACCAATTCCTTCGTGAAAGGGTAGGGACATCTATTAGTTGATAGATGTGTGGGGGATCGTAGTTAGTACGTGGTTAGTAGAAAAGAAATTGAGTGATGCTTCTCCTCAATAGTTCCCTCAACAGATGGCGACCGAGATTTGAAAAGGAGTTTTTCCTAGACCATTTGGATATCTATTGCTATGAAGCTCTGTTGAGCCATGTATGTATCTTTGTATACAATCTTGTAAAAACTGTAAGATGTGAAATATTATATTGAGAAGGAAATCAATGCTTGGAATTTTGTTATGTCATATATTCTCAAATTTCCTCTTTTGGAAAAGAAATTTTTGTTGCAATGAGAATGAAACATAGTTTATTTACTTGAGGTTAAAACCTAGGAGATTTACTTGCATGAACAATTGTCATGTTACATGTGGTATCAGAGCTACTAGGTTTAAATCTGGAACCTATGTGCTCGCTATACTTTCCATCCAACATCGATTAAGTCTAATGTTTAGAACTTCTTGTGCCAAGATGGTGCATCTTAGGTTAACTGCAAGAATGTTAGTAATCGGGAATGAGTGCTACCTAAGGGAAAAGAAGGAGAAAGAGGCCATTTTTCATACTATAGATGGAACCAACTATGAAAATCCTCTCTGGTTGAGTGATACTAAGACATCAGTCACACCCTTTCTCAAATTACTCAAGAAAAGAGAAGGATGAAGGAGGAGGACAATTTCAGCCACTTACCTCTAGTATCACTAGAAAATTTGACACTTTGTCACTTTCTAGGGATATTCCCTCAGAATGTAGCATTAGTCTTGCATTTATATTTAGGGACCCTTGAGTTCTTCCTTTATCAGAAGTGATTGTATTTTCCTCAAGTAATGAATCAGAGGGATGTGTTTCTCGTAACTATCTATTGAAAGATAAATATGAAGGTTACTACCCCTTTTGGGATAGAGAGGAGCAAATGAGAGATGAACATAAATCTATGGGGTACACCCCGTTGAGTTATGTGTATGAGAGTGAATCTGATGGATACTCTCCCCCCGATTATTTAAATAGCCCATCAATGTAATTGAAAGGATATTGAGATCCTTATGAATAAATAAAAATTATGTGTTTAACTAAATTTGTGCTCAATATCTTATGAGAAATTTCTTTTATGTGTGAATGAATTCCATTTGAATGTTTTCCATAAGTATTAGTAAGAACATGATTGAATCTAATAAAGATGAACCTTCATGTATAAACTCTTTTGTTGTAAAGGATGGTGAGAACAAGGACTAATCTTGGAGGAAGCCATGAAGTTGGACAAGGTCCAGAAGGTACTGAAGCCAAGTTAGATCGTATCCTAGGTCTCTTGGATGAAACCAAAACAAAGTTGGGAAACCTTGAGCGGGAAGTAAGAGGGAATGATAGAGTGGAGCAAAAAATTCTAGTCAATGAGGAAGAGGAAGTTCCCAATAAAGAGGATAAGGGGGAAAATTCTCGTGATCACACTCAAACTCATGAGCATGAGAATGAGAGTTAAATCTCAGATTGAGGGAACTAGTAGGAAGTGGTTGGCAATCAAACTTTCTAGGGACACGAGGAACAAAACTCCACCAAAATTTGAAGGAAGCACCATCAGGGAAGAAGCTGAGACTTGGTTGATACAAATGGAAAAATATTTTGAGATCAAAAACTATTATGAGACCATGAAAGATGTATGGGGAGCCTACCAGTTAACCGGAGAAGCCTCTAACTGGTGGATGAACAAGAAAATGAAACTCAGACTTATTTCTTTGAAACTTACATGGAATGAGTTTGTGGAAATATTTAAGAAAAAGGTGGCTCCCCCAACTCTTTTATGATCAGAAACTCATTGATTTTCAAAATCTAAGATAGGGAGAGATGTCAGTAAATGAGTACTAGGAAAATTTCACCCATCTATTATGACACATACCAATGTATCAAAAGGATAAACAATTTCATATTAGGAAATTAATTATGGGGATTAATATCCAAATAGGTGGAGAAGTATATGTACATGGTCCAACCACTATGGACTAGGTAGTCTATGGGAAGGTTGTCAAGTAGAAGAAAAAGCTCAAATCCATCTCAATCCGCTAAGAGTATAGAAACTGAAAGAATTTTGGAGGAGCCCAAGTTATTCAAACTCCAAAGAAGTTTTATAGAGTGCAAGATTCTCAAAAGCAAGGGAATAATGGACCCCAGAATAATGGGAGAGAATCAAGGAGGGAACACAAAAGGAATAATAACAAAATTAACAATAATTCAACAATACTAGAGGAAATGTTGGTAGATAGGTGATGGGTCCATAGAGAAGAAAGGATCAGCAGTGGGATAATTCACATGTGGAGGAAACCATTATGCCATAAACTATCCCAAAAAACCTTTTGGGTCACAACCTCACGAAAACACTCTACCTTCCCAAAAAATGACATTCCAATAGAAGATCCATGCCACCTTGAATGATCAACAAGCGGAGTATCAGATTTCTCCAATGGAAACTCCAAGTATTTTATTTCGTATGCCTATTTCTATACTTATTGATACTAGAGCTACTAAGAACTTTATTTCACCTAGAGTAGCTAATCAAATATCTAGGAAAGTTGGTTATATGGAAAAGTCTTGGGTTGTAGAATATGCAAAGCAAACAAGAGCAAAGGTGGAGCAATGCTTATTTGAGGCAAAAGTTGAACGCCCAAGTTTCTCAACTAAGGTTAACCTATATGTAGCTCCCTTAGGATCCTATGATGTCATCCTAGGAATGAAATTCCTTTGGAAGCATTGATCCAAAGTAGATTGGCATGCCAAAACTGTTGAATACTTGGATGATCTAGGTAATTGGGTAACATTGCAAGGAATACCTAGGGAAATCAAGTTGTGTCAAATCTCCGCTATGCAACTACTTAGGGTGAAAAAGAAAGGACATAAAATATTTGTAGTTAAAATGGAAAGACTTGAAAAATGTGAGGAAATCATTTTTCAAAATGGTGTTGTCTATTATGAACCATAAGACAACCAATAAGTAGAGATGGGTGAGGTAATGGAAATTGGAAAGTCGGATATGGAGAAATATCCAAACTTACAAAGTTTACGGATGCATTTCTAGAAGAACTACCTATATTACCACCTAAGAGGGTATTTTATTTCTCCATTGATTTAATGTCAGGATTAGAACCTATTTCCAAAAGTGCCTTACAGGATGACAACAATAGAGATAATGGAGCTCAAGGCACAAATAGAAGATTTTTTATCCAAGGGATTGATAAGACCCAATGTTTTACCTTGGGGAGCTCTAGTGATCTTCATGAAGAAGAAGGATGGTACATTGCACTTATGTATATACTATCATATGCTTAACAAAGCTACGATAAAGAATAAAGTACCCGTTTCCACGTATTGATGATCTTTTTGATCAAATGCAAGGTGCGAGTGTGTTTTCAAAAATCGATCTTTGATCAGGATACCACCAATTGAGGATCAAAGATGAAGACATTTTCAAGACTTCCTTCAAAACCGGATATGGGCATAATGAGCTCATAGTTCTACCATTTGGACTTACAAATGCATCAGTAACATTCATGAACCTAATAAAAAATGTGTTTAGGGATTGCCTAGATAAGTTTGTCTTGGTTTTCTTGGATAAAATACTAATTTATTCCAAGAATGAGGAGGATCATTGCAGGCATTTAGAGATAGTTCTCTAGTGGTTAAGAGAACATAAGCTATATGGAAAAATCTCTAAGTGTACCTTCTTTCAAAAGAAAGTGTAGTACTTGGGTCACATGATTTTAGCTGATGGGATTTCAGTTGATCCAACCAAAATAAAAGCAATGTTAGAGTGGCCAATGCCTAAGAATGCACCAGAAGTTAGGAGCTTTATGGGTTTGGCAGGCTACTATCAACAATTTGTTGCAAAATTTTCCAAGATAGCTTTTCCTATCACATCTTTACAGAGGAAAGGGAAAACGTTTGAGTGGACATAAAAATGCCAAGTAGAATTTGATCTACTCAAGGAGAAGCTAACTACTGCTTTGATTTTGAAGGTACCAGATCCTGATCGTAACTTCACTTTTTCACAGATGCATCGAAAGAAGGCTTAGGTGGAGTCTTGATGCAAGAAGGGAAATTTATAGCTTATGAATCAAGAAAGTTGAAGCCAAATGAATAAAATTATGCATCACATGATTCAGAGTTAGCAGTAGTGGTTCATGCATTGAAAATGTGGAGGCACTATTTGTTGGGAAAGCCTTTTGAGTTGAAAATTGATCATGACAGTTTGAAATATATTTTTACCCAACCCAACCTAAATGCATGAAAAATAAGATGGTTGGATTTGATATCTGATTATGACTTCAATATCGGCTACATCAAGGGAAAAGAGAAACAGGTTATTGATGCCTTAAGTCGTAGGAGGCATATTGCTTCAATTGTGACAATTCAAACTAACTTAAAAGGCCAAGTATTCCAAAAATTCAAGGAGGATGAATACCATGAGAAAGTTAAGCCTCTTAAATGTTCCATCAAGTTTGGAAAGGCATCCAAACTAGCTCCACACTATGTAGGTCCTTTTTAGGTTCTTGAGGAAGTAAATCCTATTTCTTACCAACTTGTGTTGCCACCAGCTCTTGCCTTGATGCATAATGTCTTTCATGTTTCTTACCTAAAGAATTATATATCAGGTGATAATCATGTAATTGATTGCAATGATTTACAAGTACATGACCCCAAAGTGGTAAAATTCAAGCCTATCAAGGTGCTTGGAATACGTAAGCTTTTCTTGCATAATAGGGAGGTTTTGCAATGCAAAGTCCAGTGGGACCAGTATGCAAAAGATTCAGCCACTTAGGAAGACTATGCTGAAAAAGACAAAAAGTTTCCACATGTATTACATGCTTTTGAAAGTGCTTGAAAAACAATGATGTGTTTTTTTTTGGATTGTTCTATGTTTGATACATAAAATCATCAAGGATGATGAATCATTAGAGGGGGAGTATGTTACACATTGTTGTGTGTTTATCTATTTACTATTACTTTGATAGGTTAAAATACTGATTAAGTGAATGTATTTGTAACTCTAATTGAAATACATGTGTTTGTACTTTATTTATTTGTATCATTGGGAAAATGATGAATGAATGTTAATTATATTTTATGCTTATAATGAAATGAATATGTGGAATAAATACTATTTGAATTTGATATTCTAACTATGAAATATATAATGCAATTGATTGTCTTGATGAATGGATGACTACTATCGAAAATGTGTTAGGTTGAATGCAAATACATGATCAATCCTTTGGAAGAGAGGGGGAGTATCACTCAAGAGAAGGACTTGGTCGGGTAGCCTTTGATGAATCCTAACTGAGCTTTCACACACTCGCTTATAGGATGGTTGAGTCAAGTCATAGTTTCAGGAAATGGGTAAATTGTTCCTTAGTCATGTGGTGATTGCATTAGAAATGATCATGATTTCTATTGAGAGCATTCTTGGTTGTGATAAGTGTTTTGTATTTATGAATTCTTCCTTGTATGGCTATATTCAATTGATGAGATATATATATATATATATATATATGTGAAGAGTATATATATGTATAAGTGTACATGTCAACGATAAATCATACACATAAGTTAATACGTACATGAGTATATGTAGGTAGACGTACCTACACATGCTCATGGATGGAGTGCTCATGGGCATAGGTGTATCAAATGGATAATAAGAAATGTATAGTTATATGTATATATGCATCACATGCATATATCTCTATCAATAAGTTAGCAATTATATGTGTGATTGATTGTATAATTGAATGTATATATAAGAGATATATGCATATAAACATATATATACACATGTCAATATACGCGTATGTGTTGAAGTGAAGGAATGTCCATATGAGTATGTTGATATATGTATAAGTACATATATATGCATATAGATATATATACATATGATATTGTTTATAAAAATGATAACATGAACATATTCATTCGATCGAATGAATTATTTAAATGAACTTATTTTTCAAAAGAGTATATATATTCATGTATATATACATATATACATAATTAAGCATTTCATGCTATTTAGAAATGTACATATATATATAGTGGCCGATTTAATGAATATACGGCACTTCATATTATAGTTTAATGTTAATATATAACCCATGCATAAAAAGCTTTGAAATAATGACTAATAATAAATCACACATTGTATATTTCATAGTGAATGTTAACTTATTGCATAAATCCACATATATTATCTTTACATAGAATGCGTTGAGTATGCATAGCATATGATTATGGGTAAAGCATAATGAAATAAAGTGTTGCGCATAATATTAAGGTGCTAAGTTAATATTGCAACGTGTTGTATAAGTGAATACAAGAGTGCTTAAAGTAAAGTCGATCCATATGATATGTGTCAAATACATAAAAAAGGCCAAGTCAAACTCTATGAAAACACAAAAAATAAACATTGTCTGTCTGCGAGAATGAGTAGAAGAATAGGAAGCATGGTAAATGGTGACACCAAAATATGAACTATATAATCCAAGTAGAATTCTTTAACTTGCAAATCGATTACCAGGTAGTAAAAGCGTGTAAAAATATGAATTGGTCAATTGGAAGATGGCATAGAAAGAGTCAACCTGTGTGATTACTTACCTTGCAGATTTGAATAACACTCTTGTTGTCCATGAATGAAGTGATCTGATGTGCTAATTTGTTGAGCCTTAAGTTAGAAATCTGCCACCTTCTTGTTTGTTTTATGAGTCGATCAAAGTGAGTTAAGAAGTGTCACTTTGAGAAGCTAGTTCATAGGTAGAAAAGGCTCATATTTTTGTATAAATAGAGCAGAGGTTTTTCTCATTTGAATATGCATTCTTTGGCAATCTGCTGCATTTTATCTGCGTTATTCGAGTTTGAAGCTGAGAGTTTATTTGTGAGGAAAGTGTGAGTTATTATGGGAAAATTTTGTGAATAGGAATTGAGAAGAAGAAAGAGTTACAAGATGATTCTAGGAAGGATTTAGCTAAGAACCAGTTGGTCAATTAGATTATAGTATATAATAGGCATGAGATTCTACTCTTTTTATGTTTAATCTATTTTTGGAAATATTGAGTGTTTGATTGTATTGTTTGGAGAAATGCATTATTTTTTAAGATTGGAGAAAGGATTATATATGTTTATTGAAAGGAAAAGATTTTTTTTGCTATGATTTCTTTATGAGTGTTTGTACATACTCCATATTAAGGAGTGGATGTTATCAATAGTATTACATAGTAGGATTGATATGACTTAAATAGCTTACAAATTCATTTGATATAAGGCTATTGTGTAATCTTAGAAAGTTCATAGATTATTCTTGGGAATAGATTGTCCAAAGAAGGGGATAGTTTATGCATGTGATTACTTAGGAGAAATAGCATTGTGATATGGAAAAATGGAATATGTTGTTTCTAAGGTTAAAGATTGCAGCCTAAGGAAGGAAATTACCTATGCATAGTATTTAAATGGGATTAAGTCAAATTGAGCTAAGATAGTGTATGTAGATAGGATGAATTTCACTTGAAGTACTGAGTGAATAATACTTTGGCCAAAGTAGTGTAATTTTCCTTTGGCTACACTGTCAATTCACTGTGTTCCTTTATGCATGCTAGTTCAGGACTGTAGTGGTATACAAGTTCTAGTTATGTAGGGCACAACACTAATCTTAGGAAGGTTGTAATTATGAGGTTACCTTACCAATTCCTTCATTGAAGGGTAGGGCCATCTATTAGTTGATAGATGTGCGGGGGACCATAGTTAGTATGTGGTTGGAGGAAAAGCGCTTGAGTGATTCTTCTCCTCAACAGATGGCAACCGAGATTCAAAAATATTTTTTTCCTAGACCGCATTGATATCTATTGCTATGAAGCTCAGTTGAGCCATATATGTATCTTTGTATACAATCTTTGGAAAATTGTAAGATGTGAAATATTATATTGAGAAGGAAATCAATACTTGGAATTTTTTTATGTCACATATGCTTAAATGTTCTCTTTTAGAAAATAATTTTTTTATTGCAATGAGAATGGAACATGGTTTATTTACTTGAGGTTAAAACCTAGGAAATTTACTTGTGTGAATTTTTTTTGAAATGTTACAGTTCCTTACATTACATTCCAACTGCCTAAATAACAAAATGTCTTAGTTACATCCATACTATTTTATAAAATTGTATGTTGGAATACATTAGGTGTTATGAAACCTTGCAGCCCACATACAATTTTAAAACCCTAAACATATAAAAACAAATTGTTCAGTCACCCCTCAGCTCAATTTGGCTAGTTTTATGTATCCCCCACCTGCAAGTCATCCCCTACTCTCCACCACTTATCTTTGAACATACAAAAATAAATAACCCAAAACCCAATGTATTTTCCTACCTACAATTATTTTGAGCATTTTTTCCTGAATCATATCATGAAAGTGAAATACAATTTTTACTCTGACTAAGGGTTGTTATAAATTATGAAGATTTATTACATTATATTACCCAGGTTGTTGTAGTATGGAGAAATAATTAGTAGATCAACAACCACTTTGCACAACCATCATGTGTACAAAAAATTTCTCATTTTGTGGAGCTAAATGTCAACAACCCACATTTTCTCATTATGCAAGGCCTCATCACTCAAGTTTTAAACATGGAGCCTCCTAAGATCTTGTCGATGCTTGAGGAGGCAACAGGTACTAGAATGAATTGAATGAAAAAGGAATTTGGTCTAAAAACACTCGAAAAGAAGAAAACCAAAGTGAATGAGATATATAATATATTGATTGAAGATATTCTTCGTCCTATTGAGAAGTTGAGGAAGGAGTGTGTGCAATATATGCAATGGGAAATTGACAATGCAAAATTGAAGGCAACAGGTACTAGAATGTATAAAATTAAAAAGGAATCTGCTATAAAAACACTTGAAAAGAAGCAAACCAAAGTGAATGAGACAAATAATGTATTGAGTGGAGAGATTATTTCTACTCTTGACATGTTGAGGAAGGGTGCATGTGAAGTATGTGCAATGGGAAATTGGTAATGGAGAACATGACCAATAGGTACTAGAAAGTATGTAATGAAAAAGGAATCTTCTCTAAAAACAATTGAAAGGAAGCATACCAAAGTGAATGAGATAGAAAATGTATTGGTTGAAGAGATTCTTCCTGCTCTTAAGAAGTTGAGGAAGGAGCATGTGCAATATGTGAAATGGGAAAGTGACAATGCAAAATTGGAGGTAGTAACTACTAGAATTTATGAAATGGAAAAGTAATCTACTCTATTAAAAATAGATGAAAATAAGCAAATAAAAGTGAATGAGACAGATAATGTTTTGACTCAATATATTCTTCCTTCTTTTGAGAAGTTGAGGAAGATGTGTGTGTAGTATGTACAATGGGAAAATGACAATGTAGAAGTGGATAAACTCGAAAGCTTTTGTATTGCATATGAATTTGTGCAAGAAAAGAAAGTGAGATATGATGTTATAAGTGGATTTGAACAAATGAAGTCAAACGTTCATGAACTTAAGAATTCCATGGAACAAATAAAATTGGAAATAGATGATAAGGAAAAGGAAAAATCAGATGTAAGTGCAGAAAAAGAGAATCAGTTGGGTGGAGACATGAAAGTCTTATCTGAAAAGGAAGACAAGTTTTCTAACAAACTTGTTAAAAGAAACATCTCCATTGTCTAATTAGAAAGACACTCTAAAAGCTAAGAAAAAAGTGACTATAAAGTTACATAAAAGTATTCAATAAATTGAAAACTCTATCCAAGAAAGGGATGTTGTTGTCCTAGGGGATGAGGAGGAAATATTTGATCTAAATCTTAAAGTAACATTTATGAAAAAAAAATTAGAAGATCATGAAAAGGAATAGAAGGGGGTGTTAATAAATAAGAGCAATGAGGGTGAGGAAAAAATCTCAATGATAAATTTTTAGATGCAAAAGCCATACTTGGAAGTGTTGAAAGTGAAAAAAAAAAACTTAAGACTAAAATTAACTAGTTATAAATGGAATTAGAAGACACGAAGAATTTTTTATTGTCAAAAGAAAAGGATCATAATGTTGTTCGAAGAGATCTACAATAAAAAAATAAGGATGTTGAGAAAATAAAGACATCAATGTAAGGTGTTGCTTATGAAGAAGGGTGCATGGAGACATAAGAAAATGAGTGTTTCTAACAATCAGATGCAGTTCAAAAGTTGAAGGCTAATATTGAGATCCTCTAGGCTTAATTAGGAAATGTTCAATTTACCTATTATGATCTTGTAAAGAATTTTGATAGATCAAAATTCAAAGGTGTTGTTGTACAACTTATAAAAGTTCAAGATGCCTCAAAAATAACTACATTGGAGGTTGTTGTAGGAGGGAAGTTGTGTAATGTGGTAGTGGATATGAAACAAACATGAAAGCTACTACTTGAAATATGAAATCTATGAAGAATATTAATGGTTATACTTTTGTAAGAGAGGGAGACCAGCCGCTACAAGGCCTCGGGTCATGAAAGGTCGAGAGCAGTATGGCTTCCCTAACTTACCACAATTTGCAAGGATGTTAGGATAGACGAGATGAGAATGATGAGGACTATAAGGTCCTTCAACCACTCTGGAAAACCAGCAGTTGAAAGGATACTAAGCAGGTCGATCTTTAGACTCGATTTTGTGTCTCAGATAGCTCTTTGTCCGAGGACAAAAGCGCAATTTTGGGATGACAACACGATGCACTGGTGTCTCTCAGGTGCGTTGGCGTCCGTACAACCAGAAAACCAAAGAGAGAAGACTTAACTTCTAAAAGACGGACTAACAACCTAGTTTAAGAACTTCAGAAGTTATAAAATAAGTCAATGAAACATGAAATGTAAAGACGAATGTGATAAAGAAAGTAGATTACCACAAGGGTGATGAATATGATCTCACACACTACTCTTTTTTCTAGATTGCTCCAAGATCTCTCCACCTACACAAAAAAAAGAGGGAAAATGTTGGGGGGCTGTATATGGGTCTTCCTTAGTCAGACCCTCGTTTTGGTGTTTCCAACTCCATGGAAAACCAAGATTGCAACGATAGAAATAATGTGATAAAGAAGACAATACAAGCAAAGTATGAAAAAGACACTACAAAAAAGTGTGTGCTTATTCAACCAAATGATAGAGAAGATGTGAGAAGCTTACTACCTCCGCCCAAAGCGCTCAAGGCTAGTGGAGGAGAAAGATGAGAGGAACTCAATCCTCCACTACAATGGATTTGTCCTGCGCTTGCACTATCAAAGTGATGGAATGGTAGATTGCTGATATGAGGTGTGAAGTGTTGCTACAAAGCTTGGAGTGAATGCTCAAAGTGTGGAGAGATTGTGAAGAGATCTTGAAAACTTGAAAATGGATGAATGAAATGAGAATATGAAGGAAGAATAGAAGAAAACAGCCATATTCGGGTCAACCAGCCGAAGAAAGGCGTTACACTTTGAGCTCCAATAGGAAGTGTAACATTTCTATAGGCTCTAGCCACATGAATCTACCAAGGACGTAAGTGCACCACGTATACGTTTACGCATCGTGCGGGCATCCCCGACAGAAATGCCTCCATCGACACACAAACTAGGCGCCAAGTGTGATGTAAACAACAAGCTTATGTGGAATTAAGCCTCTGAGTTTGGTTTTCTAAAGTGTAAAGGGGTGAAAGGGGAATTTTCATTAGGGGTGCAAATTTTCTCCTATACACATTTTCAACAAAATCCAAGCCCATACCATTTCGTCAAAAATTCAACAATTAGTAGCCAAATCAGTGGGCAATGGAAACAAAAGGCTGGAAGTATCTCTTGTTGCATATGAAGATGAAATTGAAGTAGTTATGGCATTTATATTTTGGAGTACATTTGTTTGTAGCCATTCAGATGTTGCAAAGGAGATTCCTTTTCATAGAGATATACAATCTCCAATTGTAGCTCTTGAAGGGGACATTTTTCAGCCAAGTGGTCTTCTTATTGATAGAAGTTACAAGGGAGGAGGTGAGTTTTTAAGGCAAATTAATGCATTTTTTTAGTTAGAGTCTCAAATTTGTATTCATCAAAACAAGATAGCAAGAATTGAAGCAAAAATTACAACATTGTTGCCATTGGAAAAGAAGTTTTCACATTTGAAATCTTAGCTAGAGTTGAAGTCCTAAGATCTTTCTCTTTTTAAAAATATAACTCACCAGAATGAGCACCATACATTCACTAAATTTGTTGATAGAATTGAAAAGGAGCTATAAATATCCAAGATAGAAGTGTAAATAAAATATGAACTTCACAAGACTTGTGTTTCCCAAGTTGTTTCCCTTCAAAAGACAATGGGAGATTATAATTTCATTTTAAATATTAATATTTTGAAAAATGTTAGAATTAAAATATGAAAGGTAAAACTTTTCATATTCTACATAGAATTGGAGGTTTCTTTAGTAACTAATTTTCATTAATCAAATATTCTTTCAGAATAAGAAGTCTCTACGAAGCAAGGGGAATATTCAATTTTAGGTAAAGAGAGTGATAGCTGAGATTTTCAAGAATGGAATTTGTACAAAGAGAAGAGAGAATCTTGTCAACTTCCATAGTATTAAATAAATGAGGATATGTTTGGAATCTATGTAGGTTTTATAAAATCATCTATTGACAACCCACATTGTATTTTTCAACCTGCAATTATTCAGTGCATTTATATGAGGAAATTGAGACACAATTTTTAGTCTACCTAGAACTTGTTATAAATTTTGAAGGTGCCTTTCATTACATTCATAGTATCTAAATAAGAAATTTTTTTCATTACAACCATACTGTCTATGTATAATTGGAGGTTGGAAAACACTAGGTTTTATAAAACCTGCAACCCACATACAATTGGAAAATGCTCTACACGTAACAACCTAATCGATTGGTCACCCCTCAACTCAATTTAGTTATTTTTATGTATGCCCCACCTACAACTCCTCATCGTGCTCTCCACCCTTAAAATTTGAAGAAGAAAAATGAAATAACTAACAACCCACATTGTGTTTTCCAACTTGCAATTATTCAGTGCATTTATTTTACCATCATATGAGGAAATTGAAACACAATTTTTAGTCTACTTAGAACTTGTTATAAATTTTGAATGTTCCTTTCATTACATTCATAATTTCTAAATAAGAAAAGGTTTTCATTACAACCATGTTGTCTATGTATAATTGGAGGCTAGAAAACACTAGTTGTTATAAAACCTGCAACCCACATATAGTTGGAAAACCCTCTACATGTAACAACCTGATCGGTTGGTTACCCCTTAGCTCGATTTTGTTAGTTTTATGTATCCCCCACCTGTAACTCCTCCCCATGCTCTCCATATTTTAAATTTTAACATGAAGAATGAAATAACTAACAACCCACATTGTGTTTTCCAACCTACAATTATTTAGTGTATTTATTTTACAATCATATGAGGAAATTGAAACATAATTTTTTATCTACCTGGAACTTGTAATAAATTTTTAAGGTGTCTTTCATTACGTTCATAATGTTTAAATAAGAAAAGGTTTTCATTACAACCATATTGTGTATGTAAAATTGGAGGTTGGAAAACATTGGGTGTTATAAAACCTACAACCCACATACTATTGGAAATCCCTCTACATATAACAACCCAATTGGTTGGTCACCCCTCAACTCAATTTGGTTAATTTGATCTATCCCCCACCTGCAAATCCTCCTTGTGCTCTCCACCCTTGAAATAGCTAACAACCCACATTGTGTTTTCCAACTTGTAATTATTTAGTGCATTTATTTCACAATCATATGAGAAAATTGAAGCACAATTTTTAGTCTACCTAGAAGTTTTAAATTTTGAAGGTTCCTTTCATTACATTCATTATGTCTAAATAAGAAAATGTTTCATTACAACCATACTATGTACAATTGAAGGTTGGAAAATACTGGGCATGTTATAAAACTTGCAACCCACATACTGTTGTAAAACCCTACATGTAACAAACCAATCAGTTGGTCACCCCTCAACTCAATTTGGTTATTTTTATGTATCCCCCACCTGTAACTCCTCCCTCTGCTCTCCACCCTTTAACTTTGAACATGGAGAATGAAATAACTAACAAATCACATTGTGTTTTCCAACCTGTAATTATCTAGTGCATATATTTTACCATCATATGAGGAAATTGAAATACAAATTTTAGTCTACCTAATAATTGTAATAAGGTGCCTTTCATTACAAATAACAAGATCTTTTCATTACAATAATACTGTCTATGTATAATTGTAGGTTAGAAAAAATTGGGTGTTATAAAACCTGCAACCCATAAACTATTGTAAAACCCTATACACGTAACAACCCAATTGGTTAGTCAACCCTTAGGTCATTTTTCTTAGTTTTATGTATCCCCACCTGCAACTCCTCCCCATGCTCTCCACCTTGTAGATTTAAACATGTAGAATAAAATATCTAACAACCCACATTGTGTTTTCCATTTTGCAATTATTTTGTGCATTTTTTCAATCAAATGAAAAAAATTAAAATCCAATTTTTACTCTACCTATAAATTATTAATAATTTTAAAGGTTCCTTTCATTACATTCATACTGTGTAAGTAACAAAAGGTTTTGAGTACATTAATGTTGTCAATAAAATTTCAGGTTGCAAAGCACTGGGTGTTATGAAACCTACAACCCACATACTATTTTAAAACCCTTTACAAGTAACAACCCAATCGGTTAGTCACCCATCACCTGAATTTGATTTTTTTTGTATCCCTCACTTGCAACTCCACCTCGTGCTCTCCAAACTTTATCTTTCAATGTGCAAAATGAAAAAACCCACAACACAAAGTATTTTCCAACCTATAATTAGTTTGTGCATTATCAATTTAAACGCATCTTCTTAGAAAATAATAGTTATTAATATTTTGAATGCATCTTACCCATGCTACCCTCCAATTCTAGTGGGTGCACAAACTTTAAAAAAAATGATGGCTTCTCACGAAAGTCACCTCATTGACAAATTAAATGGGAAAGGCCACCCATAATGCTGACAATTGGTGAAAGGCTGGAAAATTTTACTAACAATGCTGCTATTTCCTCCTCTTGTTTGTCATAATATTTCCTCTCGTTCACCAGTTTTGTCACTTTTATCCCCCATCTTGGCAGGCCCCACACTATGTCGTCCCATCATGTTATGTATGTTTCTATGTGTGTTTTTATGCACTTCTATATGTTATCATGCCTATGACATGCCATTTTGTTGGGAAATTAGCTATGTCCCTCATATAACTATTACCCCTTTTTGTCTTATTTGTTTTTCTTTTATTGAAAAAATGGTGTATGAAGGTTGTTTAATTTTTTTTTAAATGTTCAACTCCTAACTTGATGAGTGCCCTTATTTTCCTTTTATCTTTTTCTCTTTCTTTCGTAGGCTTACTTTGATTTTAACAAAAGAACCCATGTTTTATATTAGTTAACTAATAATTCAAGTTTTGAATTACTTGAATGGGGAGGTGAAACTTGTCACCCTCCCATTCACTCTCAAAGGCTCATAATTGATCTTGGAGAAGTGGGGATGAAAAGAGACCAGTCTCCATCCCACTTCCCTAAACCTTAATTTCGTCAAAGATCATAAAGGCCTCAAAAAGAGTGCCAAACCTAAGGATTGACCCAAGATTTTGGGCTCCAAAGGTACCTATCCCATAGGTACTTACTCTAGGGACCTAAAATCCATAAAAAATACATTAAAAATATCAATTTTCAACCCTCTAAAAGTATCAAGAAAACCAAATCCGAGTTTGTCCACTTAGGTTTACAATTCACATCCTAGTTGGACTAACATGACAAATAAATCAATAATAAACATTCTCAATCTCACATTACAACCAAAATGCACATTATATTATTAAACTATAGTCCTTCCAAATGGACTATAGTTTGGTTTCACTGTATAGCTCACATAGGTTTACCAAGGATGCCTTTGATTCCATCGACCAATCTAAATAAATACGTACTCACTTCATACACATGTTAATCCATCCAATTATGATATATATAAATAACTGAAGAAACTAAATCAACCTTTCATATTCATGAAAGTTTCACAATTCAATGACATAGAGATTTTATTTAATAAGTTCAAAACCAAACAATCACCTAATTATCCATTATCATAAGCCTTAATTTCTTGTTCATCCAATTTGCATCATATTTTGTTTACACATCACATTTCACCCACTCATCTTTATCTTTCAAAAATTAGTCTAAGCATTATCAATGTTCAGTAACATATAATTTAATTCGACATCATCAATTTAGTACATAGTGCAAATCAAAATTAAGTCATCATTTGTAATGACACATCTAAGGCATCATTTCACAATATTGTTTTGAGGTTTTAGTACATATTAAAAGAGTTCAACATGATCAACTACTTAAGCAAGTAATTTGGTCAAAGATCAAAATAAGTTTCTTCAAATGTCTTAATTAACCTAGTCTCCTTGGCTTCAATATGTATCAACATAGATTGAAAATACTTTTTTTCTTAATTAATAGGTTTAACAATGTGGGCCTCACATATTGACCATTTTTATCCACTATGTATTTACCAATGTGTGTTAAGAAAGTTAGAAATGGATATAAAAGATAAAAAATATTATCTTTTGGCTATTTTGTCATGGGATGGGTGTTGTAATCATAATATGGAAAGAAAAACTCACCTTAACATTTTTACATTTATGTTGCTTTCATTATTTTTCCAAATTGAGCCTATTTTCCTACCTATAGCAAACTTCACCTATTTTTAGTGTATGCATCATATTCCAAAGAATACTTGGAATTAAGAAACCCTCCCTTTTTTCCATCTTATCACCAAACTTTCCTATTTGCCTTTATCACCAAATTTTCCTATTTGCCTATGATTTTATTTTCTTAAAAGTTATCATGTTTTCTATGGTGTCAATTAATTATAATTTATTTTCTATACTATTATTTTAACTAAAAATATTACACCTATATTATATGGGAGGTTCATTTTTATTTTTAATATTCACATATTCAATGAATGGGTACTTTGATAATCAACCAATCCAGAAATTCCTTTGTAGATCCCACTTGTGCTATTTTTCTGTTTCTTTTATTTTCCCTTTTTGTGTAGGATGTTCATTTTCTTGATCATATCTTGAAATAGGTTTAGTAAAATTGTTATTCCCATCAAACTATGTTCTTATCAAATATATGGTGCAATATTGATGTTGTAGGTTGATTTGTTGGACCACACAAATTGAAAAATATGATATTATGTTTTTATTTTTTATGATCACCCTTTGCCACTTTCAAAAAATTGGTTATTGCTCAACATCTTTCATGAATTAGAAACTATAAAAATGAAATTGTGTTTAAGGTAACTATCAAAGACTCAACAATAATAGATACATTATAATTTCTAACAATGAAACTATATAAACAAACTCAACAAAACAAATCATAGATCCTAGGTCTTAGATCTACCACTACTTAATATCATATTTAATAATGAAAAGAAATAAATAAATAAAAAGAAGGAATATTATACTCAATTAATAACAATAAATTATCACTTTCCTCTTCCTAACTTGAAATAAATAAATAAAAAGAAGGAATATTATACTCAATTAATAACAATAAATTATCATTATCACTTTCCTCTTCCTAACTTGTTATTTCTTATAATTAGTTGTCTATATCTCCCAAAAAAATATAATTCTAAGTAAGGAGCAAGAATTGAGCATAAAAGGAACCAAACAAAGGAGTACAAAATAAAATTCCTTAGTGGATGTTAATATTCAAGAATCAATTCATTTTGAATTAAGAGTAGGAGAAAAAATGTAAAGAAAAACTTAAAGTTTGAATCAAATTTATATGAACTAAAATTTAGTGAAATTCATTATATTATAAATGAGGAGGAAAATGTGGGTAATCTTATCTAATTATAAAATTATCGATCAAAATGCTAGATGAGTAGCACCATGATCAAGAACATGATTTTTAACTTGAAGACATTATGGAACCAATAATAAATTGTGGAGTTATGTTGGTAATAGAGAATTTTTTTCTCATTTGAGGGGGATTTTTACTAGTATTGAAAAATATGTCAATTAATTATTTAGCATGTTTATGAAATTCTAAATAATTCCTTAATGAAAATGTATAGTATATTATGATTAAAATATTATGAAATAAATTCTTCTTAAATTTCAGGTTGGTAATATAACATCTATTAGATTGATTAATATTAAATTCTTGGTAATTTATATTTCTAATTGCTTCATTATATTTACCAAATTTGAATGGGTTGATTCAAACTATTTGCCACTTGGTAGATTTTTTCCACTAAAAAAATTATTGAGAAGAAGGTTATAGGGGCCTTAATATTGGTGGTTTTATACTTTTAGAAGGTATTTCAAGTGGATAGTGTTTCTATGTATAAGTCTATTAGTGGTCTTAATTAAAGAAGGTAAAACCATTGCATATTTCATTGAGAAGTTTAACAAAGCCACGCAGAAAAAAATAATTTATGATCAAGATTTTCATGTAATTATATAGTCCTTGTTCAAGTGGAAACATTATTTTTTAACAAAATATTTTTTTATATATATTTATCATCAGTTATTGAGGTCTGCTAATAGTCAAGGGAAGCTAAATTAGAGGCACATGAAGTGGGTTACATACTTGTAGGGGTTTCATTTTTATCAAACATACAATTCATATAAGAAATAAGGTGGAAAATACTCTATGTAGGAGGTAGGAATTATTTAATACTACGATAGAATATTTGATAAAAATAGAGATGATGAAGGATGCATATGCCAAAAACCCATATTTTGTGGAAGCATGAAATAGTTGTGTCAAGCTCTAGATTGTAAGGGCTTTTTATATTATTAATTTCTATGGGAAATATACTTATTTAGAAGGAAGTAATCTATAATATAGATTTCCATTTGAGAATCTTATTAGGTAATTTTAGAGTGAAGGTGTGGGAGGGGAATATTATATAGAAAATAAATTATCCATATTAAATATATATTATTTTTGGTCAAATCTATACTATGATGTCAAAAAACCTATTAAGATATGTAAAATTTCTTAGATTGATAATGGTTTTTCCTAAAATACATGGTATTAATGATTCCATATTTGCAGTCATTGACATGTTTTTAAATATGGGAAGTTTCATTCATTTCTAAAAGTTGAATGATGAATTATCTAGGATTATAGATCTATTATTCAAGGAATTTATGAGGATACATGGGTTTCCAAAGAGTATCACCTTAAATAAGGATACTAATCCTTGAGCCACTTCTTTTCACATTATGGAGAAGGTTGGGTACACAATTTTAAATTATATTTCTATATATCTTTCACATATAGAAGGTAGACCTATACTTCTTTTCACATATAGTTCTATAGTTTTAAATTATAGAGTTCACACAATGTAGATATAAAATATTTTTCACAACACAAATAGAAGGTATGTGCATAAGTGAAGAAGAAGTTGTGTAAGTACATGGAAATGGGATAAAAGTGGGTCAAAAGTGAGTCAAAAGTGGCCACTTTTTTCCTAAAATTAGCTAAATCTAAACTAGGATGAGTAATTAAATGTGTACACTCAAAATTTTAAGGTATGACAACAAAAAAATATAGTAATGTAAATCTAGTTTCTATTTTTTTTAAGTGGTTAACATTAAGGGGGTGAAATGATAAGCTCACACAAAAGTGTTCTTATTTTTATCAATAAAATATAACATAGTTTTTAGTGTTCATCCACTTTTTTTTGCTACACTAAGAATTTTAAAAACAATTTGGTGGAAGTAAAGCCAAGAGTGAGTACTAAAAGTTATTTATTTATGTATGTATGCATGTATGCATGTGTGTATATATATGTATGTATTCATTTACATGTATGTATGTATATATATGTATATATACAAATATGTATATGTATATATGTGTAAGGCCCTGCCTTGAATGCAACTAATATAACCCTAATCTCTATGGTGTAATACACTAATAGATTTTTAGGTAGAATGAAATTGTTAAAAGGAGTAACTATGATTGGCACATGATGAGATATCATGGGCTATAGAGGTAAAGCCTTTGGGAATTATCCCTCTTGATCTAATCACCAAGACATGAATATGTTCAAGTAGTGAAAGAGTTTAATAATATTTCACAAAATTGTCATAATAAGAGATTGATAAATATTATCGTAGTGCACATATTATAAACCCATATGGTAACCTAGCTCAAATGATTGTGTGTTGTATCTCTAAACTATTTGAGGGTATCTTGTAAATTGAAGATAAATTAATTGTGTAGTGTTGTCAACAAAATAGCAAATATCTAGTTAACTAAAGTGTATTATAATTATGATTAGATGAATTGTGATTCATAAAGCACTAGTAAAGACAAATATGGGATAGGCCTAGCAATGATATTAGTGTAAACCAGACAACTCAATAATTTAGGATTCTTTATATGATTAAGGTAATTGAATACATTGGACTAGTAAAAGACATTAACGATAATTATAAGATCAATATAAATGTGTGTGTCTAAGGGTGAATTGGACAAGGTGACATTAGACAAATTTACAAAGGATAACCTAAAATATATAAATGATTAAATTAGGGATAAATGATATTGCTCTATGGATTTACGAGGATTAAAGGAAATGTATCTCAAAATATTTTGCTTAATTATGAAGGTTGAAACATATGATTATTTAGTATATTTTACTCTAGGTTATATAGTATGATATTTAGATATGCTTCACCATTATATTATTGAACATTTTTATATTCAAAAGGGAAAATTGAGAATGTAATGTTAGATAAAGTGAAATAAAATGATAATATAGAATAATTAGGCGATTACTAAGAAGTAATGTTATTTGTATTTATCAAGTATATGAGTTAAAGGAAATATTCCTTGTGAAATTAAGAAGCTATGAATCTTGAAAATCAGGTTTAATTGGAAATAAGATAGATTCATAAATGTTAATATCACAAATAGTTGTTATTAGAATTAAGTTGTGAATATATGTAGATGTGACCTTGCTTAATTATGTTGCTTCAATTATGATGATTATTAAACATATTAACACGTGTCATTGAGTGTGTAGGTATAATTCCATGGGCTATGGAATTAGAGATCTCTCAGGAAACCTATGTGTTTAAAATATGAAACCAAGACCAAGTCTATATGGAGGTAATATAGTCTCATTTATAATGTGATTTATTTCATAATGTTAAGTGTGAATGTGTTGTGATTTATTTAAGTTGTAAAGATAATTGTGAATTTTAGTTTTTGATTTTGATTTAATTTCATGTGACTCTAGAATGTAAGTTGGCTTTCTAGATGGAAAATTTTGGATGTATTCTTTTATGAGGTTTTTGAGGGCCTTTAAAAGCCTATTTTTAATTGTTTTTTTTATGGTTTTCAGTACCCTCAAGAAGTAAATATGGATATGGGTTCCTTTACACCCCAAACCTAGTCAAAGACTTTGATTTGACCCCTCTTAATGGCCCATTAAGAGGAGTGATGCAAATCAACTCTTGGGATGCAGAAGAGTTGACTTTTCTTGTCTCATCCCCATTGCCCTAAGTTCATTTATGAATTTGGGAAAGAACATAAAGGAATCACATGTGTGAGCCTCCTTTGTAAGAGACCAAGGGAAGAGTGCCCAAGTACACTCCCCATCTCCTAAGAAGGTCTCACACATGTGTGGTAACTTGTGGGAGAGTGTGTTTGATGGAGGAATGGGAGAGTGACAAGTGCCACTCCCTCATTCATGGAACTCAAATTAGAGTTTTCTATTTTTCTCTCACTGAGAATGAAAAAGGGGATTTTTTTCTTTGCTTCTTATTTTTTGGGTTGGAGAAGAAGTTTATACTTGAAAATTTGGAAGATTTCTTGGCTTAGTTTTGAGAAAACTTTTTAAAAATGGAGTTGGAGTTGAAGATGATTTCAATCCATTTTCTATATTTTTTAAGAAGCTCAAGGAGGTAGGCCTTTATGGCCCCTTATTTTATTTTAGTAAGGTCTGTGAATGTGATTTATAAATTTATGGGTAATGTTTACTTCTTAAAAAATTATGTGCTTCTTGTTGGTTTATGTTGTGAAAGTGGGAAGGGATGCTAGGGATAAACTGACCCTTATGGGCATAGCATCCCTAGTTTATGTGTATGAGAAATATGGGATTTTGGGTGTTATGTGTTTTATGAGAGTGTGTTTTGGGTTTGGGATGGAAAAATGTAATAAGTGTTGGATATATGTTCATTTAAATTTTGGAATGTTGCTTCATTATGATTTAAAATGAATGTATGAGTTTGTATGTGTGAAACCTAGTTCTTAGAGAGATCTCCTAGCTTGGGGGTGACCTATGAGTAGGTCAATGGTTGAGAGGTGAGCTCTCCATGGCCTATGGAAAAATAAGTGTTAATGTGTAGGTATGGGAGATTGGAGCAACAAAATAATATGTGGAAATAACTATCATCAATTCATTATTATTAAATGATAAGATAAACCTTCAAAAGTTCTTGTAATCATTGTTTATGGGTGGAGGTTTTCACATAAAAATGAATCTAATAATTTGGATGATATCATTATCTTTGCAATATTTGCAGAAGGAAATAATGATAAATTATTACATATTTTCTCATATTTAACGAGTTTATTAAATGAAATAGATCAATATAAATACTGTACTATAGCCTTGAAAATTCTCTTTTTAGTATGTCCTCTAAGGAAAATAATAACAATAATAAATCATGATAATAGCTTCAAACATAAATTTTAAAAGTTATACAAAATAAATGAGGATTGAATAGTCCATTCATGAGTTAAGTGTTGTTCAATAAAGTTATAAAATAACATTATTAAATACACTTCATTAGAGATAAATCTACTTAAGTGGGAGACGGTTGAAAAGGATTTGGTGGATTGAAATTTTTTTCTCTCGAAGTTTGGGGCTCAAGTGGTCTAGGGTTAGCCAATCAAGTGGTCTTGCTCCTCGTTCATTGGGCCTCATGTTGCAATCTTCCATCTACGTATGTGTGCATTTATTCTGCTTGTGTGAGGGCTATGGTATCTTTCACCTACCTTTATGGAGGGGGGTATGACACCCCAGAACCTCCCAATATTGGGAATGGCTCACACTTTTTTCAAAAGAGAAAACACAAAATTTTAAGGACATTGTGGCCGAGAAGATGACTCCTATCACGGCGGAGGCAAGGTTTGAAGTGTTCTATTGCGGTAGTGGTGAGGGATCTGAAAACAATGGAAAGGAATAAGGTAAGGATCCCTCTGCCTACCATTGAGACTTCTTAATTCTCCTAATGATATCATGAAGAATGTAATCCTTATGAAAAGGGAAAAGTTGAGAAATGTGGTTTTATTTATTTATTTATTTTTGTTGATACCAATAACTTTCTTTTTAAGAAATTCTTAAACAATTTCTTCGTTATTGTATGGCATTAAAAAAATGGGGATTTCAATGTCATTTTTCCATATAATCTAGAAAGGCTTATTCCTTGTTTTCTTGAAAACCATGAAATGCAATAAAAATTCATAAAAAACTCATTCTAGAAGGTGGGGAAAAGCATCTTTAGGGCAATAACCTGGATGCATGGGAAAACACGAAAGAAATCATAGCTTAATCAAGCCCTAGATGGATTTTGGTTAAATATATTCTACACAAGTTATGGGTGGTAAGACCTCAACTTCTCATGCCTTTAGGCACCGTCCCGAGGGTGGACAATCTGAGGGTTTCTCTCTCGGATATGAATGCAAGAGTGCTAATCTCTCTTGTACCCGACTAGGAAGTGTCAAAATTTCTAGATATTCACATGAATGATGGGGTTCATGCCTATCAAATTCAGATCTTAGGAGCTCTTGGTGCATACTATCTATGCAGGTGTGAACGCCACTTAAGGAAAGATTGACCTATCATACACAAGAGTAGGAACAAGGATAACCCTAACCTTAATAATGCAAATGGTTTCTTGACCATATATTGCACTAAAAAGGTCTCCAATGAAGGCAATCCTAGCCTGACCTCCCATTCCCCTCCCGACATTAGAATGGTGGAAGGAATGAGGAAAGTAAATTGCGAAAACTTCAGCTTGGAACTCTCAAAGAAACCTCCCCATACAAAGGGGATGGACATATCAACTCTAGCCCTAGTTTCTCAAAATCTAGTTTCCATGGCTAACCCCTTCGATCCCATTATTATAGTGGATGAAGGTAGCGAGCACAATTCTACAATAGACAAAGACTCCCTTAAAATTGTTAATAATACTACTAAAGAAACAAGAAATAACAAAAAAATTGTTGCAACTGAACAAAATGCACAACAGATTGTAATGTAGAAAATAAAAAAGAATATTGAAATGAATAAATGGGTAGAGGCAAAGAAACCAGAATCCAAAGTTCTCCACTATAAAAACTTCTAACTTTCAGATCCTCAAAACAATAAAACATCAAATTGTAAGCCTAATGAGGTAGATCTAAACATCAGGGCTAGGGATATCACTTCAGAACATTGGAACTTCCAACATGGATTTGGATGCCCCTAGGGCACTATAACTCATTTGGCTCCAAGCCCTAGTATGTGGAAAACTTCTAAGGAAAGCATTAGCATTGATGGGGTGCAAATGGGAGATAGTACCATGAGGGCACCCAACAATCAGGATGGAAGATCTAAATTGATTTCCCCCAAAGTAAATGGGGGGACAACATTGCATCCGAAAATAGAAAGGAGAATGTAGACCATGTCATTGAAAGTGTTAACAAAATGCAAGATATTCTAAATTCCCTAATAAATAAAAATGATGTTGAACTAGACACTATAAAGTTTAAAGGAGATAGCTAGGAGGGCAATAGAGGCATGAACACAAGTAAAGACCCTAAGACTATTTTAAATCAGGATATTGAATTGACATGGCCTAATGGGTGTTTGGATAGTAAGCACACCACCTTTGAAAATTAAGATCACCATGAAACCTCTTCCAAGCCCAAAAAGGAGAGGCAGAAAGAAAGGTTTTGTCTTCAAGATCAATGGAAGCAGTATCATGCTAAGCAACAACAAAAGGAAAAAGACAAATATTGTGCTCCCTACACTAAGCTCCAAAAAACTATAATGTGATGAAACTTCTCCTAAATATTTTGATATGTTTAGGAAAGACAAAGAAACTATTACTAATCCTGCACCACCTAATGAATCTTAACTACACCTCATGGAATGTGAGAGGGTAAGAATCCCTTGATAGGAAATACTCAGTGAGGATATTTCTTAACCTTGAAAAAGACAAAGACTTTGTGCTTCTTCAGGAAGACAAGGCCACTGCTTTACTCTTGAAACCAATATAAGGTTCATATGGAACAATGCCTCATCCCTGGTCACCAAACATGATAGGGGTAAAGGGGGAACAACTATCCTAATGTCCAAGGTTTGGGAGCAATTTCTTACTGGGTCTAGTATATCTCCCTGCAACAGGGTTGTATGGGTATCGTTTGAAAAAGATGAATCCATGTTTTGCATTTTCTCACTGTGTGCCTCAAATGACTACATAGAACACACCAAGCTCTCAAAATGGATTTCAACTCTACTTGATGTCCCTAATATTATTGGGGGGAACTTCAATATGGTGGAGACTATGGAAGATAAAAAAAGGTAGTCTTGACATGGATTGGAAAGGCTATGAAAAGAACCTTTGGCTAAGATTTAAATCTTATCTCAATCTATTCGATCTCCTAGAAAGGAAAAAAGAATAGAACAAGGTTGTATGGTATACCTGGTATAATGCTTAGAAGGGGGGAAGGAGGATCTACTATAGACTAGATAGACTCTACACAAACAAGAATTGGTATAGCTTCACCCCACTGGATGGTCTATAGAGTCGATGGTCTATCCATACACTTTATCAGATCATCACCCGATTAAGGCCACCCTAATAATTAACTCTGCTAGGAAAAAAATAAAGAAAGAAGGGGAAAAACTTTATCATTAATGTAAGCTTTCTAAAAGATGATAGCTACAAGGTTGGCATCTACGCCCTTAGGGGAATAAATAGAAGTATACTAGGGGTCATGAAGGGGAAATCAAAAGGTGGGAAGTCAATGTCAATGGATGGAAAACCCTATGCCAAACAATGGGGAAACACGAGACATTAGAAAGGAGGATGGGGGGAAGCTTCCTCCAAGAACTATTGAAGGCATAAATAAAAATGGAAAATAATCCAGCTGATGAGAAAGAAAATGAGGAGTCGGTCATAGCAAAGAATACCCTTAGGAGACTCCAAGCACATAGAATACAAGGTCTAAAAATCATATCCAAGATCAATTGGCTGGAAAATGGGGATAATGGGTCCAAATTATTTTTCAGGTTATTTAAAGAGAAAAGTGTTAGGGAGAAAATTGATTAAATCTTCCACAATGATACCCTTCTTACCAATCAGGAGGACATTTCAAAATATTTATGCGTTCTTTTCAAGGGTCTCTTCTCCTTTGAGGGAGACATTAAAGAGGGGAAGAATGCAAGAAGTATCATTAAGGGGATGATCCCCCAAAAATATCCCAAGGTGATGTTGTGTCCCTTGCTAAAGAAATCATCAAGGAAGAAATCAATAATGCCATCAACTTAATGAACAATGATAAATCCCTAGGAGTTGATGGACTCCTAGTTGAATTCTACAAGAAATTCCTAGATTGGATTTGTGATAACCTACACCAGGTATACATGGAATCAATTGACAAGGGATCTCTAAGGAGTAACATCAATAGAGGAATAATAAGGCTGCTCCCTAAAGATGGAGATAAAAAAAAATGAAGAATTGGAGGCCAATTATACTTGTAAATGTCTCCTACATAATATTTTCCAAAGTGATAACATTAAGGCTAGTCAGTTTACTACCAAAATTCATAAACGACACTCAAACAAACATCATTAAAGGTAGGTATATTCTAGATAATCTCATCACCAGTTGGTAAGCCATGGAATGGTCTAGAATATCCAAACAAAACTTTTTTATGTTGCTATTAGAATTTGAAAAGGCCTATGATAGGGTTGAATGGGCCTTCTTAAGGACAAATCTCGAGGCTTTTGGTTTCCCACAATAATTTTGTAACATGGTTGATACCCTCCTGAAGGATGCAACAACCCAATTTGATGTTAATGGCTCACTTTTTGGAAATTTTAAGCTTGAAAGGTCCATAAGGAAGGGATTCCCTCTAGCACTAACCCTATTTTTCATAGCCTTTGATGCATTGCATTTCTTTCTTAGAGACACCACTGCAACAAGCTAAGAATAAAAGGACTATGTCTTCTAGAAAATAATGAACTATTGAACATTCAGTTTGTTGATGATACAATTTTTTTTGTAGAGCTAAAGGAGGAGAACATTGATAGGTTATTATGAAACCTCAACCTATATTGCAAGACTTCTAGAGTGAGTATATCTAGGAAAAAATCTATAATGTTGGGTTGGACAAAAAACCCTCCAGACTAGCTCTAAAGGTTTGACTTCTAGTGGGGGCCCAAACAAGTAGGTTAGATATCGTGTCATTCTATTTGTAGTTAACCCATGCCTAAAGGGCATGTGGTTATGGATAAAAGAAAAAAATTGAAAGAAAGATGGACAAATGGAATAGACAATACCTTTCCATAGCAGGCAGGTTTTAGGTCTGCCAAAAAATTCTCTCATCTTACTCTATCTACTTTTCCTCACTCTAGTTCTTTAACAACTACCAAATAAAAGAGATTCAAACAAAGGTTAGAGTATTCATTTGGTCTGATGGAAAAGGGAAAAGAAAGAAGCACTCAACCAGGTGGGATTGGTGTTGCATGGGCAAAGACCAAGGTGGGATTGGACTCAAGGATCTGGAAAAACAAGGAGTAGCTCTAGCCAACAAATGGATCTTCAAGGCATTGGAGGGAAATGAACCCTAGAAAATTCTAGTCGGGATCAATATTCAGTTGTCCACACCTAAGCATACAAAGTCCTAGAAAGGTCTACCTTTCAGTGATCTGCACATATCAAAACACCCATTTGTCCCTCCTAGTTCAATGGTTTTTAGAAGTATCTGGAAGGCTTGGGAAAGTGTTAAAAAGAATGTTTCCAACTCTCTTTGCATTGTTCATAATGACAATTCATTGTATCCCAATAGTTTCATATGGTGGAACTTGGAACACAATAGGAAACATTAAGCACTCCTCTAAGGATTCTCTTCCAAGAAGTGGGTACTTGTCAGGGTTAAAACTTTGAATGATATTCTAATAAATGGTACACTAAAAGAGTGGGAAGATATGCAAAATGAATTCAAGCCACCTTCTTCCAGCTTGAGAACCTACTCAGTATTAAAACAAGCTTAGGGATTCACTTCCCCTCTTAGTCTAAACAACCTAGACAACAACTTTATAGAGAACCTGTTATGGAAAGGTAACACACTACTAAAAAACCTCTCAATAAAGGTCATTTATAAGGACTTTATCCATAATGAGTCCCTAAAAGTGATGTAGAAAATTAATCTAAACAACAAGGAATGGCAAAAAATATTCACTCCAAATTAGTCCTATGTTCTTGAACCAAAAATATCCTGCCTAAGATGGCTAATTCTATTGCAAAGAGTCCTTGCCAAAATGAAGCATGCCAATATTGAAATTTGTAGCATTTGCAAGCTACCGGAAATAATAGAACACACATTTTTTGATTGTTTATATGCAAATGAATTGTGGAAAATCCTATGTAATGACTTGTTAATTTGGAAAGAAAAAAACAAAGTAAATTGGAAAGAGGTTTTATTATGTGATGATAAAAACTTGGGAAAGAACTTAACTTTTTTGGCACTGTTTAGCTAATGAAATTCTCTGGCATTTATGGAAGGAAAGAAATGGTGAAAAATTTAGTGGAAAGAGGAGGATTTTTATTGAGTCAACAAAGAGACTCATCTTGTTTGACATTTCTTCGCAAGTGATCATGAATGTGAATATATTTGATGGAATATTTCTCAAGTTGTTGAAGGATGGGGTGGTATTAATCAATCAAAATGAAATAAAATTTGGTCATAATTGGCGATTGGGACAACCTAGCCTAGCCACCTTCATGGTTGTACTTGATAACTTTCAAAAGGAATTCAATGACAAGGCTAAAGCAGATGGGGATCAAAAAAGAGTTAAGGCACCAAGGCTACACACTAATGAAAATATAGAAATTGAAGAAGTCTTCTCTAGGGACAAGTTGATAGCTATAGAAACTCTTATTGGGTGGAATGACTTAGATTCTTAGAGTGAGAGCAGGAATATATGAATAGAACATATATGTTTGTACATGCTACATAGACTTAGTTATTTTTGTACATGCTGTAAAGTTTTTTCCATTTGTTCATAATGCATAGTTTCAACCTTTTTGTAAATGTTGCATAGTAAACTTTTGGTATAGCAGCTATAAAGCATACATGTATGTAACTAATGATTACTAGGTCATAATAAGGGCTAGATAGAACTTCCTATACATATGGAGCAAGCGAAATAACTGATTAGGGTGGATTTTGGATTAAACTATGTTGATGTATCCTTTTGATTACTCTATTATTAATATAAAAAATATCTACTTAAGTTCATATAAATTTATATTTCCATATAAGTTAACCAAGAAATAAAAATGTATATATAAATTATAAAAAACTATATAGATATGTATCTTCATAAATATGAACATATAAGTATATACTTAAATACATGTATATATACCAACATATTTTCAAAATAATTCCAAACTTATGTGCCTACATAAAAAAAATATTTTAAATTTGATGTCAATATGTATTTATATACATAAATAATTATGATATAATTATATTTATATATACATATAATAGAATGTATTTAACATTTAGATTTTTATTTTAATTAAAGACCAAGAGAAAACTAAAAATATAAATCTAAAATTTTATAAACAAAATTTTTTTAGAACAAAGGTGTGGTAGGGTTTTCACCTCTATCACAACCCCTATTTGGAGGGGTCGAGCCCAACTATTGGGAAAATGTTTCTCAACCTTGTAGTTATATACAACTTATTGTTGATAGGATGTATATATATATATATATATTTCCTAGTTACACTGATAGGTGTATACAATGGTAGCAAAGAGCAAAATGTGAGCATGTTAACTTTTTCAAGAAACTCCTAAAATGGTCGACATACATTAAACAATGATATATTGTAAATCTAGACCATTCATTATTAGGTTTTAGATATAATGGTGGATATTTTGTTGGCTTGTCTTACCTTAGAATGTAACCCTATTTTATGAGGGTGTATTACGGTTGTGGTAGAGACGGTGATGTATTCTGAGAGTCTGATAGCGGCCATGTTGACCCTTGATCTCTGGTGGTGATACTCTTGTGAGAAGCTTTCTCTGCAAGTATATTATAATATTTGTGATTTTTGAATAATATATTTGGTAGATTTTCGAGTGTGGGGTTTTTCTCCTGAAAAGGTTTTCCCCATGTAAATCACCGTGTCATGGTATGCATGATATTTATATTATTTATTTTAAATTTTCTGTAATTGTTAAAGATTTGTTAAGTTTTTCATTTTTCTCCTCTCATGATTAGTGTAGGAAGTTGTTCTACTATGTTAGCTTCCTTACACCAACCCCCATGGGGATCTACAAAATCCCCAAAAGGGGGCCACATACTCCCTATGGGGAGCCATGATGCCCCCAAAGGGAGTTGCGGCCTCCCATGGGAGGTACACGACCTCCCATGAGAGGTTCATCAAGGAGAATAGAGGTGGGAAAAAAATTTGGAATTTTTTTTGAGATGTTGAAGGTTAAGATGGAGGATCTATTGATAGATCGAGATTTGTGGGATGTTGATGAAAATGTTTCAAGGCCCGTAGATCCTATTTAAGTTGCTCAATATAATGTTATGGACTATAAAGCCAAGGGTATAATCAGATTGTGCTTGGAAGACTCTATTTTAATTAATGTCCATGAAGAGACCTCTGCACATAAACTATGGAAGAAGCTTAGTGAGATGTATCAAGCCAAATATTAGTGAACAATATTTTCTTGAGGGAGAAGTTGTATTCCTTGAGAATGGAAGAGGGTGGACAAATAATAGACCACCTAGAAGCATTCAATATGTTGGTGCCTTAATTGGAATCAGTTGGCATCAAAATGGATGAGAAGGAGAAATGTCAGATCTTGCTTTGTTCTTTGCCTGATTTGTGGGACTCTCTTGTTATGGCTATTGGGAGTACTTTTGTTATATTGAAGATTGAAGATGTGGTGAGTTTTTATTTCTAAAGAGATGAGGAGGAAGGTATCCATCACTGCCAAGGAGGCCCTAAATGTTCATGGAAGACCAAAGGAAAAAGGAAAGAAGAATGAGAAGTATGAAAAATCCAAGTCCAAGGGGAGATCTAAATCTCCTGGAAAGTCCAAAGTTATTTGTTGGAACTACAGTAAGCTTGGACATGTTCGTAAGGAATGCAAAGAAGAAGAAAAAGAAGAAATTTGATTCTAATTCTGAGTCTGAGAAGGAAGATGGCAACACATTCATTGCATCTTTGGAAACTCGTGCAGGTAATTGTGCATGGTTAATTGAATCAGGTGCATATTTCCATATGAACCTTAATAGAGATTGGTTTTTTGTGTAATGCCCCACCATGGAACCCAAAGAACAACACACAATGAACTAAATAACTGAACAATTTTTTTTCTAAAACATTCAATTACAACATGTGAGCAAAGTAAACTTCTACACAAACGTTCTCAGGGTTCCGTGACAACGCTACTTACACAAACACAAGTAAGAACATCACATTATAAAACCATAGAAATAATATAAATATAGATCATATAAATAATAAACATTCCAGTTACATACTCATAACAAAGTTAAGTTACATCAAGCGAGATTGTGGAAAATCCTGTTACATCAAAGTAACATTACAATAAGATCTTACATAGTCATCAAGAATATATACAATAAAGATGACGGTCATAATACATTTTTCAATCATGTTCATGAGGATGCTTAACGTCCAACTCATCAAACAATAGAACATCAAGAACCTGTCATAAGAACAATATCATCTTGTACTGCATCACCTACAAGGGGACCCAATGAAGGATAGAGCATGTTCCTCCCAACCATGTAGTACTCAAAAGTCCACCCCCATGTGCTAGGAGATAATTTCAGGTCCACAAAGATAAACAAACAAGAAGACAAAACATTAACACCATGTGGCTTGACATACACGTCACGACATAACGATATCAACCATAAAATTCTAACAGATGCTTCTAGAGGCAACAACATAACAACAGATAACTCTACACAAGAGACCTTAAATATGCTTCAGGTAAGAGTGTCATCACATATTTTATTATAGGTTACCTTGATGAATCTTCCTAGACTACCAAACCTCATCTTGAGTTACCCTGGTAGTCTCTACCGATTCTTGGCCCTTATACAAACTCATGTGGAATCAAACTACCTTTCAAGAAGACAAAGTAGACGATCATGCCATTCTAGGCCTTCTCAACCTACCCTTAATCTATACAAGCACTATGGTGATAGGAGAGGCATACTAATTATTTGATTTATTAATGAACACCACCCAACCACCAATACATTTAATTAGGTTTTCATTGAATTACAAACTCCCGATAGGTTACCCTGGTTACCTCTTAGGGTTCTGACCCCTATCAAAAGCCACTCTTCTGATAAGAAAAAGCAACTCACACAAGCATAGGATAGCCACATGCACAAATCAAAATAAGGTATGATCACATTAAATCCATGTCATATAACATCATACATTCATTCACCACATAGGTAACTCATACAACGTGCATGGAAAATCAACAACAAATCATATACAAGAATTTCAAGACCCCATTAAATCAATCAAGTCTTTAAGAATACATTAGCCTCAGGAAGACATAAGTTCTGCAACACATATAATTCCATCACATTTAAGCATTACAGAAAATCCATCATTCACTTCGAAGATATTTTAACCACATTAGTCTAGAGAATTCTTATATCCATCTCAATCATAGCCTTAACATTTTCAAACAAATAATCATAACGTTTCCTTTGATTCCAAACTATAATTGTTCATATTTTAAATCAAAACATAAATATACTTTGGATTTAAAATTCTTACATGAATCTTTTCGTAAAATTCTTTAAATTCAAAATAGTTTAAACTCAAATATAATTAAAGATTCTCTATTCTTAATCAATAGAATTAATATGAAAGCTTCAACTTTTAATATAAATAGAGAATTCAAATAAGATTAAAATTAAATTAAAGACTCAAATCTTAATAGAGGAAAACATAACGTGCAAGGCTAAAAGATCTCCAACATTTATTCAAAACACATAAGCTCCAACTCGGAAGGGACAAGCATAAGATTGCATCAAAGGAAAAGAAGATTTCTAATGTTCACTTCACAAGATGATATAAACGTGATCCCAAATCCACTTTTCATTTCCAATTAAATCTATTCACTTGTTTCACATAAAAAAATCTAAACAATAATAGAAGAATAGATACAAGAGTGGGTATACGAGACACTGAATTCAAGTTACTAAATGATCATCATAAACAAGGTAGTCTCCTTCCATTATCTACATATATAATAAATAATTTCCTTAATACAATCATTTACTAAGTCCTTCAATATGTTCATCCACATAAACCAAATAATTATAAAACGTAAATCAAATTTCTAAAATCTCAATACACTCTTTCCAGCTATATCATGACAAGCACAAATATTTTCATACATACATAAACATCCATATATACAATTCAAACAATAACAGAAGAGTAGATACCAAAGTGGATTACCAGTAAAATTCATGGAAGATATAGTGTTACATGATGTATCCATTTCTAATAGCTTGATATTCATCATAAACTAAAATTCCTTTAATCAATAATACTCCCTATTTCTTCTATTTATAAATGTAATCACTTAATAATAAAACAACATTACTTTTCTAATATATTTAAATATACACCTATATATATAAATATATATCTAATACTTATTGATTTTATTTTTGTTAAAGAATTGATTTATATATCAACACTGAATTTTATAGTATAGAGATATCATGTTTTTACACTCTTACCTATTTATATACACTATATATATATATAAATGTACATTACATAATAGTCGTGATTGTTCTCAGCCACACTACCATATAATGAGCAATATATATATGTATATATATTAAATGTAAAACATTGAACGTAATATATATTATAAGCAACATATCAAATATTATATATATTGATAGCCTTAGATATTGCATGCAAATGCATGTTGAACGCAACGCAATGTATATCGTATACAAATCTAGTAAACTCATAGTTTGAACACCATTTTATGTTCAAAGATACTTCAAATATATTGAGATTCAGTTTGATACCCATCTAGTTTTAAATATATAAATATTGAGTGCCTTGGGAAGCACTTCCATGCATAGTATACAGGTTTCACACCCAGCAACGCATTTTAAACTCACCTAGCCAACCGTCGTATACTGATCACTGGGACTTACAACAACTTAGCTAAGTCCAAAATTGGTATAAATTGATATCACCCAATATACATTAACATAGGCTTGAAAGGAGGATTGATTACATTTAACTTCCAGTCCATCAACAAATTTTATCTTATGAAGTAGATTGCAACTAAGGTGATTACCACACATTTAGATGATGTGAGTAAGGTTATTTACACACATTTAAAGATACAGCTACTCAGGAATTAAACATGTGAGGATCACAATTATTCAATTAGCAAAATGGTGAGGGAGAATCAAACATCTTCAAAGGCAACCAACGATCTAAGAGAAAGAGAGAAAGTGAGATGGTGCAAGTAAGAATTAATCAACATAGAATAAACTCATCTCTCAAAATGCATGCATGGTTTCATTTTATGCAACCACCGCCAAGAGTTCTATAAGCCAACGAGGTGGAGGGAATTATTATATAAGGATAATTTCAATGTGCTAGGTGACGATTTATGCCATCATTGAATTTCCTACAACATTGATTTTATTACAATTCCTTAAATTCCAAGGGTTCAAAGTACATCGACCATGTGGTACAAATGATTAAATTCCATGGTTGGTTTGTCATAAGGAAGAGTCTAAAAAGGTAGAGGGAGCAACACTGGTGACTCAAGAGAAACTTCAGCTTCAAAAACTAAGCTAAATCGGTTGGTAGATTTGTGGATTTGGCCAGCAATTGGTGGAAAAAAGAGAAGATAACAAGAATACTGGAGGCCCACCATAATGGATTTCGGTTTAGACTCAAAATGTAGATTTATTCCTCCAACAAGTGCACAATGGAATTTCCAAATAGAAGGTTACTCACTAAAGCTCTAGAAAAGGTTAATCTTACTTAGAACAATGTCTCTTAATACAATCTCATAGATGAATTTTAGATGCAATACGACAAATAGAGTCTACGCGGAGGACTCTTAAAAACTCTAAAAGCAGTGTCAGAGGCCAAGATTAACAAATCAAAATCTATTGCTTACTTTTCACCATGGTGGCGAACATAAGATTATGTCAAGCATATATGCCTATACCGCAAGATAAGATAAACACTAGACTTTCTATAAGTCGTCTGCCATAAACACTCTACCAGGGTGAAATAAATGCAGAAGTAAAGACAAAGCACAGTCTCACAACTAGTTTCAAAACACACATAGATCCATTAGCTTTAACGGAAGAAGAATATTATTTGAAGCCCTCCAATTAACAGAGATGACAATAAGCTTTTAAACTTTAACTCGATCTTTGAAGCCTATAAAATAAATCATCATATAAAACAATAAAGTTGAACTCTTGAAAAAAATATTTAGAAGATTTAACTAATATCGATAGCAGCATAAGATTAAGCAAAAAAAATCTGCCATAAGGAAGAACAAATACCATAAACAACATTCAGAAACTATTATTCCAGAAAATACAAATCAAAAGAAGAAAACCTGGAATATATTCTTGAATCCGACATAGAAAGAAGCGAGTCACAAGAAATCTATAACTATAAAATTTCTAACATGTCCAAAACCCTTCAAGTTCCCGTCTTCAAAACTTTCAACCAAAAACATAGAGAGGAAACGAAAAAGCTTATTGCTCAAAAATTGTCATGAAAACTTTTCTTTTCCAGAGCCAAGAATGATCATTGTCGTGCACAATCTTCATCAACAAATATTTTTATTCATTTCAATTAACTCACAATCACAAAGCTTAACTGGCAGTCAACATGCAAACATAATTGAACAAGCAGTTCTAATTAAGCAACTTCGCATGATAACGCTTTTTGATTGCAAGTTCTAATTTTCAGATATTAATGCATAAACTGTTGAAAACAAACTCTTTAACATTATCTATTTTCATTTATTTAAGTTTCCACAATAATAAATAATTACATTTAATTACATATCCCATTTAATAAATTTAATTAATCAAATCTTTTAAAACAACAATCAACCTTAAAGTACCAAATTATCTAAACATATTTATTTTAATTTAACATTTAAATAACATTACACTAATCAAATTACTTATAAATTAAAGCATTCAACTAATTAATGAATTTCCAAACATGGCGAAAAAATGAACGACATGACGAAAACAAAAGACGAACAACGAGTGATAAATGACTACTCGTCCTATAAAGGAACAATGGCTAAAGTGAAAGGACCTAACATTATCTCTTAAATAACATGTTTCCATTAGGTCATGGCATGCTTAGACCTGACAAAGCAGGTGCAGTCAATGCTCGTACCTGTAAATTGCATAAAACAACACTGTCAAACATATCTATATAAAACGACATTCACATCATGAAAGAGAGTCGCAACGTACTCACGAGTGAGTAATGTTGCACTATCTCCTTCACCAAGATTGACATGAAACAATACATCATAAACATCAGATACATCATCATAAACACACTTAAGCTCTGAAACAACATGAAACCATAACACACACAATATCATTCATAATGTCGCCACACAAATGTAATCAAATGATCACAATGTATCTAATGTATCATCATCCAAGTATAAAAACTAACATAATATATGTGTCATAACTGAAATCAAGTAGCATAATATCCAAAATAGCTAAAACGACTAGCAAACAAACATAAGCAAATTGAAACAAACAGTAGCAACTATGTAATGTTGCACTGTTTCATTCACCAAGACTAGCATACAACAATACATCATAAAGATCAGATACATCATCATAAGCACACTTAAGCTCTGAAACAACATGAAACCATAACACACATAATGTTTATCATAATGTTGCCACATAAATGTAATTAGATTATCACAATGTATCTAATGTATCATCAACCAAGTATAAAAACTAACATAATATGTGTGTCATAACTGAAATCAAGTAGCATAATATCCAAAATAGCTAAAACGACTAGCAAACGAACATACGCAAACTGAAACAAACAGTAGAAACTGGAGGACACTACATTTTGAATATGAAGAATTAAGGTTTACTTAGGTGATGATTCCCATTTAGACATTGTTGGTCGTGGTAAAGTTAAAATTAGATTTCTTGATGGTAGAATAAAAAGGATTAAATTTTAGTTGCATATCCCTGGATTAGCACATTTTTTTTATTTGTGAGCAAACTAATAGATGCAGGTGTGTGGGTAGTTATTTTTGATGCAGGATGCAAGATGTTTAGAGGTGCTATGGTGATTGCAAGAGGTGTTAGATACGACACATTGTATAAGCTCGATGCATGCATTGTTGAGTGCAATAGTACTTCTGTGAAAAAGAAGTCTGTGGAAGAAGTGGGGGTTTCACCTTTAGTAGATGGTCATGGATTTTGGGTACCCAAGGGTACTCTTTCTTTTGAGTCAATGTTACCTGAAGAGAAAACTATGTTATGTCACCAGAGACTTGGCCACATTGGAGAAAAGGGTCTAAGGACCTTGAGAAATAAAAACCTTGTTGAAGGTTTTACCGATTGTAATCTTGAATTTGATTTCTATGAGCATTGCATTTATGGAAATCAAAACCACGTTCAGTTTTACTTGAGTTCTCATAAATCTTGTGGTGTATTAGATCTTATTCATTCTAATGTGTTTGGTCCTGTAGATGTTCCTTCAATTGGTAAATCCACATATTGTGTTTCATTTATTGATGATTAGAGTAGAAGGACATGGGTATATTTTCTAAAGAGTAAATATGAAGTTTTCAGTCAATTTAAAGAATTTAAAGCAATGGTTGAGTTGTAGAAAAGAAAGAAATTTTTTTTTTTAAGGACTAATAATGGTGGTGAATTTTTCTCTAATGATTTTGATAGATTATGCAAATATTATGGTATTCATGGACAGGAGACAACTGTGTATTCTCCACAACATCATGGAGTTGTAGAAAGAATGAACAAGACACTAATGGAGAAGGCTAGGAGTATGTTGAGTGGTGTTGGACTATAACAAAGGTTTTGGGATGAAGCTATGGCCACTTCCTATTACCTGATTAACAAGTCTCCTACATCAGCTCTTGTTGATAAGATTTCTATAGAGGCATGGTTGGTTCATAATCCTTCATTAAGACATCTTAGAGTTTTTGGTTGTGAGGCATATGCACATGTGCTAAAGAAGAAGTGAATAAAGTTGGAGAACAAAGCTGTGAAATGTATCTTCATCAGATATAGTTATGGTGTGAAAGGATACAAGCTTTGGGATCTTGTTGCACAGAAGGTAATACATAGTAGAAGTGTTATTTTTAGAGAAGCTAAACCTTCTTCTATTACAATGCAACTAGAACAAAGTAAACACGAAGATGTGATTCAATTTCCTTCTACACCTGAGAAATTTGATTTGAGGCCCAAGGATAGACAAGAAGTTGAGGAGATCTCCTCTAGCTCTGGATCTTCAGAAGAGGAGGAAGAACCTCCAACTTAGCTTGTTCACAGGTCTACAAGGCATAGACAACCACCTAAAAGGTATTCACCTGATGATTGGAGATGTATATTTTCTTTGAATACTAACATGGATGAACCCAGATCTATAGAAGAGGCACTAAGTATGAATGATGCAAATTTATGGAAGATTACTATGGATGAAGAAATGACATCTTTGAAAAATAATGATACATGGGATCTTGTACCATTTCTTGAAGGACGAAAACTTATTGGTTGCAAATGGGTGTTCAAGAAAAAGATTGGTTCAGATGGAGGTATTGATAAGTACAAAGCAAGGTTGGTTGCAAAACGTTACTCTCAAGTTGAGGGTGTTGATTATGGTGAGATATTTTCTCCTATTGCAAAAATGAAATCGATAATATTTTTTCTTTCTATTGTTGCTGCTTATAATTTAGAGGTCAAGCAAACAGATGTGAAAACTACTTTCCTTCATGGTGATTTAGAGGAGGATATTTATATGACACATCCTGAGCACTACGTGGTGAAAGGTAAAATTAAGTTGGTTTAAAAATTGAAGAAATATTTGTATGGCTTTTAAAACAGAGTCCTAGGATGTGGTACCAAAAATTTGATACATATGTGTTGAGTTTGGGATTTGAGCATTCTAAATTAGATCATTGTGTTTATTATAAAATTGATGGTGATCATTTCTTGTTTATTGCATTATATGTTGATGATATGTTATTTATTGGTAGAGGGAAAGGTATGATTTCAGAACTAAAATCTCAACTTGCTAATAAATTTGAAATGAAAGATCTTGGTGTAGCTAAACACATTCTTGGGATGGAAATTAAAAGAGATAGAGTGAACAAAATGCTATGGCTTGGCCAAAGTAAGTATGTCAACTCAATTTTGTAGAGGTTTGATATGCAGGATTATAGACCATTGTGTGTTCCTATTTCAGCTAGAACAAAGTTATCTATGTCAGATTGTCCAACATCTCCATTAGAGATGGAAGACATAAGAAGAGTGCCTTACCATAGTGCAGTTGGAAGTTTGATGTATGCTATGGTTTGTACTAGAGTACACATTTCCCAAGCAGTGGGAGTTATTTCTAGATAATGTCTAATCCTGGTAGAGTTCATTGAGATGTAGTTAAAAGAGTCTTTAGATATTTACGGGTTACCTCAGATTATTCCTTATGTTATCATAGTAATATGACTGAAGATGATATTTCCTTTGATATTCATGGTTATGTGGATTCAGACTAGGTAGGTGATGTTGAGTGCAGAAAATCCACCAGTGCTTATGTGTCTACTTTATTTGGTGGTGCGATTATTTGGATGAGTAAGCGATAGGTTGTGGTTGCTTTGTCTACTACTGAAGTAAAGTATATGGCAACTACTCATGCTTGTAAAGAAACCATTTGGCTTAAGAGACTGTGTTAAAATATTGGAATAAAATAAGGTGCAGTGAAAATTTATTGCAATAGTTAGAGTGTGATATGTCTAGCCAAGAACCCGACATTTCATTCTAAGACCTAGCACATTGATATGCAGTATCATTTTTTTAGAGATATGGTCGAAGATGACAGGGTGAAGCTGGTTAAGGTAGATACTTTGATGAATGTTGTTGATTCTTTAACTAAGCTTGTGAGCACAAAGAAGTTCATACGGTGTTCAGAGACTATGGGCCTTTTGACCCCTAGTAATTAAAGAGATGATGTTTACACCATCACGTTGCTCTTGCAAGGTCTTTGAAAAGTGGGAGATTTTTTCAAAAAATGTGTCTCAACCTTGTAATCAAACCTTGAAAAAAATGATATAGAATCGAGAAATGATGAATGAACAAATATATTATGTTGTTGTGACTGAAAGATTAGTATGAGTCAGCTACACTTGATCCATGAGGATATGAAGAATATTCGAGCCACTAAACATCAATTCCAATAGAGATCATTCAATATAAAACTAAACTAAGCATCCATTAAAACTTAACATACTACTTAAATTACAAAATCTTTAAAGGAACCTATTCTAATATATTGAAACTTATCCTATTGGGGGAGTGGTGTCACACTGATGTGGAATGGTGACCCTTTCCCAATCCCGTGGATAAATGAGCATGTTCTGATCGATTCTATCGAAGAGAATTGATGAAATTGATGATAGATGTGTGATTAAACATGATTTGAATGATAAACTAACATGGGGCAGGTGCATGGAAATGGGTAGCCATTTCGTGGACAACTTACTTTTTCATCCCGAAATAGCAAAAACGTGAACGCGTTATAGTAAAACGTACTCGCGTTATGGCTTGGTAATGACCGAGCCTAGGCTCGGTCATTACCGAGCCTAACGTGGGTGTTTTAAAATGCGAGCGCGTTATAACACGCTCACATTATGGTTTAAAATTTCAAAAATTGCACGCATTTGGAGTTCAAAAATGTGCATTTTTTGAAATAAAAAAAACATTTTCAAAACACGAGCGCGTTATAACGCGTTTGCGTTTTGGTCTACATTGAAAATATTTTCTTGTCTTTTTCTTCTTGTTATCTTTTGAGGAAAATATATACATGAAATAAACATTTAAGTTATATTTCATGTATATACTTTCAGGATGTTTGAGAGTGGTTTCAGATCTCTAGGAGTTATAATGCAAATTCTAGTTTTTGGAAGATCTTTAAAATTTCAGACTTAGTCAAATTTCAGTAATCAGCATGTCAAATTTCAGTAATCAGGAGGTCAGATTTTAGTAGTCAACAAGTTCTATCATTTATATCTTTCACTCTGTCCTTCTCTCTACTCTTTATCTCTCCACTCCCTCTCTCTCTCCCTTCCTCCCTCTCTCCCCTCTCTCTCTTCTAGTTTTTGGAAGATCTCACAAATTTCAAACTTAGTCAAATTTCAATAATCAGGAGGTCAAATTTTAGTAATCATAAAATTGTATTATTTCTCTCTCTATCTCACTCATTTTTATCCCTTACACTCTAGACCTCTCTCTCACTATCTCTATCCCTTTTTTTGACTCTCTCTCCCTTGATCAAAATAAATTTCTCTCTCCTTTTCCCTCTAATTCTCTCTACCTCACTTATCTCTCCCTCTCTCCCACCTTCCCTCTCTACTTGTCTCCATCTCCCTCCCCCCTCTCTCTCTCTCTACCTACCTACCTTTCCCTCCATCATGCCCTACCCCTCTCTATTTCTCTCTAGCAAACCTCTCTCTCACCTCCCTCTCTCTCCCTCCATACTTCTCTCTCCCTCTCTTCTTCCCTATCTACTCTTTATCTCCCATCTCTCTTTACCTACCTCTACATCCATAAAACCTTACCACTCTCTCTACACCTCTCTCCCTCCCTCCCTCATTCCCTCTCTACTTCTCTCTATCTCACCTCTCTCTCTACCTCTCCTTCCATCTCTACTTATCTTTATCTCCTCTCTCCCTCTCTCTACCTACCTCTCCTTCAAACACTCTTTATTTCTCTCTATCTCACCTCTCTCTCCCTCACATTTCTCTCCCTCTCTCCCTCCCTCTCTACATATATATATCCCTCTCCCTCTCTACCTAGCTCTCCATCCATCACAACCTACCACTCTCTCTCCATTACTCTCTATCTAACCTCCCACTCTCTCCATCCATACCTCTCCCTCTCCTTCCCTCTCTACTCTCTACCTCCCTAATCCTTCTCTACCTACTTCTCCATCCATCACTCCCTAACATTCTCTCTAGACCTCTCTATATTTATTCTCTCCCTCCCTCCCTCATTCCCTCTCTACTCTCTCTCTCTACCTCTCCTTCCCTCTCTAATTATCTTTATCTCCCCTATCCCTCTCTCTCTCTCACTAGATGTCTCCCTCCCTACCTTTCCCCCTATCTACTCTCTATCTCTCCTCTCCCTCCCTCTACCTCTCTCTCTCACTTTGTCTCACTCCTCCCTCACCCTCTTTCTCTCTCACTCTCTCCTCTCTATCTCACCATTCTCTCTTTCCCTCTTTGTAACTCTCCACTTCTCTATATGTCACCATTCTCTCTCTACATATCTTTATCTCACCTATCCCTCTTTACCTCTCCCTTCCTCCCATCTCTCACCCACCCTCCCTCCTTCCCTCTATCTCTATCTCTCTACTTCTCTCTATCTCACCTATCCCTCTCTATCTCACCTATCTCTATTTTTTCAAACAGACCACTACATTTCCAATTTCACTAAATTGGCAAGCTAGTGGGCCCAAAGATAGGTGAGATAGAGAGGGATAGGCGAGATAGAGAGAAGTAGAGAGATAGAGATAGAGGGAAGGAGGGAGGGTGAGCAAGAGAGGGGAGGAAGGGAGAGGTAAAGAGGGATATGTGAGATAAAGATAAGTAGAGAGAGAATGGTGACATATAGAGAAGGAGAGAGTTATAGAGAGGGAAAGAGAGAATGGTGAGATAGAGAGGAGAGAGTGAGAGAGAAAGAGGGTGAGGGAGGAGTGAGAGAGAGTGAGAGAGAGAGGTAGAGGGAGGGAGAGGAGAGATAGAGAGTAGATAGGGGAAAAGGTAGGGAGAGAGATATCTAGTGAAAGAGAGAGAGGGCTAGGGGAGATAAAGATAATTAGAGAAAGACATAGAGGTAGAGAGAAGTAGAGAGAGAATAAGGGAGGGAGAGAATCGATATAGAGAGGTATAGAGAGAGTGGTGGGGAGTGATGGATGGAGAGGTAGGTAGAGAGGTATTAGGGAGATAGAGAGTAGAGAGGGAAGTAGAGGGAGAGGTATGGAGGGGGAGAGAGGGAGGTGAGAGAGAGGTGAGATAGAGAGCAATAGAGAGAGTGTGGTAGGGAGTGATGGAGGGATATGTAGCTAGAGAGGGATAGGTGAGATAGAGAGAAGTAGAGAGAGATAGAGATAGAGGGAAGGAGGGAGGGTGGGTGAGAGAGGGGAGGAAGGGAGAGGTAAAGAGGGATAGGTGAGATAAAGATATGTAGAGAGAATGGTGACATATAGAGAAGTGGAGAGTTACAAAGAGGGAAAGAGAGAATGGTGAGATAAAGAGGAGAGAGTGAGAGAGAAAGAGGGTAAGGGAGGAGTGAGACAGAGTGAGAGAGAGAGGTAGAGGGAGGGAGAGGAGAGACAGAGAATAGATAGGGGAAAAGGTAGGGAGGGAGACATCTAGTGAGAGAGAGAGAGGGATAGGGGAGATAAAGATAATTAGAGAGGGAAGGAGAGGTAGAGAGAGAGTAGAGAGGGAATGAGGGAGGGAGGGAGAGAATAAATATAGAGAGGTCTAGAGAGAATGTTAGGGAGTGATGGATGGAGAAGTAGGTAGAGAAGGATTAGGGAGGTAGAGAGTAGAGAGGGAAGGAGAGGGAGAGGTATGGATGGAGAGAGTGGGAGGTTAGATAGAGAGTAATGGAGAGAGAGTGGTAGGTTGTGATGGATGGAGAGCTAGGTAGAGAGGGAGAGGGGATATATATATGTAGAGAGGGAGGGAGAGAGAGGTGAGATAGAGAGAAATAAAGAGTGTTTGAAGTAGAGGTAGGTAGAGAGAGGGAGAGAGGAGATAAAGATAAGTAGAGATGGAAGGAGAGGTAGAGAGAGAGGTGAGATAGAGAGAAGTAGAGAGGGAATGAGGGAGGGAGAGAGAGAGAGGTGTAGAGAGAGTGGTAAGGTTTGATGGATGTAGGGGTAGGTAAAGAGAGATGGGAGATAAAGAGTAGATAGGGAAGAAGAGAGGGAGAGAGAAGTATGGAGGGAGAGAGAGTGAGGTGAGAGAGAGGTTTGCTAGAGAGAAATAGAGAGAGGGGTAGGGTGTGATGGAGGGAAAGGTAGGTAGGTAGAGAAAGAGAGGGGGGGAGGGAGATAGAGATAATTAGAGAGGGAAGGTGGGAGAGAGGGAGAGATAAGTGAGGTAGAGAGAATTAGAGGGAAAAGGAGAGAGAGAGAGAGAGAGATTTTGATCAAGGGAGAGAGAGAGTTAGAAAAATGGATAGAGATAGTGAGAGAGAGGTCTAGACTGTAAGGGATAAAAATGAGTGAGATAGAGAGATAAATAATACAATTTTCTGATTACTGAAATTTGACCTCCTGATTATTGAAATTTGACTAAGTTTGAAATTTGTGAGATCTTCCAAAAATTAGAAGAGAGAGAGGGGAGAGAGGGAGGAAGGGAGAGAGAGAGGGAGTGGAGAGATAAAGAGTAGAGAGAAGGAGAGAGTGAGAGAGATAAATGATAGAACTTGTTGACTACTAAAATCTGACCTCCTGATTACTAAAATTTGACATGCTGATTACTGAAATTTGACATGCTGATTACTGAAATTTGACTAAGTCTGAAATTTTAAAGATCTTCCAAAAACTAGAATTTGCATTATAACTTCTAGAGATCTGAAACCACTCTCAAACATCCTGAAAGTATATACATGAAATATAACTTAAAGTATAAGAAATTAAATGTCCATATATAAATGTCAACTTATACTTTCCCTAAAAGATAACAAGAGGAGGAGATAAGAAAAAGAGAAAAAAAAGATTCAATGTAGACCAAAACTCAAGCGCGTTATAACACGCTCGCGTTTTGTCAATGCATTCACAAAACGCAAAAAATGCATTCACAAAATAGGTCAAAACTAAGATATAATGCGAGCATGTTATTACGCGAGCGCGTTATAACACACTCGTGTTATATCTTGCTTTGGGAATTTCTGAACCTTGGGCTTGGTATTTGCTTTGGAATACCAACCCAAAGGCTTGGAGGGCATTCCCAATGACATGAGATGTGTTTTTAAAAAATCTTCCATATTTCACATAATCGAGTTCATGCTCACCATCAGGATTGCACGTGGTTCAATATCAAAAAAATCAAGCACATGGATAATGTTGGGTTCTCTGTTAGCTATCCAACGATGTAATTTTTTTCACTTTCTAAAAATATTAAGCCTTTCATCCATAATTTATTTTATTTGTATGTTTTGTTTTTGCTAAAAAATAGTGTTTGGTAATTTTTTCATTATAAATTAACCGTTAATCGATTTTTCAAATAAATTATTTTTTTAGAAACTAGACTCCACTCTACAAATTTAAAAATTAAAAATTAAAAAAAATTCAATTATATTCCAAAATTTGTAGGGGTAGCACGGCCAAAATTCTATTTTTCAGGAAATGTCCCCTTCGAAAATTAGTAAAAAATTAAATATTCATTAAAAAATTATCAGAAAAATTGTGCATCAACTACATACTGTTAACTAACTTTTGATCATTGTGATTTTTAAAATACTAAAAAAAATTTCACCGTACGAGGGTCGTACAAGAGTTGCTATGCTATGTTGTTCTGACAAAAACAACACCAATTTGTGTACGTCCCTCATTTGAACCCCCTAATCTCAACCATTTTCAAAGTAAATTAGTAGTTTAGAAAGTAGACTCAGAGAACTTGAATCCTTCTTTTTGTTCCATCTCAAAATTTTGAGTGTAAGTATCCTCAATTTCACGTCCAAGGTCAGTATTTTCTGATTTCAGAAAAAAGTTGTCCACTTAAGTCCCCTTTTTGGGAACTATCTTGGTGCACTTACCCCATGATGCAAGATATTTTAACATGATTTATGCTACGATGATCAAGATGTATGAGTGCAAAGCTAATCTAAATAGATTTTAAGCTAAAAATATTGAAACCCTAATTACCAAATAAGCTACATGAATACATCTATGTTACCATGGAATCCATTAATGAAAGATAAACTAATTAATGCAATAAGTTAAGCTAAAAAGATGCTAAATATGTGTTAAATATGTGCTAAATATGAGTGTGAGTGTGAGTGATTTCAACAACATGAGTTTTCTTTGAAAAAGATGGATCCATTTATCTCCAAATAGTGACCTATTTATAAGAGAGGAAATGAGAAATGAAGGGTTAAGATTAAAAAGGTTAATCAATGGTCAAGGATGAAGGAAAGATGAAACATGGATCATGGATTCTCATCAATGATCACATGGATCAAGGAAAGAGTAAAGGGTTCACATTTATCCAAACAAACACACTTACAAGACTTGCACAAGAAGTCTTGTAAGTTAACTTGCACATGAAGTCTTGTAAGTTTATTTCAAAAAGGAATATTTCATTTTTCAAATGAGTAAAGAAAGAGAATATTCTTATGGTTGAGGGTGATCCAACAATGTTGGTTTACAATTTTTGGGAGATTCTATTTTTTGTTGAAATCACATTTTCTTAGAAAATATAATGATTTAAACCTAAAAAAATTCCATTTTAAGGATTCCAATTGAAGAGGGTTCGATCAAACCCCCTTGGATAGAGCCCTGCTAGTATTAAATCATACCTATAACAGAGTCTCCTTTACACCTATCAAAATATTGATAAAAACCCACTTTTGATTTACCTTTTAGAGGATCAAATGAATTCATTTAAAATTTATTTTTTGTACGTATGTAGTCTTTAAATTATAAGCTTCCCAAAAATTATAATTTTAAATAAATTTAATTTTATTATTATATTTATATTTTATTTCTTGTGAATGTAGGTTTTTCACCGAAAATCAAGCTCTTTATTCTGCACATGTGGAAAAATAGCAGATTATCAAAAAAAAATTAAAAAATATAAGCGCACTAGATATTGAAATCTTTGATGCAACAAAAAAAAAGAATTTTGATACATACAAAAAAAATGATGTTGTATACCTGGTCCGTTTATGTTTGAATTGTAATTGGTTTGACTTCGAAACTTGATTAAGAAAAAAAATTCAATAAAACACTATGAAACCAAATGAAAGCACTAGATATCATAGTTGCAAATATAAATTCGAAAAAAATAGAATATTATCCTTCATGGAAAAAATGTTATGTTGTATACGGTGAGCATCACTCCTTAAAAATGGTGTTTACTGAAAAAAATTAGTTTTCGAAGGAGATGGAAAAAGAGTTGCAATTTGATTCCAAAAATTTTGAAATTTTTTATTTAGAATCTATAGGCAAAATGTCACAAATCACTAGTTTGCATCATCTTCAAATTCCTCATGGTTTAGCTGCTATAGGTGCCTGAAAGTGAAGATTTAGTTAGAAAAAACCAGTGTCCAATTTGGCCAAAAATTGTAAACTAGTATTGTGGGATCAGCCGTGAGGAAAATAGATATTTAGCAAATTAAAACAAAGTTTTAATGTGCAAAAAAGGGGAATTAAATGCTATTCATTAAATTAAGTGATTTAATGAAAAGAGGGAAAGTATTATGATATTTAATTAAATAACTTAGGGTTATTTAATTAAATAAGAAGACTTAGGGACTTAAATTAAATAACTTGATGTATTTAATTTAATAAGACAAAATGTTAGCATGAAAGGGGATGAATTTAAAACCTAGTTAAATTAATCACATTAATAGATGAAAATGACATAATTAATTAAATAGCTAGGTTAATTTAACCAATTAAGTGAAAAGAGGATGGGTTTTAGGATGAAATGGTGTTAGTTAGCCAATGTGATCCATCGAGACATTTTTAAGTGTCTCTAGTTGCAACTCATCAAACCCTTGGAATAAAGGCTATAATCTTGTGTGAAATGGCTAGCATCGATGTAGATCTTGACTCTTGATTATATGTTATGGATCTTAACTTGAATGCTTTCTTGAATCATGAAATACCCACATCATAAATGTTAGCTCAAAAACAAGTTACATGATCCATGAATTTTGAATATAGCTCCAAAATGCTTGATAATTAGCTCTTGAATGCTCTTGTGAAGTACTCATGATTGCTTATGAAATTCTAGGATTGCTTAGATGTTGAAATGATGAATTAACCTTGTATTTATACTTGTTTATGCCAAATTTCTTGAAATTACAACACTACAAGTCGACCTCTTATCTAGGATGATAAAATCTTGCCAAGAATTGAATTCAAAATAGGTCCTAGTTAAAGCGAGACTCATACACCAGTTGGGGCATATGAGTCCCAGTAGCCTAGGCTTGGGACAAAAATTTCAAGAAATGTTAAGCTCTATACCAAATTCAAGATCATACCTCAAAATTTAGGTGGGACCCATACGCCCTTGAGGTGGCATATGAGTCCCAAATCACTAAATTTGGGTCATACAGTCCAAAATCACTAAATTATGATTGGTTATTAGATGTGTCAAGATTATCCTCAGAAAGATGCATTAAATAAGGATTTTGGATGCAAAATAGGAACAAATAAGGCATAAAAAAGCCCAATTTTAGCTATGAGGGCCCAAACAAGTGTGAAAATGTAAAGGGATACATTTTTCTACACTACAACTAGGAATGTCTTAGAAAAAAAATTTCAGCTTATCTCCATGTGTGGTACACCAAACAGGAATGATGTCAATGAAAACATATTGTAAACACATTAGAACATGTGTACCTACCTCTGCATCATACTTAGACACTAGGCTGATCACTATACTTTCATATACTGCATTGCTAACTTTTACCAATAAACATCTTTGTACATCAACTATCTCCAGAGTATATACAGTCTTCAACACACACATTTGACATTAATGACAACACATATTGGGTCAAGACAACAATGACAACACCTATTGCCAACACATAGGAATTTTGTTAAGAGGGTGTTTTGATATTTGTGTGGTACTTCAAATTACTATTTGGTTTATCATGGTACCGATGATGTGGTCAAGTCATTGGACATACAAGGTTTTATTGATGCGGATTGGGAAGGTGGAGTGGATTATCCAAGGTCCACTAACTGGTTATGTTTTTACTTTGTTTGGAGGTGCAATGAGTTGGATGAGTAAGAGGCAGCCTATAGTTACATTATCCACCATTGAAATAGAGTATATGGATCCTACGCATGCCTCTAAGGAGGTGGTTTGATTACAAAGACTTGGTAATGGTATTGGTTTCAATTGCAGGATAGTGTGGACTGGATGTGACAATTAGAGTGTCATACATTTAGCCATAAATCCTATGTATCATGCTTGTACTAAGCATGTGTTAATTTTCAGTATCACTTTGTGCGAGAAATGATTGAGAATGGTAAGGTCTTGATCGATGAGGTTAACACTTTGGATAATGTTGTAGATTCTCTCATGAAGCCAATGACCAAAAATAAGTTCTCTTGGTGCAAGAAGGCCATGGGCCTTGATCACTGTATTTGACTATATGTTTTATTTGTATCTCATGGATGTAATTGCAATGTATAATTTTAAGTGAGAGAATTTTAGGATAGAGACATTATAATTTCTATCCTAAGTTGATAATTGTGTGTCTCCACGTTCTTTAGAAAGTGTTCTAGAGGACATGAGGGATAAAATATTTATTATTTATTTTCCTATGACAAATTATAATCGCATTTGAAGAGGTGGACCCACTATGATGATGGTTATAGAGCATCTCGAGAGCATATTCCTTTTGGGCATCCAACTTATGGGTGGGGACCACTTTGCAATGCATGTCCTTGCATATTATTTGCATGTTTTGCATGGTGGGGCACCCAAGTTTTCATGTTGGTGCATGTTATTGCATGAAGCTATCATATTCGTTAAATAATTATGGAGCACTCAATATTGACCCATTTTTATTGACTATGGGTTAGGCGCCCATATAAAGGCCATGTGATCATTTAGTAATTTTCACCATGTTTAGAAATTGTCCACTAAGGGGGCATGGGTTTTTCTAGGTGTTTTTCTTGTTGTTTTAGGATACCATTTGTGGTATTCTCTCCCACAAACTTCTATATATTAGAGAAATAAGATGGTGGTTTGTAGATTTTGTTTGCAGGTTGGCAGAGTAACAAAGTAATGTTAAAATTTAGAGAGGTTTTTTTGTATTTTTCTATCTCATTTGAAGACTAATATAAATTTTGGATCTCTTTGGGTGTGGAGTTTTTTCTTGTAAGGGCTTCTCCATGTATATCTTGTGTCACTTGTGATTCTCAACTTGTGGTATTGATGATTTTTTTTCATTATTGCAATTGCTAATCACATAACATATTATATTGGTAATATTGAACACTTAATTTCAGATTTACAACCACATATTTAAGTTCTCTTACTACAAGTTTCACCTTGGATTTCCAATAGGAAATGATATATCAATGTAATTCATTGGACTACATTGTTCATCCCCAAATGTTGATGTCTCACAAGATGTTGAGTGAGACTGGATGATAGCTTTGCATGTGTTGGAACTAGAGGATTAGGTAAGGCAATACCATGAATAAGAAGAATTTTCTCTAGTTCCTTAGTTTGACAAAACTGACATTCTTCTCTTGTATGCCTTTTCTTTCCATAATATCCACATTTGATTTTCTATTTATTAGGGGTATTATGAAGAATACTCAAATGGACGGGATTTAGTGTGAGAGATGTGATCACATGAACCAACAAATTGAAAAGATTAAACACCTATTTTCCCCCTTGAATCAAAGAGACCCCCTAAAAATTATTAGTGTTAGTTGTAGGCCCCCAAAGAATGTGCAAGAAAAATTTACAAGTTATGAAGATTAGATGCCAAGTTGACCATTTACAATGCACAATAGTTTTTATAAAATGTGATATAATGAAAACCTGGATCTTAAAATTACAAGAAAAATCATTTTCCTTATGAAATTCTGATAGAAATAAAAAGGAAGTTTGCAAAATTTTGATAAGCAGATGAAAATTATGCTCCATCAAAATTTGCTTATAATGTTGAATTCAAAAGATTAAAAAGGCTTAAAACAAAACGATTTTGAAAACGTCCCGATGCTAAAACGTCAACGTCAAAACCAGCTTTTCATCAACTATTCACACTCGAAAAAGTACCCCCTTGTTTGCAAGTTTTACAAAAAAGAAAAAAAATGCCTCTCCCAATACAAGCATTAAGTGATCATCTAATTGTCGATTCTAACCATTAATAATTTGAGAAAAATGCTAAATGAAAGTATTTTTTTTGTGGATTAAATTGTGTATGTTTTGTTTGCATCAATGTTTTGGATCACACTCTCCTATCTATCCCCAGATATCAAAAAGAGTTGTAGAAAAAAATAATTTTTTGAAACCACTAATAGTTAATATAATAAGTAGTCAATGCAAATAAATTAGTTTCCGATCTAAATGGTGCGAAGGAGTTGCTATGTGTTAAAGTTGCAACTAATTTTGACAGATCCTTATGACCCAAGAGTGGGGTCGTCACATCAAGTGGAGAGGATGTTGACAAAGTCCAATGTGATCTAAGAGACCACTTGCATGTGGGAATCCGTGAATGTTTTGTGCAACAAACAAACCCTTGCCAAAAAGAAAGTAGGAAGTCCTGAGGCAAAAATGAGGAGCCCATGTGGATAGTGAAAATGCCTAGAACGAATCACTATATCCAGGTCACGCAGAGTATGCAGATGTGCGGGGTTTTAGGCACCTATTGAGATGGAGGTGTAGATCCACAATCTTTGTCTACAAATAGATTTTGGGGTATGGTGCGCTAGAAGGGAGAATAACGACTCGAATGGAAGTTGGGCGATGAGAAGAGGCTACAAACTGTGAATAAAAGGATTTGGATGGGCCACAGATTGTGCCAAGAATGAGCTACACACTGGTGTAATATATCCAACGCCTTGTTGCCTAGTAATGATGTGGTGATCGTTCTATAAGTCACCAAACAATGGCCACGTAGGTTTGAAGAGTGGTGATATTGGAAGAAGAGGTCACAGTCTGTGGAAAGAAGAGGCCAAGGGTCTTAAACTTCTACACTAGCAATATCTCGGGTGTTAAACAACATATTTCACACATTTCACACTATACTAATTAAAACAAGGCCATGCGGGGTAGGTGTGGGAATCTGCAGATCGTGATAGATGAATAGAGGCTGTAGGAACTGGATGGAGATCATTGCGTTATGAAGGTTGGTGAAGCAGTCACCAACCATAAGACTCTTTTAGACTCCACCAAACTTTGCAAATTTTTCACACTTTCAGAAAACCTTGAATGGCTTGACCCTCTGATATGCCCTTCGAATCAACAAACAGAAACCTATGATGTTGATATCAGTAAAAGGGCTGAAGAGTTGTCAGCACATAAATTGGAAAATCTGAAGGTAATAGTGGCGAGTAGCAATGATATGAATGCCACGTAAGGGTTCTGCACCCAAATATCAGGAAATAAATCATGAAATAAAACCTGCAACACTGGATCCACAGGAATTTCGACCAAACAGGCCGATGAAGGCCACAAATTCTCTGCAAATAACAATTTCACAAGCATCTAAAAGATGCCACAATATGCCGAAATGGCCAAAATATTTGCAAACCCTAACGAGCAGATGGGTAGAGGGCAAATTGTCCCTCTACTAATTTTTATTTTTTCATTTTTTCATTTTTTTCAAAAATAGGTTCAATGGTCCAAAAAATTGCAAAAATTAAACATTATCAAAATTGATAAGATGAAAGGTATTTTTTTGTTTCTCGGATCTTTTGAATGCAATAGTAGTGTCTGTTTGGATTTATGATGCTCTGTTGATAGGGATATGTGCAAGAGTCACCTCAATGCGGGAAGGAACGTACTCCATGGCTCTGATATCATGTTGGAGAATGCCAAGATCAAAGGGTATGAAAGAACTTCCATAAGTAAATCTATGAACACAATAGTATGTCTATCAAATATAAAATGAAGAGTATATAATACAAGGATTAAACCTTGCATATATAGATAAGGATGAGGAGGTAGGTGTCTCAAGTCATGAGAACACATGTCTCAACCATATGAATTGAAACAAAAGAAAAAGAAACCTAAGTAAACTTAAGATAAGTATGAATAGATCAATTCTAGAAAGGTGATTAGCTAACTAGATATGATAATGCCTCTATTTACACTAACAATGAACACACCATATTATATTTCATGCCTTGATTAATACCTCATGACCATGAATTTAAAATTCAATAGATCTTTGATCATTGAAATATGTCAATATTTAATAAAATTAAATAATTAGATCCCATTTAATATATTTTCAACTATGAATGCTATTGCTATTTATTTAACATACAAATAAAAAGACATATTACTATTGAAACTTAATGCAAATATGACAACATGACCCAATGAGTAAGGAAGAAACATATTAGACAAAGAAGTGCTATTGAAGATGAACTAGGAATTTGGTTATAATTACAAGATTTGATTGAAATATTAAAGAAAGCTTCAACTATAAGGTATATAAAGTGATGGCATAAGCCATCTATGTGAGACTTCAAATATCAGGCCTCACCTTATAAGTCTATATCCTACATTCTATTACACTCCTAATTGATGGTTTAGTAAATAAGCATCTATAAATAGATATTAGTTTAGTTAAATGATTTATAGTTTATTTTACATTTGCTAAGTTCATTCAAGCATCAATGCAATAACATATCTCAAATTTAAAAATTACAAATATTTTGAGTTGATAAAGATGTTTATTAGTTTCAATATTTTATTTTGTTTGACCATTTCTTATAAAATGCCTATCCATTCCCGTGAGTTAGAAATATCTATATGCCTTGAGAGTTACAAGGTAATTTAGAACAAAATTTTCTAAAATAGATTAAATAAGTCGAGGATAGAATTGTGTACTTCAATCTCTCTCAAATGAATCTATACCTTGTATTGTCAATTCTAAATGATATTAAGGGGAAAAATAAAACCTTGTGAAGCCAAGATATCTAATATTTTAGTTAGACATAGTATTTGAGTGGGTCCAATAGTTTTGAATGTATATGTGTGTAATGGTGAAATTAGTACATCCATATCATTTCTTTTATTTTTGTCGATAGCAAGTGATAATACCCATAAGGTTATTCAAAAAACATGTAAATTAATGTAATTTCATTCCTGCTAAAAAATCAAATATATAATCTTTCTTGCAATATCAAGATTTGTTCTTTCAATGTAAATATTCAAAATTATTATTCAAAAAATTAGAATTATTTGATTAATTCAATTATTAAACTTTAATTTTTATTTTTTTTATATTTGTATTGTAATTTTTTTTTAAAATAAATAAATAGAATAATTAATATTTGCTAATCTTTAATTAATTATTATCAACTCAATTACAATAACAAACACTAATCATTATACAACCTTTATTAACTTATAATAAATGATAAGAACTTTCTTTGATGCAATTTTGGAATCTACATACCCAATAAAACTCGTGTCTAATGTACCAAAAAACAATCTCTAGAAATCATTGCAAAGAACATTATGAATTGTGGAAACTTGATATCTTTAATCTCTAAAAAGTCCTTTGAAAAATGTCATTCTAAAACATTCATCAATTTACTGATATGCAATGGATGGGGCTCAATTTATTTGGGAGTAAAAATAAATCTTTTAAAATATTAGAAACAGATTACAGTTACTAATGTAATAAGAAAAAATACCCAAAAAGGTTTACCATTATGCTGATCCCAATAAAAACCAGAATAGCTGCCTCTCTGCTAACAATGGGCGGGGTTCAATTACCTGCAATATTATGATAGAGTTTTTCCTTCTTAGTTTGCACTATTGTTCTCATGTAGGAAAAAAAGCTTTGAAGCTTTCTGTTGAATTTGAATATTTCTTCGGTGTAAGTTATAAACATTCATTTCTTTTAGGTTTGAAGGTTTTCCGTTGCTATTTTTTTTTTTTTCAAGAAGCTCATCCTCAAATCAGGTGAAACAATTTACCACTTGCAGAGTGGAACTTTTCAAAATCATTTTGATTTGTTTAGTGATTCATTTGAAATTACATTTTCTTCAATAAAATTCAAGTATTAATGTAATTTCAAACAAATCATTGAAACAGATTAAAATTTAAAATATACAAAATATACTGTTTAAGTCAAACTCCAAACTCCACAAATATGATACAATAATTCTTTGGGATTATTTTATCTTGTACAGATAAAAATAAGGCTTTGACATATCGTAAAATTAAAGCTTCGATAAATCCCATAAAACTGAAAGTTTAAAAAAACATCATAGATCTTGTAAAACAACAAGAGAAGTACAAAATATAATTGGAGATTTATGCTTTACAACGCCATGCAGAAGCTAAAATTAATTGACGATCTTGCCAAGCCAAAGACAAGGCTTTGCCAATATCCCTCTGATGAACTCTAAATCCACCTCCTTCAAATGAATTGCATTGCTGTTTTGCCTGCAAAAGCAGCTTTGCCTGACTCACACACCGACTACTCAAACCAATCTGCAGAAACCCTCCTCTTTCCATCCTCGCCTTCCATGTCTCCCACTTGTCATGGGTTTCCCTCATACTCTCCATCATATCATCAACACCACCATTATCTCTGATACTCATTTTAATCTTCTCTCCAAGATGAAACTTTTCGATTCTCAGCCGTTCTGCACTCTTTAATGGCAGACATACATCCAAGGAATCAAACAGTGCTGCATAGTAATGCAGGGACTCCATAAATCTAATCAAAAATGTGGTTGGAGTGTGGTTTGCTTCATGTTCTACAACTGCAACTATTGCAGGCTTGAGTGATTGAATACATCTCAACCTGCTGTACACAAAACTCTGAGAGTTTGGCAGCCTATTCAAATACAGCACCAAGTTTACTGCAACAGTTTCTTCTTGTTTGATTTGGAGATTTTCAGCTGTGATTTCCCTAGAGCCTTCAACAAATGGGTGGAACTCAAATGATGTCAATCCATGGCTTTTTGCAAAGCTACATAGATGGATTCCAGTGGCATTCAATGCATTGAGGTCTCTTCCAAACCCAGTGATAGAAAGAGCTGGAGCATCTTCCCATTCAGACAAGGACTGAATTAGAGAAGACCACTGAATACCATGGGAGATGTCAAAGTCTATTATGTGCAAATGGCTGTGCCCTTCAAAAGCTTCAATTATGGCTTGATTGGCAGTGAGATGAGCAAATTGATAGAAGGGAGACACTCTGTAGAAGGCTATCATGGCATCAAACTGCATCTCGGATTCTTTCATTTTCTCATCAAGCTGCTCTGCAATGAGTAATTTGCTATAGAAAAAAGATGGGTTGATTTGCTTAAATTTGGCTGACAGGGCTTCTGTGAAGTAGGCTGCCACCCTTTCTATTGAATTCCCACTTATGCTGACTCGAGACCAGAGCTGCTTTAGCAGATTCATTGCCAAGCTTTTGTCTTTCTCTTCAATGGCAGAAGCACAGTTGAGGAGCAAACACACAAGCTGCAGCCCTGGAGATCCTTCTGCTACTTTCCCACCAGCAATTTCACTAATCCTCTTCTTCTTCTGCTGCTGCACAATATTCTGATTTTGCGCAGCATTCTGATTTTGCTCCACGTGATTGTGAATAGCTCTAGAAGTTCTCTTTCTTGGCACAAGAGAATTGCAGACTTCTTCACTTGTAAAACAACTCCCTGAAAGATGATAATTGTCGACAAGTTTAAACCTTTTCCTTTCTCTACACTCTTGTTCTTCAGATGATTGCATTTCATTGAGCGTAGCACCTTGAGGCCTTCTCATGGCCTCTCCTTGGACGCCAAACAGTTCAATCAAATTAAAATCATCTGAGATAATGGCCATTTACACAAGATTATCTAGTCCTCAGTGCTCACACCCAGTTTGTTTGGCTCAAGAATTCACAACAACAACACCTATGTGGAACACAAAAACTTTCAAAAAGATTTACAAAACCACCTTTAACAAATGAATACAGAGATTTACAGAAAAGTCTTAGTAGTGAAGTATCGTTATTATCACACTTTGAAGATACCATTACCGGCAAAGAACATGACACGGTCACTACAGGTTTGCCTGCTGAAAACAAAAAGATATATAATTTAAATGGGTAAGGAGTTTTGCGTTTCAATCAGCCGCTCGAATATATGAAGCATATGTGGCTATACGTTAGGCCACATGCAACAAGTTTCATCTCACACAAATACTTAGTTCCCCGAAAGAATCTGCCGAACTGAGGTCAACGATCTAAGCGATGAGCATATGCGTTGACATCGAGACGAACTCCAGTTAAACTTTGATGAGTTGTGTTCTCGAATATTCCAAGTTTAATGTGTGACCATCATATGGTGGAGATGTTTCAATGTGACGTCGATTTCGCTGCCGAAATTCCTGCTCCCCATCTTCGTGATCTTCGCCATAATAAAAAAAATCATTAGTTTTCTTTTCATGAATAATGGTTTTATTATATCTTAATAAGAGAATAATATAATATCATATGAAATAGGTGGTAGAAGGTACATTCTTAAAATCTATTTGAGTTTTTTTAAGTTATAAGATAAAAGTTAATAAGGTTAAGTTCAAATAATAAGAATCAACAAAGTCATTAAGTGGTGAGAACTACACTACGCATTTGATAGTGCTTTGGTTTATCCCATATATCAAAGAGATGAAACCATCAATAATTGGTTCCCAACTAGTGAGAGCACCCTTCAATTTTTAATCTTCATTTGTAGGTTGTTGGAACCAAACAAGAGAAATTACTAGATCCAAGTGAGAAAACTTCACAAAATTTAGCTAGCTAGGAGCACCATGCCCATATGATTTTTTTTGCATACACCCAACTATTTTCTACCTTTGATAAAGCTAAAGGTAGATTTTAACTTTTCTTGAAATGGAAGTTAAGGATTATGGGCCAATTCTAATATAAGGGAATCAAAAATAGAAATTTCATAAATGATAGCTCGTAGATATTTTAGAAGAAAAACATTGTTCTAATTTGTTGTTAGAAGAATTTAACAAGAGTTGAAATTGGCAAGTGTTTATCCAATCAATATGTTTTATTTTTTATATTAATTAAAATAAACTCAACTAAACGTTGATTAAATTTACATGCATGTGTAGTAGTGTTGGTTAGATCACTTTAGTTGAATTAGTAGGTCACAAGGTCAAATGTAGAAGTATTTTTTTGCTCAACTAGCTCAACTACATTCTAATATTTATGTTCCTAAATCTAATGGTTGCATCCTTATATTTAGACCTATTTTTTTCATAAAATACAATCAATTTTTCAAGAAGATTGCATCACATGAAAGGGGAGACTTTGAGTAGAGCATCAAAATTCTTATAAGATTATTATTTTTATATATTTCAAAATAAATCATGTCTTAGTATTTGAAGGGAAACTTTGAGCAGATAACCAACACGAAATTTTTCCTATTAGATAGGGTCAACTATCAATTTTAGGCCATGAGAGGAAGAAAATAATTCATTTTGAAGTTGTATAGAGAAATATCTTAAATGTATACCACAATTAAGGGATTGTGCTCTTTACAAAATCGCATACATCAATTTTATAGTAGCTTTAAAAAACTAACTCTTGTTTACTTTTACTTTTTTAGTTACTATTGTATTAAAAATTTGTTATCCACTCTTTCATTTTATTGTTTGTTTATTGAATATTGAAGAGATTCTTTATGTAATGCCTCACCAAGTAACCCTAAAGGAAGTTGTAATTAACGACTTAAGTGAAACAATTTTTTTTTATAAAGTGTAATAACATACACATTCACTTACTAATTAACAACAACCTCTAAGGCTACAAGGTTAGGATTACTTAAACCCACACATACATATTACATATAACCAAAGCATTATGAGCTTTATGAAATAAACATCATACATCATAAGAATACCACATAACATAACAAGATGAACATCCAAGATACAATCTCATAAACATTAACTTAATCCAATAGTTACATCCCTCATTCCCAAAATAAAACAATAGTACAAAAGCATAACAATTACATAATCTCACCTCATAAACATAAGAGGGATAAAATAATTTAGACAAATAGAAATATTACAATGCAAGAAAATACAATAGAACTACGAGCTGTCCATTTGGATGTCTCGCCTCCATGAACTGAAGATCAAGGGGGACCCAACGGTTTTGGTGCATGTTCCACCCAACCATGTGGTACCTGAAGACCCACCCCCCATGCTAGGAGATAGTAACAATGTAACAAGGACAAAGATCCACAACCTCTAACCAAAGGCAAACTCAAACTAACTCATACTGAAATAACCAAAACAAATGTAATAAACAAGAACAACTCTCGCATCACTGGCATTGCTTCCAGACATAAAATAGATCAAGTATGTTCAGAGAACCATACACGTATACAAATACCAATCACCAAGGGAATCTCAAATGCACACAAATTAGAAAAAAATAACCACTCCAACTCTAGGAGGATACAAATAATAGAACACACTCCAAACATCTTGGAGGCAACAACACATAGTCCACTCCTTTCACGGGAGGTACAAAACATCCCCGTTCATGAAAATCGGGTAAAATTGAAAGGACGTCATGCACTACCTAAGGGAAAACAACTGGATGGCATAAAGATTCAACAACCCTTATCTTCTAAGTTCTTCTGGAAGACTTATAATTTAGGACTAACACTAGATCCCAAAAACCCACAATGCAACTTGACGACATAGCAACAAAAGCATTCAAGTCATTAATCAAATCTAATATTTGGATTTCCTAAATCCATATTCATTCAATAGGTAACATTAACAAGGTCAATGACACACTTACAGGGTTAACTCAAATAATCATATACCCATATTTCTATTTCCATTATCGGAAGTCTTAAATAATTTAAACTTACATCCCTTTACGAAATACAGAGAAACTAGAACATTTAAGGCAATCACGAGAAAATTACTATTTTTGGATATACTAAATCCATATCTCCTTCATATTTCATTCACAATAAATTAATTGCTCTACTTGAAATATAATAAATTAAAATAGCCATTTGCCTCATCAATATAAACAACTTCTTAATTTACCTTTAAATCGACACAAATCCATGCAAGAAAACTTTTTCCATTTCCTAACCAAATCTTACATCTCATTCAATTTTTTATTTAAAACATTCAATCCCTTTAATATCATAAAATATTGTTTCTCTATCCATTTTCCCATATACACTAATTAATCCATTTTAAATCTCTATTCGATAATATATTGCATGCATCTTATTAAATTAAAATAAGATAATGAATTTACACTTAATATATATACATGCTCCATATTATATAGACATCAAATATAAATATTAATAAATTTAATTATATATATTCTTTAATATTCCATTCACAATGATTCATTTGCTCTATGGAAATAATAAAACATAATAAATCTTTTTATTTTTCAATATAATCATTTCCTAAATTTGTTTCTAATACAACATAAAACTATTGCAAATACTATATTCAATTTTCTATCCAAAAACTATATCTTTTCAATTCTCTATACAAAAAACATGAATATCTTCAGTTTGTAAAATATCTTTTTGCTTATCTATTTAACCATGCCTTCCAGTCTTACCTTTTGAAACAACTGAAATCAACTACTAGTAAAATTCTTTCAATTTTCTAATTTACACCACCCGTCTATTTCAAAATAAATATATTTTAATTAAATTATATTTAATAAATATATTTATCTAAATATTTTAATTAACTCATTCAAAACAATTCTCATTTACTACCATTTCTCATTGAACGTTAAACCAAATAAATTATAACATATATTCTCAATAGCAACCACTCATAAACAACAGACCATCTGTAAGACTTATAAACTAACAGGTATTCAACCCATTCTCAAAGCATACACACGAAAGACATAATCATTGAAAGCAATAGAAGAAACTACATTTGGATACTCTAAATCCATTTCTCATTTCATTACGTAATTCATTATATTGATAAAACTGAATTAAGAACTCATCTTTTCAGATAGGGGAGAAATTACACTAATATTTAATTCTCTAATTGCTCTTAACAAAATAAGTATTTTCAACTATAACTCAAAACATTTCGCTTTAAATTAAATAACCAATTTCCCTTGCAAATTAAATCATTATAAAATTAATCAAATTAACATTTGGTCTCTTCCATAACTTACTGTGTTAAAATAAGATCAATATTTGGACTATAACCCAATATCATATATATATTTTTCCAATTAAATCAAATTAATAATTGGACCTTTTACACATGAATTTAAATTTCACAATTAAATCTTAAATTATGCATTCTTTAAATCAAATATTTAACTCCTTCAATTAAACTTTAACATGTCATTTTAGAATAAACAATAATTTCCCCATACGTTTATAATTTTAATTCCACTAATCTAATATACAAATTTTATTTAAAATAATATAAATAAATATAATACTTTAATATTATAATAATAATACATAAAATATTAATATTTATAAATATCAATTTATTATTATTTTATTATCAGAGCATCCATGGAAAAAATAGCTTAACAGCAGTCTCGTGTTTCAAGCATAACTCAAAAACTACGATCTGGGTATTTGCGATTTTTAATAGGGATAAGAAAATTCCAAGGCGCAAAAACCCTTTAAATTTCCTGACAACCCAGTTTGTGAAAATGGAGTTATATGCGATGCAACCAGACTATTTTACCTTGAAAAATATAACTACCCTGCGGATTTTAAAATCCGATTTTTTAATAATAAACAGAGGGTTTCATTTTCTAAAAACATTGTTCAATCTCTATGTTTGAATCCAAAACAAAATAATCGATTTCCTCAAACAAATTAAATTCAACTAAGGTTTTCACAATTTTCACTCAAGAATTTTCACAAAACAAAAGCTGCAAATTTATTTGATTCTTTTCTTCTAACAACAAATTTATTTTCTAAAACAGATTTAACAAACAAATCTTTAATCACTACTATCTTAAAAGTAACCAAGAACAAAAAAAACACAAAGAGGAAAACCTGATTCAAGAAGCTACAGGAAAGATGAATTTCTGATGCAAGCCTCCTCCAAAGATTTCCTGAATTTTCTTCAATCATCCAATGAATCCAATCCAAAACCCAACCAATGCAAACAATCTTTCCTCCAATCAATTCTACAATCAAAACTCTTTGCAAACCCTTCTTGGTGCAAACCTTCCAAAATTTCTTCTCTGCTGTAAAAATGCATTTTTTTCTAAAAATTTTTATGCCCTAAAATTAAAACATGTATTCTTTATAAATCAAAAATACCTAATACAACCCTAATTCACATTACATGCAAATTAGATATTTCAATTTCAATTTCAATTTTTACAACCCTAATTCACATTGCATGCAAATTAGATATTAATTTCAATTTCAATTTCAATTTCAATTTTCGAAAACCCGCTTTCCATTTAAAATGCAATTTCAAATAATAAATTAATTTTCAAAGTTGAAACTCATTTCCCAAATAAACATTTAATTACAATTTCTAATTTAATTCCCACACGTTGAAATTAAATTCCAAAAATAATTTTAATTGTTTTATTTCCTTTCATTTTCTTGCATCACGTTTAATTAATTAATTTAATTATTTTATCACTAAATTCAACCCCCTTGGATTAAATTTAATTGATTAAATAAATTAAATATAATTAATTAATTTTAAATATAAACTTTTATCCACATTGCATTATTTAAATTAAATATTCATCAACATGATTTAAATGCAATTATTCTAAATATCCATTTCCAAATCAAGAATCCTTCATAATTAAATAACATTAAAGCAAGACCGACAATGAATGACTCGACACACACAACTGACGACACACTATGGCTAGGGTGTAGACTTGACACAAGTTACCTAGCTACTATCTCCCGTTCAACTTAACTGTTGGATCGATGCGCTCAAACCTATGAACCTAGGTGGAGTCGATGTCATATACCTGCAATCTTGCAACCAAGTAAACAACATCATACAATATATCTAGCATATAATACACACCGTGAAGAAGGAATTACGGATTCGTAGGGCACTCGCAAGCGAGTGATGCGAACCTATCTTCTTCACCAATACACTCATTGAAACTGACACTTCCATCATAATTCCAATAGTCTCATAATAACATCTCATGCTAACTCTACAACATCATTAATCCATAATGCATGTGAAACAATAATTAGATCAACACATCACACAATAATAGTTGTCGCTCAATAGTAGCGAACAAAACATCATAACAAAATGTGTCTAGTATCAAAGTAACTGCAACCACACATAGCATAAAGCAAACCGAATGAGAAGCAAAATGGAGGGGTATTACACTTTACAAAAATTAGATTTAATGAATATAACAAGTAATATTATATAAATATTTTAGTGTAAGTTAATTAAATGGTATGGATAAATCTCTCACCTATGATACATAACAAAGACTCTTCTGATAAACAAATGTATAAAATTTAAATAAATTAAATAAATATACTTAACTCTAGATTTGATTCAGTGTAATTGTGATAGGTGATGCATAATGATTCATCACTATGTGAAAATTTTGAGATGTATCAAATGAATTTTCATGAATGAAGAATTTGATTAAACAACACTTTGGATCAATTTTGCAAAGACAAATCATTCTAGGTAAAAAATGCACTATATATTTAATTTTTGTATATGGAATTAACATATTGCACATGGGGTCATCCCACAATACTATGTCCCAAACTTGGGACATCAAAGTTTTAAAAGTTGGGGGTATTTTTTTTCAACTGTCTTCATTCAAAGATTCTAGTGCTGAAGTTCCTCTTCATTCGAAGGTCTTGGTATACCTTTAAGATATTTCTCTATACCGAAGGTCCTCTTCATTTGAAGGTCTTGTTATATTGATAAAAAACAATAAAATAATACCTTCGAGTGAAGATAACCTTCACTCAAAGGTATTATTTTGTTGTTTTGTAAAAAGGTACATATGAACAAAAAACTATCATTTTCGGTTTATTTTCTTGGCCCACTTGTAATAAAGGACATGTTATTTTTTGAATGGAAAATACCCCCCATTTGCACTTGTGGCTTGGAATGAAGGTCTCCATAGTGCACAGTCAATCATCTGCAAGTGTTTTCTGCCATTTGTAATAGGTACACTTGGGATTTTGACATGTAATTTCTTCATTTCCTAATTTAAACTATATTTTGAAACCCTAATTTACATGTAATCTTCAAACCCTAATTGAAATCCTAATTTCACATAAATCTTAAAACCCTAATTGAAACCCTAATTTACATATAAATCTTCAAACCCTAATTGACACCCTAATTTACATGTAAATTTGTAAACCCTAATCTCATATAAATATTTAAACCCTAATTGAAACCATGATTTACATATAAATCTTCAAAACCTAATTTCATATAAATCTTCAAATTTTGTTTCTAACAAAATTTCCAACTATCACACTTTGATCTAAGTGCATCTAATACCCACATTTTTTAGTTTTTCACATTCTAGCATAAAATTTGCATATTTCTATAGTCCTAATTACATTTAATATATTACATTCATTCATCATTCAATCACATTATCAATCCTATCTCATTATTGGTTTCCAATTATATTTTAGTTGATTGGAGAAAGTGTTAGGTTTCCTTATATTAAATATATAGTTTGCATACATTCCCATATCTAGGATACTTTGATATAACCCTGATTTGAAGTTAGTTTAGTCTAACTTAGCTTAACACACTGAACTACACAAACCATATCATTAAAAGAGAGAAACAAACCTTCCCATGTTAGGATATTTTGTTTCTAAAACTTTGGTGAACCCAACATATCTTACTAGGTCCACGTTTTAAAGACCATTAATCATAATTTCTATGTGCTACCACCTTTTAAAATTTTGAGGCATTGAAAATATTTATTTTGAATTGTGTTATCTCTTACCTATTGGTAGTGGCCATGCACTTATTTTCCCTTCACTCTTCTATCTTCATATCTTTGTTGTTAACCTTTATGTCTATTTTTATAATCATAGCTTTATTTCTCCTATTTTGTGTACACCATACCTTCTTGCGACCCCCTCTAAGATAATTTTAATGATCCTCACTTTTTCCGCATTACTTTTACCACCAAACCAAGTAGTCTAATTCAATGATTTTCTCACATTTTTAAGTATATATCTTCTATCTACCTCCTTTTACATCTAATTCATTCCATCAACAATAACCCCTATTTCTAAAACTTCAAAAGTGCCTTAATTTTATAGCCCCTATACCTGCCTTGATACTCACTAATTATGTTCCCTTCACCAATATTATTTGTGATAATCCTTTTAAGTATCCATCATCAATTAGCCACCCAACTCAAGATTGTCCCACACCTTCACCCATTACTCTTCCTAATCACCCAATTGAAAACCTCCTACCTCTCACCTCACTGGCATCTCCACCCATATATTTCCTTCATTCATCCATGTTCAACCTAGAATCCATATCACCTTTTTTGTTATCAAAATCCACAGGTCTATGACTCATTTCACAACATATTATACTTCCTCCTTACCAAATTCCTTCAATTTCATCACTCATCATAATCTATGAATCATTTCGTCTCCCTTCTATAACTGAAGACCTTAAGCCTCTACCTTCATTATGTCTTCCCCCACCTTTATTTCATAACCCATTTTAACTGCCAAGTTAGGGAAAATTAGAAATAAAAAGGAAGTTGAGGTTAGGGTTTCCATTATACATGGTTCCCTCTATATTCCTCTAAAAAATGTGTATGTTTTTTCTTCCATGGTTTCCTTGTTTTTTAGGGATATTTTACAAATTTGTGTGTTCTTTAGTTAACTTTCTAGTGTATCCCAAAATGATCAAAAGGAAATATATTGGTTTTGAAAATTGACATATGGGTTTAGTTCAATGGAGCATATTGATATAGTGTAATAATAAGGAATGCCACATGTGTTAGGTTATGGTGCTTTGAACTAAGGTTCAAACACCTTCAAAAAATAATTTAAGCTAAGTATAGTCAATACCTAGTTAAGGGTGAGTGCTCTTAGGTTTAATCAGGCAGAATTATAATTTAAAAGAAAACAAAGATTAAGTGGTTTGGTTACGTTCTCTTTCTTAATTTTAAGTTAGAAAGTAAAGTTAAACATTAAAATTATTAAAATGATATTCAGTAATATTGATTAAATTATGTAAACAATAAACCATTTCACTTTATAAGTTGAGAATTTTAAGACCACTTGAGGGTTAAAAGTGTGCCTATCGAATAGATAATTTTTGGTTACCTATCCTACTTAATGAATTAAACTTTAAAGATAGAATAAAAACAAAAAAAGGCTTATAGTGAATTCATTTATTTCAATTTAAAATTTCAAAATTGTGATGTTAACTCATGTTAGGAATTTAAATACTATCATTAGTATACCTTATGAAATTTAAATTTTAAAATGTCATTTTATTTTATTAGAGAATAAAATGAATTAAAAATTACCACTTTAATTTATTTTATTTTAAAGATAAAATAATTATAATTTAACATATTATAATTTTATATAGGACTTTAATATAATGAATGTTAGTCTTTTCATTTAGAAGTTAGCAAGTTTAAATAGGAAAGATGTTACATCACTATGAGTAATTTTGATTAAGATAAATCGGGAAGGGCCCAAACCCATTGCAAAAAACCATAGAGGCTAAGCAGAAGGGTCTCACAAGCGGTGAGATAGCTTAAAAACTAAAGACAAAAATAAAAAAAGAAGACCAATAAAAAAATAGAAAAATGAAACATGACCAACCAAAGATTAGCACACACACAAGACTAGATACTAATCTCCAAGAAGTTGGAGACCCTTAATGGCTTGTCATTCCTTGGAGAGAAAATATAATTGTTCTTCAAAGGACAAAGCCTTCTAGTTGTTTTTTGCAGCATTATCCTCAGAGATAGTCTTGCCTTTTTTCCTGGAACTAGTTTGAGGGGCCTCTACTTCATCAACCCTGACACGCTTGGCCTAGCAACTCTTCACCTAAATGTTTATTATTGTGTTCTTTACCGTTTCCTTGCTATATTTAATGATATCCTACAAAATGAGGAGGATTTTCTCTTGGTTGTCGTGAAGATTAGCAAGCTCATTCCTTAATTTCAAACTCTCCTCAAGGGACTTGAGAACAGTTTTGATCTCTATGACCTCTTGAGCCATCACACACAAAACACCAAACACTAACTCACTAAACAAGCACTTGAGCGATCACACACAAAGCACCAAAAACCACATGGGATATAACATGAACCAAAGATCTTAGAGTGCTACAACATGGGCTTTGATATTAAAGGTAATTCCTTGAGCTAACAATCTCATAACAAAACCTGATGAAATAACTTTTTCTTTGAAACAACAATTACGACACCATTAATACAACAAGGACATGTCACACTGTGCACAATCAACACACACACAATTTTCACAATGATACGAGAGAGAGAGAGAGAGAGAGAGAGAGAGAGAGAGTGGACAACAACCTCACGATGATTGGTTACGCAACCATGATTGTATTATCTTGTGATAATGTAGCAAGATAGAATGAGGGATTCATCAACCTCAATCCACATCCAAACATGTTATACCACTCTAAAAAAAAGGAAAACCTTCACAATAGTTTACCTAACCAAGAGGAAAAACACACCACAAATTGGAATGACAACAAGCCACTTCCAAACAACCTCATGCTTCCCAAGACATCTTGTCACAAATGACATCACCCAAGGGAATAAACTACTCCAGAACACCCCACATGACCTATGAGGATTGTTTAGGACACTTACAAGATGAACCATGAGGGATTATAAGCATCACAAGACTTCACAAGACTAGAAGAACAATCTCCCCAACCCTAGGTTTGATAATCGGTTTGTTTCATAAGGTTGCATACAAAATGATGCAAGAGATGACATAAGTCCTCAATGATGACACTTGAGAAATAATTAAAAGAACTAATAGGACCCTAGGACTATGGTGGAAAAATTTTACATGGTTTACCCATTCGAGGTCTTGAAAAAGAGAGGAACTAACAAGACCAAAAAGGAGAGAAAACTTGACTAGGTTTTTGAAGATTTATTTAACGAAAACTAATCATCACAGGAAAACAAAATGGAATAAAAATTATCTAAAAAGGGTATCAGGCTTAGAAAACCATTTCCTAACCCTGGTTAAGAGGTTTTACATTCTTTCCAATTTGTATGGGAACCAGGCCGCCCCAACACTTAGGAATATTTTATTATTTTTCTAGCATACAAAACTAGGCCGCCCATGAATACTAGGCCACCCTGATTCTACCAAGCCACCCCAGATGCCACCAAGCTACCCCAATAGAGTCAGATGATTTTCTAAAAATATGGGTTAAATTATTATTTGACAAGGTTGCCTAAGTATAACACCAAGTGCCCAACTATGAAATTAGACACTTAGGTTCATTTTAAACACCAAATTAAGTATTCTTATGTTTGATTAAGCATTTTAACATCATGATAGGGATATTCATAAGAAATCATGCTTAGTACCAATACCGAGACATGCAAAATGTCCAAACTACTCAAGTTTCTTTTACAAGTTACAATCATCTCTAAAGATAAGTTCCAAAATAATAATTTACAACATAAGTAAATGATATACATATATCTGCATGAATTAAACTTGAAATTACATGACACCGTGACATTCCTTAATCCATGAACCTCAAGTCCCTAATGGTGGTTACCACATCACCCAACCTTGTGGAATTAAATGATCCACTGCCATCATGTTAGGAGATAGTCACATGGGCCACAAACACAACACTCATGCCAAAAAAATGGAGAGAAGGTTTACACACATACTGTACATGAAGTATACACTCCACATTGTATCATATAATCACAGGTAAACCCATAATAGTGGTTTACAATTTTGATGAGGAAGAAAATTTATAAAAATGCTCACACATTTAAAATTTCAAGTTTTAAGGGGTTCGAGTGAACTAGGGGGTTCGCACAAACCCAAAAGAAGGGTTCGCTCAAACCCCTAGTTCGAGCAAACCCCCTTTTGCATGGTGGGTTCGCTCGAACCCTATGATGTCACGTTTCTTCAAGAAAATGAATGGAAAATTCAAAAAAAGGGGGGGTTCGAGCGAACCCCCCTTTACCCTTTCGAGCGAAGCGAACCCCCCTTTTTTTCCCTTCTCCCCCTCTTCCACAAGATTTTGGCAGATTTTTGCCCTTCGAAGCTCGGGTTGAGGATGAAAATGGAGGAGACTTCACTAACCCAACTAGAATCAGGTAGTCCTCAGAACAAGCTATCCAAGGAATATAATTTTAATATGTTTTGGTTTTATTATGTATTTGTTTTTTTAGTTTTATTAAACATAGGGTTTTCATCGAAAATGAAGGTCTTTGTTCTGCACATGTGGAAAAATAGCAGATTGTCAAAAAAAAAATTGAAAAATATGAGTGCACCAGATATTGAAGTCCTTGATCGAACAAAATAAATAAATTGAATTTTGATATATACAAAAAAATGTTACGCATTATACGGTGGTGCTATGTCTCAATTGTAATTGGTTTGACTTTGAAACTTGATTAAAGAAAAAATATTCAATAAAAAACTATCTAACCAAGTGGAAGCACTAGATATCGAAGTTAAAAATCTAAATTTGAAAGAATTAGAATTTTATCCTTCAATGAAAAAAGTTATGCGTTATACAGTGTGCGTCACTTTTTAAAAATGTTGTTTTCTGAAAAAACCAGTTTTTCATGGGAGATGGAAAAAGAAGTGCAATCTAATTCCAAAAATTTTGAAAAAACTATTTTAAGAATCTACAGAAAAAATTTGATGAGACTCTAGTTTGTATCATCTTCAAATTCCTCATGATTTAGCCGCTATAGGTGCCTGAATGTGAAGATTTAGTTAAAAATAATAATTTCAATATCCAGTTTGGCCAAAAATTGTAAACCACTATTGTGGGATCACCCTCACTTAATCATCCAAATCACTTTATGGATCCAATGCATGCCATCACTTGGTATAAACACCATGGAATAACACCATCCACATCAGGTATAATCACCAATGTCACATCACACACCGAATTGGGCCAACTCACCAATAGTCAATCACACACATACACGACACTAGGGAAAGATGTTAGAGAGCTAGCTAAGGAGTGTCATCACAGTGCTCGAACATATGGCACCCACAAAACCTAGTACTCCTCTCATACATATGAGCATACTTGATGTTACAATACCCAGCTCCCTAAGCTAACGGTGTCTTCCCAAGCATCCTTAGTTTGTACTAGCACTTAAGGCATGAGAGGAGAATACATTATCTTAGTTACTTAATTACTTGTGTTTCATTAATTATCACTTGATTAAATGACTCCCCACTTGTGATCAGTCTACTTGCCACTTTTGTCTAGGGACATGTTGGGAGCCACTCACATAACCCTCTCTAGTACCCTATTCCTAGGCTCTTCATACTCTCCAATGAGTGTGGCACAAAAACCAATGAAAAATACATTTTTTCCAAATTCAATAATAATTTCCCATAATGCATAATATCACATTTCACTAAGTACAAATTTTAAAAATCAAAATTCTAAGAATACCCTTTGGTTTCAAATATGTCCAGAATCCTTCTTAATCTATAAAATTGATATTTCATCATTTCTTGAAAAATTAGGCATTGTAACCCTGCATTTTTGAAAAATATCAAATTTTAAACAAATCTCTACATTTACAAATCAAATTACAAAATAAAAGGATATGGAAGGATTCTACACTCCCCTAATCATTCTCTTATAAACATATTTACAAAAATATGATCAAATGAATTTAAAACAAGGAAAATACCTCAATGCCATTCAATTTTTGAAATGTGAATTTTACCAAATGAGCCAAATAGGGAGTCACAAAATCAAGCAGACACGATCCCTTCTCGATTCCTATCACAAAGAATCTGACCTTGTCAAATTTCGATAAGAATTTCATTGCTAATCAACAAATCAAATTTCCACCCAAAGAGGTTTTTTTTCTCTCACAAAATTTTATCCCAAAATAAAATTACATAATGAAATAAAATCCCCTTTTTCCTTTTTACCCTTTTTTCAAATATAAAATTTGATAATATAAAATTTATTTTATATTCCTTTAATTCCCATTTTTCCCCAAATCCCAATTACACATTTAAATTCATTCCTAAATAACATATATCATTTAAATTTATTATTTAAATCCATATAAGAACATATCTATAATTTTATAGATATTAGAATTCAAACATGATAGTTAAATCACACATAACTCACAATTCCCAACCTAGGGAATTTTTGAAATTTAAATTAAACAATAGATAAATTTCATTTCTTCTTTCATTATATTTTCCCCTTTCACAAAGCATAGAGAATATTTTAATAATAGATAAAATAATCCTTCGAATTCCTAACATTTCATTTATGGAAAAATGTGGAATTTAAACCATCAAATATTTACAGGTTGTTCACTACGTATAGGGATTCCAAAATAACTCCTAAATTGGATTCAGGTTCACATAGGGTCAAATATGACACATAGCATACTCGATTCAAATTCAATCGAGGAATGGATATAAAGGGGCCTAATGTGAAATCTTTGAATTAACTATCGTTGGGGAAATAACTCAAACACGTGTAGCCAGGTGGAGAAATAACCTTGTACCTATAACCATTCAACACATGTCAAGGGTACCTGTTAAATGCATATATAGCCGAAGCACAACATAATCATCCCAATGAGGTCCAACATCATAAAATATAAAATAACATATATACATCTACCATATAAATTATTTCTTTAGAACATCAATAATCAGGATCACATTTAATCACAACATAAATAATGTATATCATTGAACTGAAGCATAATGATAACCAAACATGTAAATATATAAAATGCCAACAACCAACATGTTGAGGATCTCATCTTGAACATGCGGTGGTTCATACACACCTTGATCAAAGCCATAAAATAATCACCACATCAAACACAAGGAAATAGTGAAGCTAAAACATTGATCTCACATTAACAAGATGGAAATGGGAGGGGTACTACATAGAAAAAACCCAATAAAGGAGTCCGATAAATAATTCTTTCAAGGATGCAAAGATTCAAAAATTATTTCAATATAAATTGAAAACATAATAAAATGTATAAAAAAAAATGAGAGTTTTAATTCTATTCATATGAACTCAAATTTGGTGAAACTCGCCAAGTTGTAAAATGGTGGATAAAATATAGTGAATCTCACTCGATTATAAAATGATGTATATAAATGTTGAGCAATTATGACCATTGTCTAAAGAATGTGTTGTGATTTCAAGGTGAGTATCCTAATAGTAGGGTGGAATATAATGGTGATGGTGAATTTATCCTAATATAGGGTGGATTTTTAATGGTATTGAAAAATATATTGGTTAATTTAAACATGCCTCCTAAGTTCCAAGTGATTCCCCATTAACTACATGTAGTCTAACATGGTGAAAATATTCTAATGTAAATGCTTCATAAATATGAGGTAAGTGATTTAAAACCCATTCGACTGATTTGGTTGTAAAGTTTTTGGTTATTTGGCCCCTCTACTATTTCATTCTATTCACCAAAATCATATGGATCCATTTGAAATATTCACTAATTGGTGAAGTTTCCCAATTAAAGAAAGCATTGGTGCCATAAGGTGTATGTGAGTTACACATATGTGTAATTTTTTTACCAAGAAAGATGAGTATTTTAAAAATTTTGCAATATTAGATATGAATATGTAGGCTTTAACACAGGAGGTCTCAAGTCTTGTTGTGTAGACACCATCTAAATTTTATCATTTATCCTCTCCCTTAATGGTAGGTGAATAATAGTTTCTTAAATGTTATATGTGGGTCTTCCTTTTGTATAAAAGGTGTAAAGATTTTCAAATTATTTTCTATTGATCTCATAATATTTTAATTCATAATAATTATGATATTTTTCAATGAATACTTTATTAAGATGTGAGTTTATATGTAGTTCATTGTGTTACGAACTAGGAGGATCGACTTGTAGTTAATAGAAGATAAAAGTGCTTATTACATTTTCTTAGAGTTCAACTTCAAACCCTCCTTAGAGACCCGTGGCTTTCTCTTACCTTTTTAGATTGTGTTATTTGGATGAGAATTGGGATAGATTAGCCTATATCATAAAATATGTGTGTTTGTGGAGAAACATATCACACTATATTAATTTTCTTGGCTTATTAAATAAATGTGATCAATAAATCTAAATTAAATTAGAAAATACATATGAGATTGATTACCAAGTTGAATTATATGCAAGAAATAAATGAGTGGATAAGGAGTACATAACTCTAAAATAGATATGATGTTCTGAATTAATTTTTCAAAACAATAAAATTAATTACCTTGGTGTGATGATTGTCTCAAAATCCTTACTATCTTAGAAATATGTATGGTTAATCCTAAGTACTAAAAGTTTTATTCAAAATGATGTGAACTTGATCTACTACATGTGAGAATCATTTGATAGAATCTGCAAAAATAAACTTGATTACCTTTGGCTTCTTGACATCTAAATTTGTTGAAATGATCTTTAAGAAAATATTTAAGAAGACCAGTGACTTGATAAGTGAGTATTTTCTCCTAGGTCAAACCCCTTGGTGAGTTGGATTAAGAAAGATAAAAATATTGAAGACAAAATTTACTAAATTGTAGATGGCTTGTATGTAAATGTGAGTTTTTGTCCCTTTAGAAGTCAAGGTGTGTTTTTTGTCCCTATTTTTTCTCTTTTCTTAATGATCCTTCCAATTATAAAATTAACTATATATATATTTTTTTTTAAATACCATGACATAGCAACATGTTACATAATATACGTGTTTTTAATTTCAAAATGAAAAATTTATTCCATTTTGATTCAATTATGAAATGAATTGCATATTGAATGTCTTGAAATACCATGACATAGTAACATGTTGCATAAAACATGTGTAATTAATTTTATAATGACTAGTAGAAAAAGTTAAAAAAGTGGAAATTTGAATTTCAAGGTCATTCTCATACACCTTGGGATTGAACTAGGTTAATCTCAAGTAACATGGAACTAAACCATGGGGTAAAATGACAATCTTGAGTTTAGGGGCAAATGCATGGAAGTAAGTGCATATGAAGATGAAATTAGAAAAGATGTAGGATAAACATATAGAAATTGCTATAAAGAAGAATAAAACAGATAAGGACAACAAAAAGACTACAAGCCAAACCAAACACAAGAATATACTATTTATGAATATATTATCATATAGAAACATTCTCTTAAAATAAACCCAATAAACAAATTTAAACAAATAAAATTCATATAAATAATGTTATAGGATTGCACTCTTTTATTTTTATTTTTTATAGTAGGTTATCCCTACATCAGCATACATACCATTAAGCATACAAGTGCCTATCCACCATTAAATTCCAAATCTTGGGTATATTTGCAAGTATTTTGAATCCGATGTCAAAAATATTTTAAAGATTTAAATAGAATCTATACCATTATAGACTCATTCCTCATTACAATTCAAAGCTTAAGCTTTACAACGCCAAACAGATGCTAGAATCAATTGACGATCTTGCCATGCCAAAGACAAGGTCCTTCCTAAATCTTTCTGGAGAAGCTTGAACCCCCCTCCTCCTTCAAACGAGCTGCACTGCTGCCTTGACTGCAGAAGCAGCTTTGCTTGACTAACACATCGACTGCTGAAACCAATCTGTGCAAATCCTCCTCTCTCCATCCTCCCCTTCCATGTCTCCCACTTGTCATGGGTTTCTCTTCTTCCCATCATTTGCCCAACACCATCATCCCTGATACTGTTCTTTATCTGCTCCCCCAAATGAAATGTCTCAATTCTCAGTCTCTCTGCACTCTGCAATGGAAGGCATTCATCCATGGAATCAAACAGTGCTGCATAGTAATGCAGGGACTCCATAAATCTTGACAAGAATGATGTTGGGCCCTGGCTTGCTTCATGCTCCACCACAACAACTATTTCAGGTCTAAGAGATTCAATACTTCTCAAACGACTGCAGAGAAGAGTCTGAGAGCTGGCCAACCTATTCAAATACAGAACCAAGTTTACTGCAACAGTTTCCTCCTGTTTGATCTGCAGGCTGTCAAGTGAGATTCCTTTTGAGGCATCTTCAAGAAAAGGATGGAACTCAAAGGAGGTCAATCCATAGCTGTGTGCAAATCCAGTCAGACGAATTCCAGTGGCTTTCAGCACATTCATGTCTCTTCCAAACCCACTTATACGAAGAGATGGAACATCTTTGAGCTCAGACAGGGACTGAATCAAAGAAGACCATTGAATACCATGGGAAACATCAAAATCAATTATATGAAGCTGCCTCTTCCCCTCAAAAGCTTCAATTATGGCCTGATTTGCTGTGAGATGAGCAAACTGATAGAAGGGAGACACTCTGTAAAATGCTATATGTGCATCAGACTGTAATTGATCTGGGTCCTCTGCAACTATTCTGTTCTTGAATAAAGATGGGTTGGGTGACTTCAATTTGGCTGAGAGGGCATCTGCAAAATGGGCTGCAACTCGTTCTATTGAATTTCCACTCTTGCTAACTCTTGAATAAAGCCGCCTTAGCAAATTCTCTGCCATGTCTTTCTTGTTCTCTGCAATGGCAGAAGCACAATTGAGAAGCAAACAGATCAGCTGCAGGCCAGGGGATCTTTCTGCTTCTTTAACAACCTTCTTCTTCTGCTGCACAAGATTTCTACTTTGCTTCACTAAAAGATCTCTTCTATCTTTCATTGTGGGTACAAACAAACTGGGTGCTCTGTAATTCTCATAACAATTCTCCTCATCTCCATGCAAGATCTTCACATGCTTAGATCTCTTTCCCTCTCTCCAATCTGGTTCAGATGATGAAGGTGACGACCCAGATTCAATAAGCTCTAAACAGGGCCGCTTTGGCCTAGAAACCTGAGGCCTTGCAATGGCCTCTTCTCCTAGCTGGAAATAGTCAATCAGATCATAACCATCTGAAATGAGGGCCATTGGGAAAACTGATTGAAACCCACTTCTAGAAATGCAGGAGGATATCATTTCAAGACTATAAAGAACAGCAATATCATAAATATAATCGCACGTAGATACATGTACCGGCAGATGATGTGACAGGTCCGCTACAGGCTCGGGCGGTGAAAACAAAAGGGAATAGAATATAATGGTTAAAGGGATTTAGTCAATACATGCTGGATCTTTGTTTGCACAAAGCAAAAAACTCTGCCGTTTGAACGATGGAGTTGGAATAAATCTCTGCCGATTGAACGAGGGAATCAGAATACAAATCCGCCGGTTGAACGATGGAATTAGAATACAGATCTGCCGGTCGAACGGTCGAATTATAATATAATTTTAAGGTTTATGCGATACAGAACCACATGGAATAAAATTCATTGATGTAACGACTCTTCGTACACCAAGAGCATCTGCCGTTTCAAGCCAAACAACTGAAGAACAAAGTTCTGTTATTCGTCGTGTGTGATGAGAACAAATGGCTGACAACAAAAGCTTATCGAGAGAATCTCAATTGCGATAATAACGTATACAAAATTCTGTAAGGTGCAGATTTATTACCCACATTTTGGAATAAATCAGAGACAACTACGTCGTTTCTTGGGCGATTCCGGATGTAAATGAACCTTCTGATTGTGGGTTGACTACAAAAACGTGTGCTAAGTATTGGGAGATTCCCTTCATAAAATGCCCACCTGAGTTTGGACTGCATTTGATGCTTCCACCAAAACCTAGATCAACTTTAGCATTGTTTTTCCCGGACCCAAAAAGGGCAAAATTCCTCCTCTTAAAACTCCCCACCCTCCACAACAACATTACTAAAATTTAAAATTTTTTGTTTGATATATTTCATCTATTTTTATATAGCATATTTATTAAAAAGGATAAGTAGAATGGTATCACATTCAAAGTGTAGGTAAGGTAAAGTCTTAAAGCAAAGAATCAAAACAAGATCAACATAGTAAGCAACAAGAATTATAAACTTAGTAGGTGATTGGAGGCACATCATAGTCATTAGGCTACCTTTAGTCATCAAGAATTTATTTTTATTGTTTGAGATTACCTTTCTTATAAAATATTTTATTAATAGTAGAAATATAGAAAATGTATATTGCATATAAATAACACAATAGTTATGTTGCATGAAATTAACAAAATTGCATTAAAAAATTGTAGGTCTTTTCGAGGTTATAATCTCTTGCAACAAAGCTCAATACAATTTAATTTAAAGATATGCATAAATAATAACTTACGACCTATATTTATACTAGTTCTATTCACGCTAACTAATATGTCCCAAATATATGGGATTGTTCAAAATAGCTCAAGGGATGAATTACAAAGGACATGCCTCCCAAGCCTTTATTAAAATAAATAAAGAGTTAGGACTAAGGGGTCCTAATATCCCCTTTCCCTTGAAAATTTTTGTCCTCAAAATTGAAGGCAAGGATTTGCTACTAAAATTGGTGAAGGGTTTCCCAAGTAACATCTTATGAGAGCATGCCATGCCATTGGATCAAGACCTCAATGATGGTGTGGTTGTGAAGTTGGTGAGAGTGTACGTATCTAAGATAACTTTTGGTTGGAGAACAATGGAGCCTTCTTCTACATTGAGCTTAGGAAGAAAATTTTGAGTAGCAACCTATTAGCAAAGATCCTTCTTCAAAATAGAGACACTGAAGACATAATGAACATGAGAGGAAGGTGGGTGTTCCAACTTGTAAGTGATGAGACCAATCCACTAAGGAACTTTGTAGGAGTCATAAAAGTGAGGAGAAGGCTTCTTATCACCTGTCAACTACAAGGATGATTGTTTACAAGGATACAACTTGAGGAAAATCATATCACTAGGCTAGAAGTCTCATTCAGAATTTTGTTGATCAACTTGTTTCTTCATGCAATTTGAGTCATGTGGAGGTTTTCTTGAAGGGTCTAAAGAATACTATCCCATGTGCTAAGGGAAGTATCCACTACATTGATTGGAGAACTTCTAGGAATGTAAGAAAGAAGAGATGGTGGTTTCTACTCAAATTGCTTTATGTGGAATCATTTTTGTGGTTGTGTTATATGAGATGGTGTACCACCATTTTGCAAGAGGTAGAAACTTGACCCAATAGTTTTTTGTTGAGATATGATGGAAAAGGGAATGCCATGGAGATAAAAACTTTGATCAAGGAAGGATTGGGCTATTGTGGAGGAGGTATAGGGGTAGACCATAACACATAAGTGAGCATACTTGGAGGGGAAATCTACCACCACCAATATGATATATTTTCCACTAGACTTGGGAAGTCTTTCAATGAGATCCATTGAAATATTTATCCATGAAAGTAAGAATGGGAAATGGTGGGAGCAATCCTAGAGTTGCCACTATTTCACCCTTATGATGTTGGCATGTATCACTTTAAAAAATTAACTACTTGCTAACCTTCTTAAGCCCATGTAAGAAGAAATTGTAATGCATTCGCTTATAGTTTTCAAAACCCCTAAATGACTAAATGAGGGAGAGGCATATAACTCATGAATTATTTTAGGACATAGAGGAGAGTTGTGAATTAAAAATAGGTGTTCTTTATACTACATAGACTTTCCATCCCAAGAGTGGTTAGGGGATGAAACAAGGTCAACATAAAGTTGTTGGATAAGATGTTGAGTGGCTAGAATCTGAGCCATTCTTGTTGGAGAGCATGTAGTTAATAAAAAGGGGAATAAAAACTACATAAAGCATGATAGTTGGTCATTATATTTATGGGAGAGAGCATCAACAACCACATTCTCCTTTCCTTCATAATTGATCTCATAGTCATAACCCATGAGTTTGGTTACCTATTTTTGTTGAACCAAGGAGGATACTCATTTCTCCAAGAAATATTTGAGACTATGGTGAACTATTTTGGAACAAAAAAAATTTACCTACTAGTAAATTTGGTTTTCATTTGTTAATCTCATGTAAGATGACCATCATTTCCTTCTCATAAGTGGATCGTGCAAATTTGTGCCATGATCTAATGCCTTGCTAATGAAGGCAATTGGGTGACACTCTTGCATGAAAACACTAATGCTATTTCCACAAGCATCAATTTTAATTACGAATGGTTAGGAAAATCAAGCATGAAAAGAATTGGGGTTGTATACGTAACTTGTTTAAGGACCACATGAAAGCATGTTTTATGTAAAGGTTCCATAGGAAGGCATATTTTTCAAACAACGTTGTGAATAAAGTTGTCATTTTTTAGTAATCCTTAATAAATTATAATAATATCTAGTGAGACTTAAAAATCCAAAATGGATTTTGGGTGTCTTAAGAGTGGGCTGATTTTGCATGGCCTAGATTTTGTTAGGGTTAATTCTTGAAAACCTATTGAGAAGAAAACATATAAATTTACATAATTTATATCTAACGAAATGAGTGCTTTGATTGCTTGGAACATAGTTGATAAGATGCAAGTTGTAATGTCATGCCAAGGTGTCGTAAATGTTCTTTTCAAGTTCTACTATAAATGAAAAAGTCATTTGTAAAAAAAAATTATTTAATTTAAAATTGTTAAGAAAATACTTTATTAAATAAATATGCTAACATTTATCATTAAAAGGATTTTTTTTACAATAAAGATTAAATCATGAAAATTCTTATTTTAGATAAAATAATATTAAATGCTTTTGTTAACTTGTATGTATAAACAATTTTTTAGGTTTGAGGATGAAAAGAGTGTAATACAATGTAACATTGAGACTATTGTCCTATAAAATACATAAAAGTGAGATTTTTTTTATGAAGGGGACTCCCCTTGCAATCTAAAACTCACAACAACAGAGAATCACACAAACAAAATGCAAGAAGGAATCAAAGATTTTCTATTATCACTAAAATGAAAATGAAATTACAACATTACAACTGACATCACATGGGCTTTCTAATTACATAAATCTGCAAATCTACAAATCAGAGCTACAATCTATTGGAAAGTGGAACTTCCTCAAGAAGATATTTCAAAATTTTATTAATTTTGGTAGTACAACTTCGTAGGGTCATAACTTTTGATCTAACTATTGAATTTTTAATTATAATATATTTTTGAAAAGCTCTCGAGAAGGAACATCCTCAAGAAGTAGTATTTAAAAGTAGACTACTTTTGTCTCCCACAAATTTTTAGGCCCATCTGGAGCCTCTAAGTGCGTCAAAATTGACTTTGAATATTTTAATAGGATTTTCTCAAATTGAAATTTTAATATCTCTCAAATGACAAATGAAATTGAAGTGATTTCTTCGTTATTGGCTTTAATTTACCAATTTGAAGGTCTATGTAAGATTTCATGCCCAACTGTGCATAAATGCAAACTTACTGAAAATAGTAACCCTGCCAAATTTAGCCCTCATTGAAAAGAAAAAACATTTTTTTTGGGTGATGCAAGATTGCTCCTACATCATTTTTATAGAATATTTAACTTTCAATTCAATGCAGTATAGTAAGATCCATTATCAAATTCATCTTTTCAAGTGCAAGAATTATGGTCTTTGTAATAGATGTAAGGATGGGGGCATCATGTAAGAACTTTACCTCTAGCCATAGACCAAGTGGTCTCTTGTTCATCTTCCTTCTATAAGTGGCCTAACCCTTCAATGAGGGTGGCAAATAATGATATTTTCAATAGTAACATAACCAAATATTAGAACCAAGTGTATGTAATTATAATCACTGTCATATGCAACTAGTCATGCAAACCCTAGATACCCTCTAGCTACTAATGAATTTTGACCATCATGTAATCTAGAGAGTAAAATGAATTGATAATGCATACAACTATAACATCACTTTGGCCAAAAATTTGATAATAATTACATACATAAATGTGAATCATATATTTAAAAATAATTACTATTTATTGCTTAACTCATCGAAATGGTCATAAAATAATTGTAAAAATATAATTTTGAATAAAAGTTTTTAGATAAACATGATATTTCTCAAACTCCATATATATCCCACCCTTGAATGAGAAAATTAATGGGTGTGTGCACCAATCTGTGACACAAAAAAGGTGCCACTTTTGGTTTTTTACTCGAAATGACCATTTGGCGAGCGCCAAATGGCTCAAATGACTGAGCCTAAGGCTCGGTATGTCAAAATTCAAATAATTTTGGCGCTCTTCATTTGGCGAGCGCCAAATAAATTTCATCATTGTTAGAGTAAAGGTTTTAACTTAATTATGTTGATTAAGTTACCTTTATTCCCTTCTTAAGATTTCACGTTAGTTTGCATAATGTGACATTTAATAATTATATTAATTATTAAATGTTTTCCTATTAGGGCTTTTCCTATTAGGGTTTTATTAGGGTTTGCATGATCTCCTTTTTATAAGGATTGATCCCATTGTATTTATATCAATTCATTCTCTCATTCTCTCTGATATATACATTTTCAGTTTTCAGAGAACCCTTGCTTGTTTGTCTCCATCTCTTCTTTTGTGACAGGTTATTTGCATGCAGGTGATCTTCAGGGTTTGTGGTGTTGTATTTTCTCAACTCCTACAATCATTTGGCAGGCACCAAATTTGGCGCTTGGCACTTGCCAAATGTGAAGCATGAAATTTTGTAAAGCATTTTTGTGAACTCTTTCTTTACCAAGGAGACTATATACATGAAATAAATATTGAAGTTGACATTTACATATGGACATTTACTTTCTTATACTTTAAGTTATATTTCATGTATATAGTTTTAGGATGTTTGAGAGTGGTTTTAGATCTCTTGGAATTATAATGCAAATTCTAGTTTTTGGAAGATCTTATAATTTTTCAGACAATCAAATTTCAATAATTAGCATGTCAAATTTTAGTAATCAGGAGGTCAAATTTTAGTATTCAGCAAGTTGTATCATCTTTCTCTCTTTCTCTCCTTCCCTCTCTACTCTATCTCTCCTCTCCCTCCCTCTATCTCTCCATTTTTCTCTCTCCCCTCTCTCTCTCTCACACACCCCTCTTTATCCTCCCTACCTCCCCTCTCTAATTCTCTCTATATCTTCTCTATCTACATCTCCTTCCCTCTATACTTATCTTTATCTCCCTTCTCTCTCTCTTTACCTACCTCTCCCTCTCTCTCTCTTTACCTACCTCTCTCTCTCTCACACACACACACCTCTATCTCCCTCCCTCCCTCCTTCCCTCTCTACCTCTCTCTATCTCTCCTCTCCCTCCCTATCTCTACCTCACCCTCCCTCCCCTTCTTTTTATCTCTCCTCTTAGTCTCTCTCCCTTTTGTCCCTCCCTCCCCCCCCCCTCTTTCTCTCTAAATTTCTCCTTTTCTCTATCTCACCATTCTCTCTCTCTCACACACACACACCTCTATCTCTCTACCTCTCCCTTCCTCCCTAGCCTATCTACTCTCTATCTCTCCTCTATCTCTCCTTCTCTCTCTCTCTCCCTCTCTCCCTCTCTCTCCCCTTCCCTCTATCTCCTTCCCTCCCTCTCCGCCTCTCTCCCTCTCAAATATATATCTATCTCTCTCTCCTTCCCTCTCTCTCTCTCTCTCACACACACACACACCTCTATCTCCTCCTTACCTCTCCCTCCCTCACTCCATTCCCTCTCTACTTCTCTCTATCTCTCGTCTCTCTCTAGATCTCCTTCCCTCTCTACTTATCTTTATCTCCCCTCTCCCTCTCTTTACCTACCTCTCCCTACATCACTCTATATCTCACCTATGTCTCCCTCTCTACCTTTTTCCCTCTCTAATCTCTATTTGTCCTCTCCCTCCCTCTACATCTATCTCTCTCTCCCTCTCTTCCCCCTCTTTCTCTCTCACTCTCTCATCTCTAGCTCACAATTCTCTCTCTCCCCCCTCTCACTTTCTCCTCTTTATCTCACCACTCTCTCTATCACACACACACACACACACACCTCCATCTCCCTCCCTAACTATCCCTCTCTAAGTTTCTCTATATCTCTCCTCTCCCTCCCTCTCTCTACTTCACCCTCCCTCCCATTCTTTGTGTCTCTCCTCTCAATCTCTCTCCCTTTTGTCCCTACCTCCTTCCCCCCTCTCTCTCAATCACTCATTTTCTCTCTCTCTCTCTTTCTCTCTCTCATTTACACACACACACACCTCTATCTCCCTCTACCTACCTCTCTCTATCTAAATCTCTCTCCCTCTCTTTCCCCTCTTTCTCTCTCCTCTCTATCTCACAATCCTCTCTCCCTCCCTCCTCTCTATCTCACCACTTTCCCTCCTTGCCTCTCTCTATCTCACCATTCTCTCTCTCCATATTACTCTCCCTCCTATCCCTCCCTCTCTCCCTCCTATCCCTACCTACCTCTCCCTTCACTCCCTACCACTCTCTCTACCTCTCTCTCTCCCTCCCACCTCTTTCTCTCTTACTCTCTACTCTTTATCTCTCTCCCCCTTCCCTGTCTACTCCCATTCTCTCTCCCCCTTCCTGTCTCTCCTCTTTTCCTGTCGCAATCTCTCCTTCTCTCACTATCTCTCTCTCTCTCTCACCTCTATCTCCTCCCTACCTCTCCCTCCCTACCCTCTCTACTTCTCTCTATCTCTCCTCTCTCTACGTCTCCTTGATGCAAGAGCATCCCTGGTTGTAAAGCAATCATGTATCAACCAAAAATAGTTATTCTATTGCATTGCATTTAGTTTCAGTAGTTCATTTTTCATTTTACCACATCATTATTTCTTAGATTATAGAGCAGGTTATAGCACCTACACATCAACATCTATCACATATTCAAATTTCACATCATTTGCAGTTGTCTGTTGGAAGTTATCGCTCTTAGAATTTCACTGTGTTACCAGCCAAAGCATTTGGGGTCGACCTGGTCTAGATTTCTTAGTGCAAACCTATTCCAAATAATGTGGAGCTTAATTAGACATCACACAAGAATCTTGGGTTTGTTAGGACCTATCTCAAAGACCCACAAGTCATCTTTTCACGTGGAGTTATTTCTTCATCTTTTGAGGCCGACATTCATATTTCATCATTTAGCGGGTTATTAACCCTTGTGGCCGATGCAGAGCTATTTTGGATCTTGAGAAGCATATTTACAAGCATTGTGATTCATTGTAGATCATCATTCAGTTTAGTAGTTCATGATTAAATATATTTATTTTCGCATAAACCCTTCGAGGGCATGTAATAAGACTTGTTGGCTAGTTGTGTTATTGAAGCCTTTGTGGAAATGCCTGTGAGCCCTTGTAGTTCTCCCTTGTGTCCAATTTTTCATGTAAGCATTCTATATTAATGAAGATTCATGTTTACATATCAGTTTTCTATGTTATTTCTACTGTGTTGATTCATTGATACACGGTTCAAATTGCTCCTTTTGGAACCCTCCTACCATGACTACACCAAGTGGTATCAGAGGGAGTTCTGATTCCTGAAGGAGTTCCTTGAGGTGAACAGATCACCAACCTGAGCTAGACTACATTTGTTATCAATCAATCATCGATTATGAGTCAATTGAAACCCTTGTAGCTAGATCACCGAATTGAGGCAATTTCACCGATTCGAGGGGAGATATGTCGCCAAGGAGAGCACCTGCTATGGCGAATATTGCTGGAAGAATGGATGTAATGTTGGAAATGATGTGCGAGATGTGAGTTAGGTTAGATGTTGTTGAAGAAGATTGAAGGTGAGGCCTAAACCCTAGGCAGGATGATGAAAGTGATGATGAAGCAAAGCATGTGAATCAAATTACATAAACCCTAGATGAAGAAGAGGATGAATCATATCGAGTGAAGATGTTGAAAGAGATCTCAAAGATTGGAAAGCGGCCTAGAGTTGAAATTCAAAATTACGCGGGAAATTTGAATCCTGAAGATTTTTTTTATTAGATCAATGAAATGGAAGAATAGTTTGAATACAAAGAAATTGAAGATCCAGAAAGAGACTTGTGAAAACAAAGTCGAAGGTCATGTTGCATTATGGTTGAAAGAAGTTCAATTGAATAGGAATAGAAGAGGCAAAGAAAGAATCATCAAATGGGACAGAATGTTGACAAAATTGAAGAATCAATTCATACCAACAGATTATGAACTAGAATTGTTGAAGAGATTGCAGAATCTGAGACAAAAGGAAAGATTTGTGAAGGAGTATACTAAAGAATTCTACAAAATGATAATTAGAACTGGTCATAGTGAAGCAAGAAAAGAAAAGGTTGTCAGATATATCGATGGATTGAGAACAAACATGCAAGAAGAAATGAGTTTGGTAAAGATGGCATTTGTCGAAGAAGCATACCAGTTTGTACTGAAATTAGAAGAGAAGTTGAACAAGAAATTTGAAAAAGTCAAAGAAGTGCAAGAGGAAGATTTCAAAAGAGTGGAACCCAGTTTGAAGAAAGAAGACCTTATGTGGAACAAAACAAAGATTCAAAACCCTACCAAAGTGAAGAAAAGGATGCTAGACCATATCACAAAGGAAGAGAGGATAAAAATTTCTACCACAATAATAGAGGAGGTCATAATTCTTACCGCAATGATGGATACCAAAGAAATGAAGGATGATTTGAGAGAAGACCATTTAGAGGAACATATTTCAAGTGTGGAGGTGAAGGACATAGAGCTTTTGAGTTTCATCAAGGAAATACCGGAAATAAACTAGAGCATACCAGAAGAACAACATATGTGGATGAAGAACATTTTGGATCCCCTAAATCATGTGGAAAATCGGAGAAAGGAGAATCACTAGTGATGAGAAGAGCTTTCATGCATGAGGAAGTAATTGAAGAATCGCCGCAAAGGAAAATTCTATTTAGAACCAGATGTAAGTCTGGAGGAAAGGTATGTAAAGTTATCATTGATAGTGGTAATCTAGTTTCAGAAGAGATGGTAACCAAGTTGAATTTGAAGAGATTGAAACATCCAAACCCCTATAGGATGCATGGATTCAAGATTAGCATAAGATATTGGTGAATGAGAAATGTTTGGTAAAATTTCATATTGGATCATATAGGGATGAAGTCTTGTGTGATATTATGCCTATGGATGCATGTCATTTACTGTTAGGAAGACCATAGAAATATGATAAGAAATTTATTCGTGATGGGAGGATAAATACTTATACTGTGACACCAAATGGAAAGAGAATCAAGTTGATACCTTTGGAGGAAGAGGAGAAAACTAAATTTTGTGGCACTGCTAGACTATGTTTGGTAGATGGAAGGAAATTTCTTGATGGATTGAAGTATGAGAACATGGGTTTTGCATTAATTTCAAAGAAGGGTGGTAGTCTGGAGGTAGAGAAACATATCACAAAGAGTGGAGAAGTAGCAGAATTATTGAAAGAATATGAAGACATCATGTCAGAGAATGTACCAAATGGATTATTGCCAATCTAGAGTATCAGTCATCATATAGATCTCATACTGAGAGCAAGTTTACCTAACAAAGCAGCACATAGAATGACACCCACAGAGAATGCAAAATTGAACTGACAGATTCAAGAGTTGTTGAGGAAGGGATTAATCAGACAAATTTTGAGCCCATGTGTGGTACCTGCTATACTTGCACCTAAGAAGGATGGAGAGTGGAGAATGTGTACAAATTCCAGAGCAATCAATAAGATCACTGTCAAGTATAGGTTCCCATTGCCAAGGATGGATGACATTATGGACTGTTTAAGTGGAGCAAAATATTTTACAAAGATTGATCTCAAGAGTGGGTATCATCATATCAAAACCAGAGAAGGAGATGAATGGAAGAATGCACTTAAGATTAATGAGGGATTGTATGAGTGGTTAGTAATGCCCTTTGGATTGACTAATGTACCGAGCACTTTCATGAGATTGATGAATGAGGTATTGATGAAATTCTTGGGTAAGTTCATCATTGTTTACTTGGATGATATTTTGATTTTTTAGTAAGACTAGAGAAGAGCATTTGTTGCACATCCAAAAATTATTGAAGAAGATGAGAGAAGAGAAGTTGCTGATTAATGTCAAGAAATGTAGTTTCATGAAGACAAAGTTGGTATATTTGGGATTTGTTATTTTTGTTGAAGGATTGAAGATGGATCCATAGAAAGTGAAAGCAATTTTAGATTGCCCTACACCGATAAACATTGGAGAAGTCAGATCATTCCAAGGATTAGCTAGTTTCTATCAGAATTTTATTAGGAGTTTCAATAGTGTTTGTAACCCCATGATAGAGACAATAAGAGGACACAAAAAGGAATTTAAGTGGGCATCTGAAGCACAAAGGAGTTTTGAATTGTTGAAGCAAAAGGTGATAGAGCAGCTAGTGTTAGCATTACCAGATTTTGACAAAGTATTTCAAGTTATTTGGGTAAGTGCAAAAAGATGGGGGGCCAAATAGGGGGCTTAAGTCGCCACTTTTTTTTTGAAATCAGGAAATATTGACCTTGGACGTGAAATTGAGGATAGTTACACTCAAAATTTTGAGATGCAACAAAAACAAGGGTCGTAGTGCTCCAAGTCTAATTTCTAAACTACTAATTTATTTTGAAAATGGTTGAGATTAATGGGTTCAAAAGAGGGATGCACAAAAAATTGTGTTGTTTTTGTTAGAACAACATAACATAGCAACTTTTGTGTGTACCTAGCACGGTGACCTTTTTTTTAGTATTTTTAAAATTTCTCTAGTGAGAAATTAGCTAAGAGTATGTAGTTGATGTACGATTTTTCTAATAATTTTTTAATGAATATTTGATTTTTTACTAATTTTCAAAGTGGACACTTCTAGAAAAATAGAATTTTGGTCGTGCTACCCCTACAAATTTTGGAAACTAATTGATTTTTTAAAAAATTATAGAATGGAGTCTAGTTTCTAAAAAAATATTTTATTTTAAATTTCAATGAACGGTTAATTTATAACGAAAAAAACACCAAATTTTGCTTTTTGCCAAAAAAGAGACATACAAACAAAAGAAATTATAGATGAAAGGCTTAAGATTGTCAAAAAGTTAAAGAAATTACATTGTTGGATAGCTAAGAGAGAGCCTAACATTACCCAAGTGTTCGATTTGTTCGACATTGAAACACGTGCAATCCTGACGGTGAGCACGAACTCGATTATGTGAAATATTGTAGAATTTGCAAAAACACGTCTCTGGTTGTTGGGAAGGCCCTCCAAGACTTTGGGTTGGTATTCCAAGGCAAATACCAAGCCTAAGGCTTGGGGATTCCCAAAGCAAGATATAACACGAGCGTGTTATAACGCGCACGCGTTATATCTTAGTTTTGACATGGGTTTTACGTTTGTGCGAGACATGTTTAGCAAGACATAACGCGAGCGCGGTATAACGCGCTTGCGTTATGCCTTGCTCTATTTTAAATGCTAACTCTATTGAATGTATGTTTATGTATTTGCATTTTTGTATGTAAATGTATGCTTGTATGTCATGTATGTATGTATGTATGCATGCTTGTATGTATGTATGTATGTATGTATGCATGTATGTATGTATGTATCAATGAATGTATGTATGGATGCCTATATGTATGTAAGATTGTATCTACATATGTACATGTATTCTTGTATGTATGTAGGATTGTATGTACATATGTACTATACTTGTATGTATGTATGTCTTTAAAGGGAGGGAGAATTTTAAGTGACAGAGAGAGTTCTCTAGGTAGGGTGAGAGGGAGAGAGGGAGGGAGAGACCTGAGAGAGAGAGAGGTAGTGAGAGAGAGTCTTGAGAGAGGGAGAGGGGGTGGAAGGGAGATTCTAAGAGAGAGGGAGTGGGAGAGAAGGGGTTGGAGTGAGAGGCACTTAGCTAGGTAGGGTGGGAGGGATAGAGGGAGAGAGAGAGAGGGGGGTGGGAGAGAGATAATTGAGAGAGAGGGAGAGAGATAGAGAGGGAGAGAGATGGGGGAAGAGAGAGAGAGAGAGGGAGAGATAAAGAGAGGATGTAGGTAGGGTTCAGGAGGAGAGACTTGAGAGTGTGAGGGGGGTGAGAGGGAGTGCGAGAGAGAGGGAGTCGGAGAAAGAGGGAGAGTGAGAGTGAGAGACTTGAGAGAGGGAGAGATAGAGGGGGTGGAGTGAGAGGGACTTATCTAGGTAAGGTGGGAGGGATAGATAGAGAGAGAGAGAGAGAGTTACCTAGGTAGGGTGCTAGAGGGAGAGACCTGAGAGAGAGGGAGATAGAGGGAGTGGGAGAGAGATGGAGTGATGGAGAGGAAGTGGTAGGGAGATAGAGAGATACATATAGAGGGAGCGAGAGAGAGTGGTAGGGATTGATTGAGTGAGAGGTGCGTAGAAAGAGGGAGAAGGTAGATAGAGACAATTAGAGAGGGTAGGAGAGATGGAGGGAGAGAGAGGTGAGATGTATAGATAGAGAGAAAGGAATAGGGGTTGAGGGTATAGGGATGAGGGATTAATGTGGAGGACCTATAGGGTTGATGGTTTAGGGTATTGGGTTGAGGGATTAGGGTTGAAGGTAGAGGGTAGAGGGTAGAGGGTTGAGGGTAAAGGGTAGAAGGTTTAAGGGCTTAGGGTTGAGGGTTTAGGGTTGAGGGTAGAGGGTTTAGGGTATAGTTTTGAGGGTATATGGTTGAAGGATTAGATTGAGGGTCCAATGTAAACGGTAGAGGGTATAGGGGTAGAGGGTTCAAGGTATAGTTTTGAGGGTATATGGTTGAAGGATTAGATTGAGCGTCCAATGTAAAGGGTAGAGGGTATAGGGGTTGATGGTTTAGGGTTTAAGGGTTGAGGGTTGAGGGATTAAGGGTTGAGAGTTTAATGTGGGGTGAGGGGTAGAGGGTAGGGGGAGTTTTGTGGTTTAGGGTTTAAGGAGGTTTGAGGAGGGTGAGGGTTTAAGGTTGAGGTAGAGGATTGAGGTATAGGGTTGAGGAAGTTGGGTTGAGAGTCTAATGTATAGGGTAGAGGTATGGGGATTTGAGGATTGGGGTTTAGGAGTTGAGAGTCAATGTATAGGGTAGGGTATAGGGGTTAGGGACAGGGGTTTTAGGGTTGAGGTTGAGGGGTAGAGGTTTGAGGGTTTGGGGTTTGAGGTTAAGGGATTAAGGTTTAGGGTTTGTGAGGATTAGGAGTACAGGGGATTTTTCATATGCTTGGGTTTTAGGGTTTGAGGATTAGGGGTTAGGGTAGAAATTTGTTGGTTTTAGGAGTGAGGGGTAGGGGTTTTAAGGGTTTTAGGGTTTTACAAGGGTTTAGGGTTTAGAGGGTTTGGGTTTGGGTTGAGTGTTTACAGGGGATTTAAGGGTTGAGGGAGTTTAGGGTTGATGGATTGGGAGGTAAAAGAGGGAGGGATGGATGGAGCAGGAGATGGAGGGAGAAGTGAGATAGTTGAGAGGAGAGAAGAGGAGGGAGGGACAAAGATATATGAGGGTTGAGGATCCAATGTATAGGGTAGAGGGTTGAGAATTGAGGGTATAGAGTTGAGGACCTATAGGGTTGATGGTATAGGGTATTAGGTTGA
>CM021108.1:504601213-504657767 GCA_007115665.2 Sequoiadendron giganteum | reverse complement strand
GGTAAAGAGGGAGGGATGGATGGATGGAGAGATGGAGGGAGAAGTGAGATAGAGAGGAGAGAAGAGGAGGGAGAGATAGAGATATATGAGGGTTGAGGATCCAATGTATAGGGTAGAGGGTTGAGAATTGAGGGTATAGGATTGAGGACCTATAGGGTTGATGGTTTAGGGTATTGGGTTGAAGGTATAGGGTTGAGGGATTAGGGTTAAGGGTACATATGGTTGAAGGATTAGAGTTGAGGGTCCAATGTATAGGGTAGAGGGTATTGTGGTTGAGGGTTTAGGGTTTGAGGGTTGAGGATTGAGGGATTAAGGGTTGAGAGTTGAGAATTGAGGGTTGAGGGTTCAATGTATAGGGTAGAGGGTAGAGGGTAGAAGGTTTAAGAGTTTAGGGTTTAAGGGTTGAGAGTTGAGGGTTTAAGGTTGACGGTAGAGGATTAAGGGTATAGGGTTGGGGAATTGGGGTTGAGAGTCCAATGTATAGAGGTTAATGGATTAGGGTTTAAGGGTTGAGGGTTGAGGGTTGAGGGTTGAGGGATTAGGGTAGAGAGTTTACTTGGGTTTAAGGGTTGTGGGATTAGGATTGATGGATTAGGGTTGAGGGTAGAGGGTAGAGGGTAGAGGGTAGAGAATTGAGGGTTTAGGGTTTAAGGGTTGAGGGTATACGACTGAGGGATTAGGGTAGAGAGGGATGGAGGGAGGGAGGGAGAGATGGAGCGATAAGTGAGATTGAGAGGAGAGAAGAGGAGGGAGGGACAAAGAGATATGAGGGTTGAGGATCTAATGTATAGGGTAGAGGGTTGAGAATTGAGGGTATAGGGTTGAAGACCTATAGGGTTGATGGTTTAGGGTATTGGGTTGAGGGTTGAGGGTTGAGGGTATAGGGTTGAGGGATGAGGGTAGAGGGTAGAGTGTAGAAGGTTTAAGGTTTTAGGGTTTAGAGTTTAGGGTTTAGTGTTTAGGTTTGAGGGTACATGGTTGAAGGATTAGGGTTGAGGATTAAGGGATTAAGGGTTGAGGTTTGATAATTGAGGGTTGAGGGTTTAATGTATAGGGTAGAGGGTAGAGGGTTTAGGTTTTAAAGGTTGAGGGTTTAAGGTTTAGGGTTTAGGGTTTAGGGTTTAGGGTTGAGGGTTTAGGGTTGAGGGTTGAGGGTTTAGGGTTTAGGGTTTAGGTTTGAGGGTATGTGGTTGAAGGATTAGGGTTGAGGGTTTAATGTATAGGGTAGAGTGTAGAGGGTAAAGGGTTTAATGTATAGGGTAGAGCGTAGAGGGTAGAGGGTTTAAGGGTTTAGGGTTTAAGGGTTGAGGGATTAGAGTTTAGGGTTTAGGATAGAGGGTTGAGGGTATAGGGTTAATGGATTAGGGTTGAGGGTCTATTGTACAGGGTAGATGGTATATGGGTTGAGGGATTAGGATTTAAGGGTTGAGGGTTGAGGGTTTAGGGTTTAAGGGTTGAGGGTTGAGGGTTGAGGGTTTAGGGTTTAAGGTAGATGGTTGAGGGTTGAGGGTATAGGGTTGAGGGATTAGGGTTAAGGGTCCATTGTATAGGATAGAGGGTATATGGGTTGAGGGATTAGGGATTAGGGTTTAAGGGTTTAGGGTAGAGGGTAGAGGGTAGAGGGTGGAGGGTTGAGGGTTGAGGGTTTAAGGGTTTAGGGTATAAGGGTTTGAGGGTTGAGGGTATAAGGTTGAGGGATGAGGGATGAGGGTTGAGAGTAGATGGTAGAAGGTTTAAGGTTTAAGGGTTGAGGTTTTAAGGGTTTAGGGTTGAGGGTTTAAGGTGTAGGTTTGAGGGTTTAGGGTTGAGGCTAGAGGGTTGAGGCTAGAGGGTAGAGGGTAGAGGGTTTAAGGGCTAAGGGTTGATGTTATAGGGTTGAGGGATGATGGTTGAGGGTAGAGGGTAGAAGGTTTAAGGGTTTAGGGTTTAAAGGTTTAGGGTTTAGGGTTTAGGGTTGAGGGTTGAGGGTCTATTGTATAGGGTAGAGTGTATAGGGATTGAGGGATTAGGTTTTAAGGGTTTGGGGTTGAGGGTTTAAGGGTTGACTAGGGTTGAGGGTTTTAGGGTTTAGGGTTGAGGGTTGAGGGTTGAGGGTACAGGGTTGAGGGTACAGGGTTGAAGGTCCATTGTATAGGGTAGAGGGTATAGTGGTTTAAGGGTTTAGGGTTTAGGGTAGAGGGTAGAGGGTTTAAGGGTTTAGGGTTTAAGGATTGAGGGTTGAGGGTTGATGGTATAGGGTTGAGGGATTATGGTTAAGGGTCCATTGTATAGGGTAGAGGGTATAGGGGTTGATGGATTAGTTTTTAAGGGTTTAGGGTAGAGGGTAGAGGGTTTAAGGGTTTAGGGTTTAAGGGCTAAGGATTTAGGGTATAGGGTATAGGGTTGAGGGATTAGGGTTGAGGGTCTACTGTATAGGGTTGAGGGTATAGGGATTGAGGGATTAGGGTTTAAAGGTTTAGGGTAGAGGGTAGAGGGTAGAAGGTTTAATGGTTTAGGGTTTAAGGGTTGAGGGTATAGGGTTGAGGGATGAGGGTTAAGGGTAGAGGGTAGAAGGTTTAAGGGTTTAGGGTTTAAGGGTTTAGGGTTGAGGGTTTAGAGTTGAGGGTAGAGGGTTTAGGGTGTAGGTTTGAGGGTTTAGGGTTGAGGGTAGAGAGTTTAAGGGTTTAGGGTTTAAGGGATAAGGGTTGAGGGTTGAGGGTTGAGGCTATAGGGTAGAAGGTTTAAGGGTGTAGGGTTTAAGGGTTTAGGGTTTAGGGTTTAGGGTTGAGGGTTGAGGGTTGAGGGTCTATTGTATATGGTATAGGGTATAGGGGTTGAGGGATTAGGGTTTAAGGGTTGAGGGTTGAGGGTTTAGGGTTTAGGGTTTAAGGGTTGAGGGTCTAATTAAGGGCTAAGGGTTGAGGTATGAGAGCTGAGGGTAGAGGGTAGAGGGTAGAAGGTTTAAGGGTTTAGGGTTTAAGGGTTTAGGGTTTAGGGTTTAGGGTTTAGGGTTTAGGGTGTAGGTTTGAGGGTACATGGTTGAAGGATTAGGGTTGAGGGTCCAATGTATATGGTAGAGGGTATAGGGGTATAGGGTTGAGGGATTAGGGTTGAGGGTCTATTGTATAGGGTATATGGTATAGGGTATAGGGTATAGGGGTTGAGGGATTAGGGTTTAAGGGTTTAGGGTAGAGGGTAGAGGGTAGATGGTTGAGGGTAGATGGTAGAGGGTTTAAGGGTTTAAGGGTAGAGGGTAGAGGATAGAGAGAAAGAGAGAGAAAAGAAACCTATATAAAATTAACTTTCTCAGAACGCGAGCGTGTTTTGAAGTAGTAGATATATGGTTGTTATTTTAACAAGACATAACGCGCTCATGTTATAATGTGAGTGTGTTTTGTCTTGCTCTAAAAATGGTAAACGACCCAATATACCTATGATCTCAAGGCCCACATTCTGCATATTCTCTTGGTTTTACGCGTGCTTTGACAAAAAAAAGATTTTTGATGATTTTGTGATGTGCGCATGCATTTTTTTCACATTACACCACCTTTTTTATGATCTTTCCACCACCTTTGCATGAAATAGTAGAGTTTTCACGTTGAAATGCATATAATATCAATTCAAGTATGAATTCCATTCAAGAGTGATATACAATTGAAGTTTGGAGGGGAACAAGCTTTTGAAAAATTTAAATTGTTGAGGAGTTTGAAGAAAGAAGAAGCAAAGGCTACATAATTGGGTAGAACTCCTCCATTGGAAACTTTGTTTTTTTAGGTAGGTGGAGTCTTTTACACATTTTCTTTCATTCTATTTTGGCTTGCTTTGATTTTTGTTATTTTGCATATTTCATGTTGATCAAATTGTTTGTTTGTCATTATAACCTTAGCTTGTCAATGCATATTTTAAATTACACAATTCTTTACACTTGTCAATTACATTTTTAAACCTCATCTCTTTGAGGCATTTTGTTAAACAATTGACTTACCTTTTGTATGCTTCCACGTTTTTTCTACTCATATATATGAAAAAAGTTATAATGAAGTAAAATAATACATCATTTCTCAATACTTTACTATGGATGTGCATACCACTCTCCAAAGCTTTCATTTTGGTATAAGCATGGGGGATATTGGAAAATGTAGTTAAATTTGGTTTTACACCTAAAATTTGCATATGCTTCAAATTTTCTAAAGCCTTTTCAATACATCTATTTTGTGCATATCCTGCAATCATTCTAGTCTGCGAGGACATATCTCATTGAGGTATTTTGTCAGACAGTTATACCAAGCAATTGATTGCCTTGCCTATGCTACCAAATTTTCCATACATGTCTACCAAAGCATTTTATCAAACAACATAGACAAGGAAATCAATTGTTTGAAGAAATTTCTCAAAGAAATGGGGTCTCATGGTGATGCACATCTTATCAACCACCTGATTGCATTGTCTATGCTACCAAATTTTCCATACATGTCTCTACAAAATTGGAATATATTCCTCCCACATTGATAGATCTTTGAATCTATTGTGGTTTCCATCTCTATTTATAAATTTATCTCATCACTAAACTTACCTCATCACTTATGTTGTGATATATTTTAAATGTTTTCTTGATTAGTCTACCTACAAGGGATTCTAACCCTTCTCTCCATTGTTTCAAGACTCTTTATTCAAGGCTAAGTTGGCAACATGGGGAAAGGTGCGGCCTATCTTGCAATCATGGCATGCCACAAGCTAATGTGGTAGGGTTGAAAAGGTAGGGGCAGCGTGAGAAAATTCCTCATAGAAATGGGGTCTCACGGTGATTTACATCACTGTGAGAACATTTCTATGAGGCATTTTCTCACACTGCCCCTACCTTGTCAACCCTACCGTAGTAGCAAGCTAGTGACCTCACTAGCTTGCCATGATTGCAAGATAGGCTCAAAATGGAAGCATGGACAAGGCATTTGAATTGTTTGACAATAATTTTTTCATAAAAATGTATACAAAATGTGGTAGCATTGACAGGCTAGTGAGCTCACTAACTTTCCAATGCAGTAGGGTTGACAAGGTAGGGGCAGTGTATGCCTCGTAGAAATGGGGTCTCATGGTGATGGACCCTTGTCAACCCTACCGCATTGGCAAGCTAGTGAGCTCACTAGCTTTCCAAAGCTCCATTAGCTTACCAATGCGGTAGGGTTGACAAGGTAGGGGCAGTGTATGCCTCATAAAAATGGGGTCTCACAGTTATATCATGGACAAGGTAGGGGCAGCATATGCATCACTATGAGACCCCATTCCTATGAGGCATATGCTGCCCCTACCTTATCAACCCTACCACATTGGTAAGCTAGTGGAGCATTGACAAGATTATCACCATGAGACCCCATTTCTTTGAGGCATATGTTGCCCTTACCTTGTCAACCCTATCACATTGGCAAGCTAGTGATCTCACTAGCTTGTCAAAGCTACCACATTTTGCATACATGTCTACGAAAATATTATTGTCAAACAATTCACATGCCTTATCCATGCTTCCATTTTGAGTGTATCTCGCAATCATGGCATGCCACATTACCACATTTTTTTAAGGCATTCCATCAGAAAAATTCATGTGACCTTTGTCTATGCTAGAAATACTCTTCTACAGGATAATTGTAAGTATTTTGTATGAAGACTTGAATGAGATATATTTCATTTATTTGTATGGATTCACTTTTTAGGAACTAATATTTGTCTCATTACCATGCTACAGGTAAAATTATTTGTCATGCTGAGGAAATGAACAAGGAATAAACCAACAGACGAAGAGTATGAAACCAATAAAGAAAAACATAGACAACGAATGAGGACATATCATGAGAAGAATAAATTGGATACGATTGAAGAAAATAAGCCAATTGAAGAGGAACCTCAACCATCAAAAAGAGAAAAGGCATTGGCGGCACAAAGGGAATGAATACGAAAGCATTGTGCTAAGACAGATTCAAATGTCGTAGTTGGAGACACACCCTCTACTGCAAGTGAATACGAAGGCACGTCATTAAGCACAAGTGAATATGGAGGGAAATCATCTACCGCAAGTGAATATGGAGGGACACCATCTACCGCAAGTGAATATGGTTGGACACCATATACCGCAAGTGAAAATGAAGGGACACCATCCACCACATCTCAAGTTGAGAGTTCATCATCACTCGAATTTGATGAAGAAGGTATGCCATCATCCCCATGTGAACCTCAAGGTATGTCATCTATTCCACCCTCGATCGAAGGTACGCAATCTAGCCCACCTCACTTGAATATTGATGAAATTCCTAATGTTGAGGAGTATGTACCTAGGAGAACACCACCTAGAATTTTATGTAGAAAGCCAAAGTATTTTGATTAATATTGATGAGGATATTTTGCAGTGCATGGAAGGTAAGATTCCAACACACACTTGTAGAAGATATGCTGATAAGATTTGGAATTGTTCTTTGAAAGGCTAAATGAGACCGCAAGATGTCAACTATTTATTGAAATGATGCAGGGTATAAAGTATCGAAACATCATGAAGACTCTTGGGTTGAGAATATCGAATGCTTCAAGTGAAAACACTATTGTGAAGAATCTAATGGATGCTTATGAGAGTGTGGGTAAGAACTCACAGTCAAAGGATAGTAATTTCACTCGACGTGTCATTACATCGACTTTGGTAAGTAGTCAAACAAGGAGAGCTCGTCTCATTAGAAAGATGAGTGAACAAATGAGAATTAATATAAATTTTTTATCAAGAGTCGTTCAAAAGCAGCAAAGAATTGAAGGCACTGATTCAAATGAATTATGGGCATTCCCAGAGAGACTACCACGAAAAGATAAACCAATTGTTGAAGCATTGAGAATGCTAATTGAAGACTATTGGAAGAATAAAACAAGGCCATCTCTAAATCAAAGGGATGTGGTAAGAAGGAGAATCGGTAGTTGGAACCGTGAGTCACATCCAAAGAATTTTTTGGATACGACTCAAACCCAATTTTTTGGTAAATTTCAATAGGATTATCCTCAAATTAAAATTTGTCAAAGATATTTTGAAATTCTTAAACCTTTTTATGTCAAGATAAATCACACATGCACGACTTGTTGTTGTAGATTACATATTGGATTCTCTAACCATTATGATTTTTAATGTTCTATATGTTTAGATTTGCAGACTAATGATGTTTTGCAAGATTGTGGCATAAAATCCCCACCAACATCTTCAAGAGAGTTCTTATCAAAATAATTATGTCAAATAGAGGATGGCCAAATATTCTACAAGAAACTATGCTTGGATGGTTCATGTCAAAGTTGTGGTGGCTTGCAACGTATGCCAGTATGTCAACATATGGAAAGTACACATGAGGTGGGATAAAAACTAGGAGATTTTGGGAAGTATTAAATAGTGGCATGCATTACAAAAGATGGTAATCAAGAAAAAAGATGTGATTTGGTTATTCAGAAGATTCTAGTGTATCAATTTATGTCAATGTTTCATGATAATATAGTGTATGAGTATGCAAGGCATACCCATAGAGCCCAATGGTTGGACACGTAATTCAATCTATGAAAGGACACCTTTCCTATTGGCAGCATAGTTTTAGTGGTCAAATTTGTAGAGAACTACACTCTACAGCCACACCGTGAGGTGCAGTCACAATATTATAACAATACTAAGGACCAAAGGAAGGTATTGAGGGAGTATCACTTTTATGTTACTGATGATCGCACACATTCTCCATAGTTCGTGCAAGGTTGCTTCCAGATGTTCTACAGTGATTTGGCTTAGAGGGGAATAGTGTACGGTCAGCATATAATATGGTCAAATAACTGTACAACATAGTTCAAGAAATCGCACATGTTCTAATGGTTGTGTAGAATGCATGTCATTACAAGTGTTCATCATATGTGGAAATTTTGTGAGGTCGGGCATGGAAAGGGGGATCATTATGGTGTAGGATCATGTGTGAAAAGAGCATTAGCATGAGAAGAGTTAAAGTATAAAGACAACACAAAGTTGACAGATGCAAAATCAATCGTCGAGTGGTGTAATGCTTTGATGGGTCCAGGTAATGAAGGTACGTCTTCAGTTCATATATTTTTTCATTGATGGATGATACTAACACAATTGCACCATATGAGGATTGTTGTACACTAACAGGATCAAGTGAGCTACACTCTTTCCTTAGCTTAGATGTAGCTTCATGGAGTATCAATACACGAAAGATGGCATGCTTTTGTTCTTCATGTACAATGCAAGCCTGAGATGATTGTGAGTCAAAGGAGTGGGTTGAGAAATGGTCGTTAAGTTATCTTAGCCCACTTCACACGTATCACACTCTGACAGCATTGGAACTAACATAGATGGATTCATCGGTTGACTTTGACCATATATTAGATCTAGTTCAACCAAGTAATATATCTACTTGCTTAGTTTTTGAAATTCCTATTGTTATCTTACTTTGTAGTGTATTTGTAATGTTGACTAATTTTAAGAGATTTGTTACACATATCAATGCAAGACATGTTTATGCAGTTATTGCAGATGAAGATAATAAAGAGGGAACAAACTATTACTTGTGTCATTGTGTTGAGGCCAAAAATAAATTGGAGGCCCTAGCTATAGATGGAGAAAACATCGAATACCCTATAGGCTCAGTTGTTGTTACTAGAACGTGGCTTAGAAGGTACCCACATAAGAATGTTAAATATTGGTTGTTTCAGAACTTTGACATGCATTGGAAGATTCTTCATTACTCAAACCTTGTCGTGGCATCCAATTTTCATTTGACCAAATATGGGGGTAGACCTTTGAACAAGACCTTGTGGAAGGTCTGTGAGTCTGACCATGAGGCAATACTTGACACAATAAAGAGTAGAGTAGACCCGGATGGTTCATTGGATTAATTTGTAAGTATGCATATTGGTTCTTATTAATTTATGCTTGTATGCACATTAATTTATATGATGCAAATGCTCTCATCTAATGTTTATTTCATGTATGTAGGTGATTGATGAAGTTATCAGACTTGCAAATGTAGCAAAATTTATGTTTAGAACTGTGGCAAAGGATACAAAGTTGAATGGTTTTTTTTTTTTTTTCTCGAAAATATGCAAAAAAAATGATGTAGGATATTCTCAATAGATAAGTAAACTAAGTGGAAGATTAAATTGTGTTTTTTTTATAATAGGTTACAAGTTTCCAAAAGGTTGGAAAGTAATATTTTGGTTGCCTTCTATTCATGTTCTATTCATGAGAGGTTGTTGTGTGCAATAGGTATCTTAGAGCTCCCAGTGAAGATGCATGGCCAAGAGTGAATAAGTTGAGAGAGTAGCATGCCTATCCTCAATGGAAGCATTGATATTTAAGCCTTGTTGTTCCCAAGTTGGAACCAAATGGTGTGGATTTGTTGTCTATAATTCCTTCCATCTATTTTCATTTCATTTCTATTTTGGAGGCTCTTTCTTTCTCTTATTTTACTTTGCCTATTTGTAAGTAGCCTACTAAAAATTGGTTGGTGTCCCCTTACAAAAAATGCTAATTTATGAGCCATCCAAGAGAATCTCAGCCAAAAAAGCAATGCAACATCCTTATTTTGATGATCTTGACAAATCTCAATTATGATTTTAAGCCATTATAAAAGTGTGTGTGAGTCTTAGCGAGGGAATTTCAAGTTATTCATTTGAAGTTAACCTTATCATGAGCACCTATGATGTAGACATTATAAGAGCATCTCTAATTTCAATTTATTATATTCATGAGAGGTGTTGTGTGCAATAGGTATCTTGGAACTCCCAATGAAGATGTATGACCAAGAGTGACTAAGTTGAAAGATTGGAATGCCTATCCTCAATGGAAGCATCAAGATTTATGCCTTGTTGTTCCCGAGCTGGAACCAAATGGTGTGGATTTGTTGTCTGTAAGTGTCTTCCATTTATTTTCATTTCATTTCCATTTTGGATACTTTCTTTTTCTTCTTTTACTTTGCCTATTTGTAAGTAAGCTACTAAAAATTGAATGGTGTCTCCTTGCAGAAAATGTTGATTTATGAGCCATCCAAGAGGAGTCAAAAAAGCAATGCAACATCCTTATTTTGATGATCTTGACATATCTCAATTCTAATTTGAAGTGATTATAAAAGAGTGTGTGAAGCTTAGCGAGGGAATCTCAAGTTATTCATTTGAAGTTAACCTCATCATGAGCACCTATAATGTAGACATTATAAGAGAATCTTGAATGTATGAGTGAAATTGTAAAAGATCTATGAGAAAAGAGTACCTAAGGCATTATTCCTACAAGTACAAGCACTTGGGTTTTAGAACGGTGTATGAAGCATATTAGAAAATTCTATCACAAACAAAAGAATTAGGATAGCCAAATAAATCTCATTTTATTGTGAACCTCATATTATTAATATAGTGAGTGTAATAACCATTGATGGTTACTAATCATTCTTTTTCTTCTTTTATTCTCTCTCTATTATAACTAGCACCAACTGACTAACTTATTATAAAAACTTCATTTATTAAAACAAATCAACCTAATCATTATATATCAATATCAATATAGCATACAACCTATTCAAATAAACACTTGTAATGATATTTACTCAAATTTTTAAATTTATTGCTGCCCTCAAACATTTGTAATTCATGCAACATAATCCCTTAACAGTCCAAATTGCAAAAGGGAAGCAATCTTTCACGACTTGTTACCCAGATACCATGTCAGTTACAGGAATTCCATTAGAGGCATCAGGATCACATAGGGCACCTCTAGGTTAACCTCTCTCAGTTTTTGTTATCTCGAAGTCATTTTTCCATGGTGTCTAGTTTTGGCTTGATGGGAAAAGTGTCAATTGCAAGCAGTGTAAAGTTGCAAAGTGGTGCAACTTTCATTTTGCAACTCATGTGACCAAACAGACTGTTCCAACGCGTCTAGATGGGTGGGTTTACACTAGGCATGGTCCTCTTTTGCACCCAAACATGTTGAATCACTCTGAGTTATGTTCAATCGACTCAATCCCTTAAGGGTCCAAAGTGCAAAAGGGCAACAATCTTTGATGAGATATTACTCAAAAATTGTGACGCTTACAAACTCTTTGTCTGAGCTTACAGAATTGCGTTGGGCCCCTCTATAATAACCTCTCTCAATTTTTGTTATCTCAGAGTCATTTTCTCATGGTGTCCAGTTTTCACTTGATGGAAAAAGTGTCAAATGCAAGTAATGTAAAGTTGCAAAGTGGTACAACTTTCATTTTGCAACTCGTGTGACCAAAATGGGTTGTTCCAACACGTCCAAATGGGTACGTTTATGCTAGGAATGGTCCTTTTTCACACCCAAACATGCTAAATCGCTCTAAGCTACATTCAACTGGCTCGATCCCTTAAGGGTCCAAAGTGCAAAAGGGCAGCAATCTTTGACGAGCTATTACTCAGAAACCATGATGCTTACAAACTCTTTGTCTGAGCCTATGGGATTGTGTTGGGTCCCTATATAATAACCTCTCTTAGTTTTTTGTTATCTCGGATTCGTTTTCCCGTGGTGTCCAGTTTTCACTTGATGGAAAAAGTGTCAAATGCAAGCAGTGTAAAGTTGCAAAATGGTGCAAATTTTGTTCTACAAGTCATGTGACCAAAAAAATTGTTCCAACGCATCTGGATGGGTACATTTATGCTAGGCATGGTCTTATTTTGCACCCAAACACACTGAATCACTCTTAGCTATATTCAACCAACTCAATCCCTTAAGGGTCCAAAGTGCAAAAGGACAACAATCTTTAACGAGCTATTACTCGAAAATTGTGACTCTTATAAAATCTTCGTCTGAGCCTATGGGATTGCGTTGGGCCTCTCTATAATAACCTCTCTTCATTTTTGTTATCTCGGAGTCATTTTCTCGTGGTGTCCAATTTTCACTTGATAGAAAAAGTGTCAAATGCAAGCAATGTAAAGTTGCAAAGTGGTGAACCTTTCATTCTGCAACTCATGTGACCAAAACAAATATTCCAACGCATCTGGATGGGTACGTTTACATTAGGCATGGTCCTCTTTCACACCCAAACACGTTGAATCGCTTCGAGCTACGTTCAACCAGCTCAATCCCTTAAGGGTACAAACTGCAAAAGGGTAGCAATGTTTGACAGGCTATTACTCAAAAATCGTGATGCTTACAAGCTCTTCGTCTAATCCCATGGGATCATGTTGAGACCCTCTACAATAACCTCTCTCATTTTTTGTTATCTCAGAGTCATTTTCCCGTGGTGTTCAGTTTTCACTTGATGGAAAAAGTGTGAAATGCAAGCAATGTAAAGTTGCAAAGTGATGCAACTTTCATTTTGCAACTCGTGTGACCAAACAGACTATTCCAACATGTCTGAATGGGTAGGTTTAGGCTAGGAATTATCCTCTTTTGCACCCAAACATGTTGAATTGCTCTGAGCTACGTTCAACACGCTCGATCCCTTAAGGATCCAAAGTGCAAAAGGGAAACAATCTTTGACGGACTATTTCTTAGAAACCGCGATGCTTATGAACTCTCAGTATGAGCCTACGAGATTGTATTGGGCCCCTCTATAATAACCTCTCTCAGTTTTTTTATCTTAGAGTTTTTTCTCGTGGAGTCCATTTTTCACTTGATGGAAAAAGTGTCAAATGCAAGTAGTGTAAAGTTACAAAGTGGTGCAAATTTCATTTTGCAACTCGTGTGACCAAACAGATTGTTCCAAAACATCCATATGGGTACATTTATGCTAGGAATGGTCCTCTTTTTCACCCAAACACATTGAATCTCTCTGAGTTATGTTTAACTGGCTCGATCCCTTAAGGGTCCAAAGTGCAAAAGGGCAGCAATCTTTGATGGGCTATTACTTGGAAACTATGACACTTATGAACTTTCCATTTGAGCCTATGGGATCCTATTGGGCCCCTCTACAATAACCTCTCCTAGTTTTTGTTATCTTAGAGTCATTTTCCTATGGTTTCCAGTTTTCACTTGATGGAAAAATTGTCAAATGCAAGCAATGTAAAGTTGCAAAATGGTGCAACTTTCGTTCTACAACTCATGTGACCAAAGAAACTATTTCAACAAATTCAGATGGATACATTTACGCTAGGCATGGTCCTCTTTCACACCCAAACATGTTGAATCACTCTGAGTTGCATTCAACTGGCGTAATCCCTTATGATGGCATGCAAAATAATAAAAAAGAGAAACATTCACAGGATAGTTGAGAAGTTCAAGTTTTCTACACAAAAAGCATATGATCATCCTCAAGTCTAGCAAGCACAAGATGTTTTTTAATTATCCTCCTTGCCCTTACAATAATATACAAGCATTTGTAAATGCGTACAATGGTGGAATTTGGAAACATTTTATTTTTCCTCAATTAACAACTTTGGTTGTGAAGCATTTTGTCATTTTCATTTGAAATGATTTGCTATGCTTGAAAATTGGAGTCTAAGAGAAACAAGTGATTGTCTCACGTACATTTATTATTTGGTGTGATAAATAAAATTTTCACCCTTGAGTCCATTTCTTATTTGTATTATAAATTATAAAGCTTTCTCCCAAGTCCATTTCCTATACAAGCAATAATATTGTAAAAAGTTGACATATACATCTTTCAACGTGTTTATATGATGATGGATCAAGAACATAACAATTCATTTTGTACTATGAGGATTATGTTGTGAAAATGTTTAAATACTATTCAAGATAAATGTTTGTATGATAATGTGTCAATAAGTTAATTACCCATCATCTACTATGAATATTATGTTTTGCAAGTGTTGTGAAGATTATGTATCCTTTTCTTAATTGAGTTGTTCCAATCAAAAGATTAAATATACTGGAATCTTTTTATGAAACATCTCATGGAATACTAATTGAAAACGTGTTTTTTGCTTTTAGATAAATAATTTCATGGAACTCTTTGGATTAAAGTGAATTGAGATATGTAAGAAAAAGGGAGCATTAAGAAATACATTGCTCAAGGATCTTAAATAAGCCTTCTCTCTTGTTGCAATTTTGGGTGGATTATTGCTTTCAAAGTATTGGGAATGCTTTGCCTATTTTCTAGTTGGAAGTTTTCATTCTAGAAGGCTCATCTCTTGATATATATTATACTCATTCTTAATCAATTATCAAGTTAATAATCAGTGCATTTATTTACCGTTAATCTTTCCTTTTCAATTTGTGCAATTTTGTAAATTGTAACTCTACTAGTATTCCTAGAAATATTGAAGTTGTTTAGCATCAATCAATAAATATTCAAGACAAACCATGAAGGATAGCAATGATCAATGTTAGGGCTAGTCAATTAATAAGTATACACGTGAATAAGTCAAGCATACATGTGAATAAGGGAAGCACAAGTACTCAAAAACATGTAATCCTTGAAGTATACACACGAATACATAGTATACGTAAATTAATACAAACTATATGCATGAATACAAGGTATATGCATGAAAACACGTAAGTCACAAAGTATACATTGGAATACACGTAAGTTGTAAAGTATACACTTGAATACATGCAACTCATATCTATTGAAACATGGATTTATAATGCAAATATGAACACCATCGATAAAAAATATTTGTATTAACCAAATAGCCATGTAGGCATACCTCAATATATGTCGATATAAGTATAAAATATATACAAAATAGCCATATAGACATACAATATCAAATATATTCAATATGAAATATGTACAAAAATGCCATATAGACATACAACAAAGGGCTCTAGAATCAAAAGTCATAGCTCTGCATCCTCTCGAAATAAATTCTTGTCCTTTGCTTGTTGACCGGATGGCAATAAGTTTGTCACTCGTTTATTCTGAGGCCAAGGAGTGCTCTTGGTGCTCCTCCTAGGGTTTAGTTCTCAGTCAAGCTTTATCTATTACAATAAGAAGTAAATAAATTAATATATAGAAATTACATTATAAAAAATGATATATTTAACAAAATAATCACTTACCACCAGTAGATGATCTCTCTCCTCGAGGGAAATATTTGTGTGCCCATATTGTGGCATTTTGAAGCCCTATAGAAACCATCTAGAGAGAAATTAAACTACGAATCAATAATGGTTTGATTTTTCACTTACTAATAGCTATAACAATGAATGTAAATTGAAATTTAGTAATCTACCTTGAATACCTCCTCTATGAGAGCCATCAAGGATTCTATAGTAGATGAAACACTAAGCTCCATTGCCCTATGAACATTCAGAGGTGTATCCGCTTCCAACATCTGAAAATAAAATAATAAATTATTCAATCACGAAAACTACAATAGCAATCCACGTCATGGCTTATAATGTATGAGATAATGAAAAAAAATTTGAGTACTTGTTAAACTATATATTTTTGACTATCATGCTTACTATTTTCCCTATCCATAGCTTGTTCGAAAGCACCTATTTTTAGGCTTTTACCGATAGCAGCAAGGCATAAAACCATTTGATAAAATGCTTTCGTAGACATTTACAATAACTATGGTAGCATAGAGAAGGGAGTGAACTGTTTGAAAAAATGCCTCAAAGAAATGGGGTCTCATGGTGATGGAATTCCATTACAAATAAAGGTTTCATGGCATTCCATCACTATAAGACCGCATTTCTTTGAGGCATTTTTTCAAACAGTTCATTTCCTTCTCTATGGTATTATGCTGGGATGGGGTGGATGGTTTAGTGTGGTCTTGGTTATGAGATGGAGGGCGATCATGACATGAAGAGGGATGGGTGGTGACATTAATAAGTGGAATAAAAGGTGGAAGGTTCCATGGATTAGTAAATTGAGGATGAGGATGAGGACCTTGAAAAGAATTTGGAGGGGAATTTTGGCTAAAGGGTTGGTTTCTATTCTTCAGGCAGTGAGTTGTTTGAAAAAATACCTCGAAGAAATGTGGTCTCGTGGTGATGGACCTCACCATGAGACCTCATTTGTTCAAGGCATTCCATCACCATGAGGCCTCATTTATTCAAGGAATTTTTTCATACTACTCACTACCTTGACTATGATATTGCTTACTATTATGCTTTGATAGATTTTTTCCAAGCATCCATAGTTTGTTGGAAAGCACCTATTTTAGGCTTTTAGCCATAGCAACAAGGAAGTAAGTAGTTTGATAAAATTCTTTGGTACACATGTATGGAAAATGTGGTAGCATAGAAAAGGTGGTGAGTTGTTTGAAAAAATTCATCGAAGAAATGTGGTCTCATGGTGATGGAATGGCATTCCATCACCATGAGACCACATTTCTTCGAGGCATTTTTTCAAACTACTCACTGCCTTGTCTATGTTATTGCTTACTATTATTCTTTGATGGATTTTTTTCAAGCATCCATAGTTTGTTGGAAAGCGCCTATTTTAGGATTTTAGCCATAGAAGCAAGGAAATGAACTATTTGATAAAATGCTTTGGTAGACATGTATGGAAAATGTGGTAGCATAGAAAAGGTGGTGAGCTGTTTGAAAAAAATGCCTCAAAGAAATTGGGTCTCATGGTGATGGACATCACCATGAGACCACATTTCTTTGAGCCATTTTTTCAAACAACTCATTTATTTGTCTATGCTATTGCTTACTATTATTCTTTCATATATTTCTTCCAAGCATCCATAGCATAGACAAGGCAATGAACTGTTTGAAAAGATGCCTCAGTAAAAAGTGGTCTCATGGAATGCCATGACAAGCAAATGCAATTGGAAGCTACTATTACTTATTACTTATGCTATGTGAAGTAATTGCATCACTACTTATGTTGATTTTCTAAACAACTATATTGTAGTTGAAATTTTGCCATCTATCAACATCTAGTTATTAGTTATTGAATGTCAAGTAATGCTTTGAGTTTGAAAGATGTGCAATGCAATGTAATCAACGATATGAATATAAACTACACAAATCTATTAAGTACAATTCATTAGTTAAACTCTTTATTCTATTACCTGCGTGTAGGTTTGTCTAAATTCACTGGCACTGGGAGGTGTTCTCATGAAACCTCCAATATTAGCCTATTCAACATCCAAAATCAGATATTAGAATACCATTCATATAACAATGTTATTAACATGTAATAACTTTATAATTGTTTACTAGTTACATACCTCAATGGTAGATGGAGTGGAGTAATAAGCAGGTGTAGGGCTGGTGTATCTAGTATCAACATTATGACCCTAGAATTTTATCAAAATCATAAAACTAAATTAGTTAATATTGCATTTCAAAATTGAAATTTAATAAATTAAATTCAATGAACATGCTAACATTTACCTAAGTATCGATGCCATAAGCCTCATTCAAAATTTCAATTGCCCTCGCCATCTCCATAGTTGCAGACATATCCTGCATAGTAGCCTCCTGAGTGTCGACGGGGTCATATGAACAAGTCACCCCGCAAGCCTAACACAAATGGGATCGAAGCCCACCACTCGAAGACTCCCCTGGATGATGTTGTAGTATAGGGCTGGCATGTTGGATGACACTCTGGGTCAAAGAGTTGATGGCCTACAAAGTGTCTACCTCAGCACTCTCCTTCGTGATGGAAGGGATAATGATGTGCTCATGAGGTGGCCTAGCGAGAGGTTGTCTCGCTTGCCACCTAGGATCCTTTTGTGCACCAGATCTATCTTGATCCGACCCCCCACCTCTCCCTTGGAAGTCCCTCATATCAAAATAATTCAGGATTTTGTTTAGGATTTTGTTCAGGATTTTATTCAAGATGAACTCACAGTATAGTTTCCTCAGGAAATATTGTGGGACTTCACAATTGTTGCATGGTGGGTAATAAAAAACCATGTACCACCAATCCCAAAAAGAGTTCATAATTTGTTGGTGGTGGCACCAATGGATAGGAAACCTCTTCACATTGAGGCTAAGATTTTGATTTGTGCGTGAGTCGGTGAATAATGAGCACAAATCTAATTTTGTAATATTTAGATCTTTCACATCTTTATATGATAATTTATCCCGGTAAAAATTCCTAGCCGCCTGCCTCCTATCTTTCCAACCACTTAATTGTTTGTTGATTGCATCTACATGTTTTAACATTTCTTTAAGTGAATTTTCAAGTGTTTTTATTTCCATGGTTGAACCGTTTGGATTGTTCAACCTCGTGATTAACTCCTTAATTTTTTTTTTATTTGTTTCAATTTCACTCATTAAATTTTGTTGAGTGCTAGGAGGATGTTGAGGGATTGGTGGAGGAGATTTTTGTTGTGGTTGTTCAACTTGAGGATTTTGTTCATGTTGTTGTTGCTCTGGTTGTTGAGGATTTTCAGGAGGGTTTGTAGGATCATTATCATCTCCTACAAATTCAACAAATGAATATAAAAACCAACCTAAAACTAACAAATTCATAAAAAATTAAAAACAATCCTTACCTCTTTGACCTCCCCGTCGACATGGGGGCATCATGGCGACGAAATAGCAACAAATTGATGAAAATTTTGCAATATTCACTCCTCCTAGAACGCGAGCATGCAAAAGAAGGGCTTTTGGCCACGGGCAAAAAAAAATAGTCACAACACAAATGAGATCGATTTCCTTTTTTTGGTTTTAATGGCTCATAACGCAAGCACAGAATAGGCTCGGCACACCAAGCCATAACGTGAGCGTGGAATAACGTGCTCGTGTTATGAGCTATCAAAACTTTTTTTTAAAATTGGCCACAATCTGGCCCCCCATCTTTTTGCACTCGCCTGATTATTGTGATGCAAGTGGAAATGTAATTGGAGAAGTGTTGAGTAAGAAGGAAGACCTGTAGCTCATTTTAGTGAGAAGTTGAATGATGCCAGAAGAAGATACTCAGTTTGTGATCAAGAATTATATGCCATAATTCAAGCCTTGAAGAAGTGGAGACATTATTTTTCGCCTAAGGATTTTGTGTTGTATACATATCATCAAGCTTTACAGTATTTGAAGAGTCAAGGAAAGTTGAATCAAAGACATATGAGATGGGTTGAGTTCTTGCAGAGTTATACATTTGTGCTGAAGCATAGGAGTGGCAAGTCGAATAAAGTTGAAAATGCATTGAGCAGAAGGAGAAACTTGTTGGCAGAGATGAGAGTGCAAGTATTGGGAGGAGTTAAAGCATATGTATGAAGATGATGTAGATTTTGGGGAAGCATGAAGAGCATGTAAAGAACCAACAATGACAAACCACTATTGGATCTAGGATGGTCGAGAGATGAAAAATAACATAAAATTTTCCCTATATTGGCCACTTGAAAAAATTGCAAAGTTTTTTACCCACAACCCTACCTGTACGGCTATATGAGTCCACTGCACGTCGCAAAAAATAAATTAAAAAAAAACTATATGCTCTACGATTAAAAATTAAAATTTTATTAAAGTTTAGAATTAAAATTTAATTAAAAAATTAAATTGAAATTAAAAAAAAGGGAGGGCGGGGGGAGGGGGTACGAGGGGTCCATTGACCCCCGTACCCCTATAGACTTGACTCTGCTACAATGCACAACAATCGTCGTAATGGCATTGTCAGTCATCGGCAAGCTAGCCCCCAGTCAACAAGGTGCTAGGCCAGTGGGGTTAAGCCCCTGACTCCCGACCCTTGGTCGGCTGGGAGATCAGCCTAAGCCCCAAGAAGGGGCCGAAACAAAAAAAAATAGTTTGTGTTTTAAAAGATTTGAAATATGTCATCATTTTTACAAGTTAATAAAGTTTAAATCATTTTAAATCATTTTTCAAGTCTGCCACTAGACCTCTATCAATGCACCGCTCGAGTGCCACCAGCACGCCACTGCCAGTGGTAGGTTGTTGGTGGCTCCACCCAAGGGCCACCCCAGCTCAACCCCTATACCATAATTGGGAAAATTTTATTCAAATGGCATAACTTTCACCCAAGACATCAAAATTTTGACTTGTTATACTCATTGGAAAGGTGGTTCCAAGCACTACGTAGTGGTATAGTTTTGGTTCCATGATTTTTTATTTTGATCAAATTTTGAATCCCATAAGTCATATGTTCTCTATTTCACAATTTTGGTCATAAATTTTACATATGGAATCAAATTTTCAATTTCAAATAGGTGTTAGAGAGCATGTAAAGCGTACTACATAGTGGATTAGGTATATTTTCAGTTTGTGGTGTGAGATGAGGTTTGTACTTGTTTGATCACTTCTAAGAGCTTGAGATTTTGGGTATGATTGTATGAGCATCCAGACGATTCAAGAGGTGAAACCTTGAGGGAGTACATGTTTTTATATGTTATTTAAGATGATACAGTTGATTATCAGTTTGGTGCTTCTTGGTACAAGTTTATAGGTGTTTTTCAGAGTTGGACTTTAATGGTGACAAGTACATAGGTTTTCTTCACTTTTGAGGACATGGGTTGACACGAGTAGAGACTTGGAGTCTTGTATGGGTGATGGTTGAGTGCAGGTATAGCAATGGCTATGATTATGGTGTCATGGATATGTGGGTCCATTTGAGAATTAACACAACATGATCATGTATGTGGTTTTTTGGTGATGATATGGTTTGGAGTTAGGAGGTTGTTCTTATCTTCTAGATGCTTGATTAGTTTCGTGACTATGGTTATTTGTGGACATATTTGGCGAATCAAATATGAGATTAATTTGGTGTTTGAGTCTTGTTGTCTACAATATTATTTCGTTGATATCTCACTTTGCAGGTTATTGATGTGATGATGAGTTTTCATGCTTCATTGTTTGGTATCTAGGAGTTATGTAGTTGTATCGATTGATCACCTATTCAATTGCAGTGGGATGACTCAGTGTGGATTGTCTATATCCACGAGATTGATTCAGAGGATGAAAAATCTATTAGTTGGTTGTTTGTGGTCATTTGTGCATTGGTATGTTGCTTTGGGATGAGAGGATGGATGATTAGAGTACCTGATTAGTCAGTGATGGGACTTGTAGCATGTGGTTTTATCACGATGTCATGATAGCTTGGTTACACTTTATTGGTTATACATTTCAGTGGGATCTTTTGAAAGTGATGATTTGGTGGTGAAGGATTAGTTCTTGATGTTTTGATGGCAGTTGTATCTTCTTGGATTGGAGATCTTGGTTCTACTTCTTCTCTAGATTTTTTGGGATTGCAGCTGAATGTGTGTGGACCATGGGTGATCTTCATTTATGAGATGGTGTTCATGATGCCATGTGTCACTCTGTATCATGATTCAGTAGAATTTTTTGGCAGTGACGTGATCCATCATTGGTGATGGATGATCTTTAGTGTTTGTGGATGTCTTGGAGGAGCTCTTAGATACTATTGTTGCAGAAGAGTTCTTTCACATTTACAGTTTCACTGTTGGGAGATGGTTATCTTCATGTTATTGGAGATCTTGATTCTTGGTTTAGAGTGTGCTTGATATTGTGTCATGATTTACTCTTCATGCTAGCTTAGAGGTTTGACATGATATGGGTTCTCTTGAGACTAGGATGTATGTATTGGTGCATGTAATCTCCTAGGAGGAGATGGTTAGATCATGATGTCATGGTTGGGTTCCATATTCTGCGATTGGAGCTTTGACATTGATCTTGTTGGTTCTCTTGGTATTGAGTACATTGGACACTTTCTTGGGAGCTTCATGATAGTGTGGTGTTGCATTTGGAGCTTAGCATGGATTGATCAGTTTCAAGTGCTCATGGATACTTGGAGACTTGGGTGAGGCTGAATTTCTCTTGTGTTTAGAGACATTTTCTTGAGACGCTTACTCTTTGGAGGTTTCACCATGGAGACTGAGGAGCTTTCACCTGGATATGGACGTAAGTTCATGATGGACCTATAGAGGAGATTGTTCTTTGAGTGATTCATGATGACTTGGTTATCCTGGAGGAGCATTCTCATTCCCCACTCTTGGTCTACTCAACGATTTATCATCTAATAGGTATTGCCCATCCTATTTTTGATGTGATTATGTTTTGTTCTTTGATTTCTCATGGGAATGAGTTGATTCATGGTGATTGATTTTGGGAGACTGATTTGAGGATGTTTAGCATGAGTTTATATTGCTTTATCTTTCATAAATATGGATCTTGAGCTATGGATAGTTAGTTTTGGAGGATTAATTTTGAGAGATGTTTAGCATGGTTATCTCCTTGTGCATTTGAGTTTATGTTATCATTCATTGATGAGGAGTTTAGGAGATGGTTATTGGGTTGATTTCCTATTTTTGGGAATGGATATTTTAAGTTTGATCTTCTTGGTTAGAGAGGCTTACATCCATGTTGGCATTATACATGATTCATAAGTTGTACTTGATCTATGAGATTGAGTGGTTGGGTATTGTTGAGGCTTTTCATTTGGGGTTGTAAGGAGATCATACTTGACACAGAATAGCACTTTGAGGTGTTGGTAGAAGGACATGTTATGATTTACAAGTTTTATCTCTTCATTCTATGGTTCCTTCCTAGAGGTTCATGTACATATGATTTGGGAGGATTGAGGTGATATGTTGTGAGAGATTATGCAAATGTTGGTGTTGCATATGTAGATCATTGTTATTATTCTTCGTACTTCATGTTTTGATCATTTATCACACCTTGATATAGTGATGATTGGTAGACTTGATATGCTTTGACATTACCCCTACAGTGGGAGTTCTTGGATATGTATGTTCTTCATTCATGGGTTTGATACAGGGAGCTTGATTGTGGTTTATGGGTTGTATATGTTGTTGGCATGAGTTTACTGATGTTATTGATACCTAGGATGTATGGAAGGTTGGATGTATTAGCATGTGTTGTGGATGTTATTTCTGATCATGTGGGCTTTTCACCTTTGACAACAACTTGTTTGGAGCCTTTGTTATCACTTGGATTTGATGCTTGTGTTCTTGGATTGGTGCATCTTCACCTTGGCATGTTATTTTTCTTCTATAGGTGGCACATTGGAGGATGAGATGAGTTCTTGCTTGAGATGGTGGTCACTATGGTTTTATTGGAGGTATCTTGATGGAGCACAAGAGCATGTTGGAGATTCATGTGATTACATGTATGGCTATGATGATATATTTCATTGATTTACCCTTATGCAATGTATACAACAAGTGGGAGAATGTTGGGATATGGTGTTGTCCACCATTGCATAAAATGTTATATTATTATGTAATTAATTAATTATTTAGTTGTGATGCACCTAGGAGGTGCGGTTAATCACACTAGGTAATTATCTAGGGACCACTTGTATGTTGTATTGTAACATTGGATTATTATTTAATGTGTGGGAGACATGAGATAATAATTTAATATCAGGGAAAGCATTTACTAAAGTGAAAACTTATTACCCAATATTAAATGAGGCGTCAGTGGTTTTTTGTTTACATGGTTTTATCTTACCAATTGGTTGTATTTGTGTGAGCTTGTATCTATAAAAGCAAACACATGTTTAGTGGTTAAGGTTGGTTGGGTGAGTGGATTGTCATTATTGAGTCTTTTTGAGGAGTGCATATGTGAAGCATGGCATGGGATGTGTGGATTCATGCTTGGACACATAGAGGATGTATTGAAGAGGCTTGATGCTTCAAAAATATTCATGGTGACTCTTGTAAGTGCATGTATTGTTTATTTTATGAATAATAAGAGTATGGATTCTTTTAGAGGCTAGATTTTTCCCTCTTGAAGGTTTTTCCAAGGTATATCTTGTGTTATCTTGTGGCTTGTCTATTTGATCTATGCATTATGGTTGCATGCATTCTTTTCTCTCAGGGGGTTATGTAGGAAATGAATTAAGAATGTGGGTATTATGCATTATTTCCTAACAATTAAGACAAGATTTAAAAGTTCTTGCAAAAGAAGGTCAGTGTTTGGAACATTGGTGTGAAGTGATACCCTATGCAAGGCATGTAATCAGAGATCCCATGATAGGTCTTCACCAAGAAGTGAGGACGAAACTCAAGCCTAATAGATCGACGTTGAGGGAATCACCTATTTCAACTAGGGGAGATTACAAGGGGTATAGTGAATTTGAGGGGCACAAACCCAATCCAAGCATCAGTACCAATATGGGGCTCCCTTGGAAAAGTGTGAGGCACGAGACTCTTGAGGAAATTTGGGTGAGTCCTTGGGGCACAACGAAGGCTTGCTATAGGTCATAGAAGGAGTGAAACCCTACGGGGGCAAGTGGAACTCGTCAAACCCATGAGTTGGGGCATTGGGTGCAAATGTTACTCAGGCTTGGAGCTTGCAAAATCAAGAAGTGATTCATGACTCCAATATTAGAGTTAGCGGTTCCGAGGAGCATATGTGTCTCATGATGAAAGTTGTAGTGTTGGACCAAACTGGAAATGAGAGTAATAGCCTAGATCAAAAGTGGTCATGGACCCAACTTATGGTTGAAACTACCACTATCTAGGAATCGTAAAAAATAACTTATATAAATGGGTATGTTCACTCGAAGGGTGAGTGACATGGAAGTGTTCCTAGGGCGCACCGGGAGTCCAAGAGCATGAGGAGCCATGGAAAGGTGATTCGAGACTCCTCCCTTCTAGAGGCGAAGAAGAGTAGCCTTGACACCATGTCTTGTTGAGGAGATAGTGTTCTTCATATATTATAGGAGCAAAGAAGAGTAGCTCCATCATAGCCATGAGGGGTGGGGTATTTTGGTGAGCTTGAGGTCTTGAACCTTGTGAAGTAGAGTAACAAGGTTAGTATGGATCGATCTCAAGGCATGCTAGTGAGGGGACTGAGTGTTGGAACTCGTCGAGTAAGGTGAGATTAAAAGAGGGATGCATTGGGTAAGCTAATATCTAAGTTGGCATGTTGAGTCTAGGATGAGCAGGGAAAGTTCCAGTAGTGCCAAGAATACTAGGAGCCAAGCAAGGTAATGTCTCAGTATTGCAAGTAAGCCAAGGAGCCACACTAGGTGCACTCCCTGTAAAGGAGTGATGTGCTATGTGTCGTAGGGTGTGCATAGACATGACTGAGGCAAGAGCTCGAGGTCAAGAACTGAGTAGGACTAGGTCTTCAAAGTGAGGCTTTGTAGTAGCCAAACTCGATGTCAACCTCACCAAGTGAGTACATAGCAAAACTAAGGTATGGTGTTGAATGAGTTGTCGTGTAACCCAAAAATAGGACGTGGTAATGAAAGAGCTCATAGTGCTTGAAAAATTGGTACCAAAGGAGCGGTAAGGTCTCAATATATGTGCCAAGCTAAAGGTAGATTTGAGGGGAAGTCTCAATGTGGAGCCAAGGTGAAGTTCAAGGGATAGAGCCGAGTTAGGGTGTGTACTAGTGCCCAAAACTAGGAGGTGGCATGGGACGAACTTAGGAAGGTTGAGTTGGTGTGCATGGAGATTGAAGAGAAAGACCTTGGAGAGATAAGTCATTGGACAAGAGGAATGGAGCTCGAGATACTAAAGCAAGGCGAGGAGTAGGTGATTTGTGATCTTGGCACAATGCAAGTCAAGGTATGTGGGAACAACTCAGAAGAAGATTCAAGTTCCATGAGCTAAGAATGGACTCGGGGAGTTTGGAGTTGTGGATGTTCATGGAGTGTACCACAGTGAAGGATGAACTTGGAGTTCAAGGTGGACGGGTTGAGTAATCAAGGGTCTTATAGGAGACACAAGAATGAAGAGCTCAAAGTAACCAAGTTTGTATAGGAGTGCAACACAATTCAATGGAGTGGACATCGAGTCGTGCTAGGAGCACGCAAGAGAAAGGGAGCTCATAGTGGAGCTTGTAGGTGTGTTATTTTGCAATGCACTTGCAGAATTTGAATACCTTAGTTGGACTCGCATGTTCAGGAGAAGACGTAGTTTGGGGACAAAAAGAGCTTATCTGCAATGGGAGTTGCGAGTAGTGTTCACCAGTGCCACACAGAGTTGGGCCTCTTTGAAAGAAAAAAGTGTGGTTGATCCTCGCACCAATCTAACCCCATGACAATTGGTAGTTTTGGCCATCCCTTTCCTTGAGTACATATTCCTTGGTATCTATGATCCCCAATCATTAAAACTCCAAAAAAAAAATCTCTTGATGTCCGAGTTTAATATTACAAAATTTATTCGAGTCCTTTCCTTATCCCCTTCATTTGCTTCTCAAGTAAAAATGGCTAAGAAAAAGAGATATCTTAAGTTTATCTTCTTGAAATTTTAGAGTTCTCCATCCTAGCATCCATTTCATTCATTCCCCAATCTTTCCATTATCCTTGTCAAAGTTCCAACCTTCCCCTTACTTGGGTACCTTGTAATGATCATCCTCGACTGCCTCGCATGGCAATCCAAGCGCTTTCAGAGCAGGCTTCATCATAAGGAATGGGCTTGGCCAACTTTGTTGGACTGGAGCTATCAAATTGAACCACGACACAAACAACTTGGCAGAATTTGAAGCTTTAACCGAAGGACTCAGGAAAAGCTTTTCCCCCTCGACATAGAAGGTGATTCCTCAATCGTGATACAAGCAATTATCAACAAGAATACACTTGATCGGAGGCTGAGGATGAAAATTGATCATATTTTGATACTTCTCGAGAAAATTGGGGACTTTTCCATAAGGTACATATATCGGGAGGCCAATCGTGCCACGGATTACCTATTAAATCATGCTATTCACCGAGTGGAACACTTAAAAGATCTCGAAAAAGGTTGAGGAATGGGGCGAGTTGGAAAACATCATTCGGCCTGATCACAACATGCCTTCCTGTGCAGAAATTTGACCGACTTGCCAGTCTCATACATGATTTGTTTGCGGTCTCAATGTCACGGGGTCCTTTGGGCTGCGGCCTTCCTTACAATCAGTGATGGAGTGCACAAATGTAACCAATGAATTATGATTGACCTAATGATGGAGGCCTTTACCATTAAAAATGACATTATGGAAGATGATCTGGACAGATATAGCATGCAAACAAATGCCTATGTTGCAAACTCTCATGAGAATCGCCTGCTCAGATCATGAGGATGTTGGAAGCCATGGAGTGCTTTATCCTCTTGGTTTTCTCCCTCTGTTGACAGAAAGATCTTGTAATTTTTCTTTGATTCAATATAATGGGAATTGTACCCCCTACAGTAATTTGCTCAAAAAAATGATCATCCTCGATTCTCAACTCCTGATTCAATATTTTCATTAAGTTATTTCACTAGATTTAGAGTCACAGTTGTGGCCTTCTACTTAGTGCATGTTCCTTGTCATTCTCATTTCTTACTCAAACAAGTACTGCGTCTTAAGCATCTTAAGCATCTTTGAACCTCGATGCTTGATAAACTCCCTTCATTCATCCCATTAGAGTCAAGGGTGTAAACATACTCTTAATCTAGTGCAAGGTATGAATCATTGTCAAACCTCAATCTCTGACAATGGCATGAGTCATGAGGTATCCCAACCCTTAAACTTTGAAGCTCCCACACTTTTTTCTTTTCACTCCCACCCACGTCCCTACACAATCCAATACACCATAAATGAGATGATAAGGCCCTACAACTACAAAATCAAATTTGATCACATCAAGAAATCACTGTTTAATCTAGAGGCACAAATTTAAAGGGAATAAAGGATGAAGACACCCATACTGTAGTTAATACAAGCATCAGGTTTCAAACCCTAATCATTCTCACATCTCTAGGCTGCCATTTTGAGTGAATATCATGGGCTCTTTTTTATCCTATAAACTCAAAATAATGGGCATTGTTAATGCTAAAAATCATGAAGATAATGACTATATTAATTTCCTCATCTTCCAAACTTCTCTACACATCTTGAAGAGGCAGTTTTGCATGTGAATATGAATGTAGTGATGTCAGAAGGCATGGTTACCCCAAAAAAAAATAACTATGTTTCTTTTCCCAAAAATGCATACTGAACAAGAGATCTATAAATACAAGTTTATTATTTATTTGAAAAGATTGGTCTTTCTTGTTTTCGTAGAACACAAGTGCAAAGAGTGTTTTAGATTACAAATATATTAGCTTGTTCACCATTAGGGCAATGTATTCTATTAGTTGCAAAGAGGTAGCTTTTCAAGCATATATTTGTAATTATATGTCTCCTTGGCTAGTTTTTGGATTTCAAAAAAATGTTATAGAGATGTAACAAGCCCTTCTTTCCATGAAGTTTTTTCTCAGCACATTTGCTAGTGTGACTGCAACATGAATTTGATAAGTGTGTCACTTTAAATTGCTACAAATTATATCTATAATGATCTTTCTCACGTTACATGTGAATGTTTACAAGTTTGGATAAGGATAATTAAATAGATGTGGTTGTTGCATATCATACCTTTGCTTTTATTTCTTATTTGTTGTTTCTAATAGTCGAATGTAACTTTTTAGCCCAATGGATAAGGCACCAATCTTGAAGACATTGACATTTCATTTACATTCAAATCAATCAAATTATTTACTAGTAGTTGTAGGAAGGAGAGTAGAATTTATATATGTTATTCATGATTCAATGATAACAACCAAGGACAAATTAAGCAAACCAAAACTATTAAATGATCAAATAATCATGTCTAGTATGTTTGTACCTTGTCAATGTGTAGGAAATGCTAAGTGAAATTGTCTTAAGGGATTATAATGTTGTTATCTATAAGTGCATATGCAAGGTATTATATCAATTATATGAGAGAGGTCTTATGCAACTAGTTAATCTTGATTTAATAACAAATATAAGGGTCAAATGTACATCTAGATATAGTTTGTTGATTATTGCAATCATATTATATTATAATTAATTTAAAAATCTGTTAAAAGTACACCTCTAAAAATACTCTTTTTGAGTCTAGGTTCAGCTCCAAGTGCAAGAGATTTCTCACCTTTGGTTTACCTTCTTAATGACAAATCCTTGGTCTTAAAGGTTAAAAAAAGTTCTATGATTGTGGCCTGTGGTTTTGAAACCTAACACAACTCACAAATAATTTTATTGATGAGAAGTTTGTATATATATTTTTTAGTGGTCAAAAAGAAATAATGGATAATCTGATTTTCTTCCAATACTTCGAAATTCTCCAAAAAAAAAAATTGAAATAAATATACTTTTTAGTTATGGGCGAGGGCCCAATACATTCCCCTCACTAAAGAAAATAAAACATTATAATCCTTTTAACAAATTATTTGAATGTATTCCATCTATATTGTTCCTGTAGTTATGAGTTGAGTTAAATACAATTGTTGGAATGGGGTGCAAAGTGCGAATATGCATAAGCAGGAGTCAATGTCTTAAAATTGAAACGTTCGAGGATAGGGGGTTGATGAAAAAAGGAAAGATATCACGGAGAAGTGGAAATGGACAATGGAGTTGAGAAAAAGGTTTATAGCAATTGCACTTTGAATAATCCTTGCAGTAGAGGAGGTCCCTGTTTCCGCTTCAAGGATGAATTAATGACACTAGGTGATCTAGAAGCTTAGAGACAATGCCCTAATTTGCAGATTTATGGATTTCTGGCCAAATGTAACTGATCTTCAAAAATAGTCAGCTTTAAAATGGAAAATGCATTCTTAGGGGAGGAACATGGTTCATGGGGCTAGTTTGTTTTTCAAACCATATGAGTTTGATCCGATGTTCTTGAGGCATATCAGAAGTTCCAGTCTGCACAAGACTGAATGGTTTCCCCAGGAATTATGGAAGGACAATATTTTTAAACAAGTTAGTAATGAATTGGGTGAATATGTATGTATAGCAAATTCCACAAGTGATACTGTACCCAAGAGTTTGGTGTAAATATGGATATTTCACAGCTGATTCCAACAGAAATTATTTTAAATTTTGAATCAAGGACAATTCTCCAGCAGTCGGATTATGAAGATATCCTCTCCGTGGGTGCGGATTGTCATGCTTGTGGCTATCTTACAAGGCAATTCCCTCGTCATGGACGAATTTAAAGGTATAGAGAAAAACACCCAGAAAAAAGTAGTATGGCAACGGAAAGGTGAATGCTCATAAATTTGAGGACATTGAAATGGAGAAGGAAAAGGATCAGGTGAAGACTTCTGGGTACCAAAAACAATTCCAGCTCTTCACCCTAACATCCAAGGCCAGTATGATCATAGAAGCCCAGAAGAATATGTGTAGGATGACTGGCTAGGTGACTCTAAATTGAAGGAACAGTTGAAACTACTCCAAAGATTTTTGGTTTAGAAATCTGTGTTTGCCCTAGGTTAGAAATCATAAGTGGGGCTGATTTTACAAAATTGGTCTTATCAAATTTGGGAGTAAAAGCAGCTCAATCTAGAAAAAACACTGGTTTGTCTTCCACAGCCTACTGCTCAAAATACTTGGGCATAAATTAATATTAAAGAAACTCAGACAAATTTCATGTGCTACAAAAATTATAGGAGAAAAAGAATTTGCAGGTCCAAGGAACTCTGAGCAGGGAATAGAGGTGAAAGATAACATATAGGATGTTGAAGAGTGATTTTCGATAAACACTTTCAACAAAAAACTATATAGCATGTTATCTGCTCTTATTTTGGAAGGGTAAAGATGTTAAATAAATTGCTGAAAGTGGTTTTCTTATTGAAGTAGGACTAAAGATTTGGTAGGTACTCTTTTTTGAAAGAGCTAAAGATGTTAATTGGCTTGTTAGGAAATGTTTTTTCCTACCAAAGTAGACAAAGAGTTTGTGTTAAAATCAAGTAGGCAATTTCTTTAATGGGACGTAGTTATTCCTATGGTCCTGTTAGAAGAGTTGGGTTAAAAAACAGTTCACTCTGTTAATGCTATTTTCATGGATGTTAGATAACAATGAATTTCAACTTTGAACTTCAACTTTGTCTATACTTCTCTTTGATGAATTTAGATTCTAACCCTTTGGCCCCCTTCGTGATTTAGAATGGCTTGATGCCTTTTCAAATTAGATTGTAATTAAAAAACGTAAAATGTAAAATTCAAGTATTTTTCAGCTTGCCTAGTAGCAGTTTCCATTTGACTGGCATATTTTAACTCATTCTGAGCAATATTTTACAAATTTAAAAATAAGATTTTCTAATTTGGGATTAACGTGGCCTCTTACCTTTTTGCTTGTAAAAGAACGTACTTTCTTGTAGTTTCTTACTGAACTTGAGCACTTGGAAGAACGTTATAATTTGATAGCACTTGGGGAGGACCTTATAATTTGCAAACAAATTGTAATATCATAACCTTAGAATTATAAAAATGTGAACTATATAAGGAGGCCAACGTCTTGATAAACGAAAATTTGCTATCTACAAAAGTTACCTATTAAATGGAAGGAGCGGCAAAGTTTTCCCAAGATTTCTTAAATTGGATTAAGTGCATAAGTCTCAACTTCATGTTGGCAATGGAAAAACACTAAATCAGTAAGTTAGTGAATCTTATCCTCATATTGGCCACGAAAATACAAGTATTAAGATTTGACCTTTTAACTATGAAATTTGCTAAAACTTTATTTATTCTTTTGCAATGTACGATAAAGGATGACACGTTGCAAAAAGAGCTAAAGAGGCAAGTTGTGTAAAACTAATGCAATACATGCCATTATGAACTTGCACCCAATTGCACGCAACTCTTAACGAGATTTTCTCCATACATGCTCAAGTATTTACCACAAACAACGTATCAATAGCACTTAGTAAAACAAATACTAGATCAATCATGATGAAAAAAGATACTACTGTCATATATGCCATCTACACCTAAGAAATTGCATTTATTACAATTGGCATACAATACAAAATGGATTTTTATTTCTTCTCACAAACACAATACACAAATGATGATGGTATGTTACCACAAGGATAAATACATTAGGACAAAACATGCAGCACCTATGCCTTGCATGCACAATCATACACAAATGTTGGGCTAAAATAGATGTGCCGAGCAGACAAAACAAAACAAAAAAGCAGACGAGGGCCCAGCAAATGATAGCAATTCAACTTTAAATTAAAATAAATAAATACTAAGACAATTAATTAAATAAAAACATTTTCAATGCCTTAATAAATAACATGTTCTTCAAAACGCAATCCTGAGAAATAAGGTCATTTTAATACAAGAAGAAACCAAGGAATAAGTTAAAATTCAATACATGCAATGACCCTAGGCTGACCAGGCTTTACACTGTATCCTAAGTTTATAGTTTATACTCAGTTTATCTTGCAAGTAGATATTAGCAATTTCCACCAAATGAAAAAGCCATACAAATTTTAGTTTATCCTTTAAAACAGTGCATTGCACCAACCTTCACTATCCACAAAGATAGACAAAAACAATGTGGACGTAGAATCACCAAATTACTTCAAATTGCCAAAAAATACAAGCTTTGGAATTATCCGAGCTGTCCAGACAGTTTCCCAAGCAATCACCTTAAATAGTACAACTATAATTTAGACAAACGTAAATTCTACTGAGCAAAATTATCTTCAGGAGGCATAAGGTTTAGCATAACTTCAATGGTAACAAACTTATGAATGAGTATACTACAACTTATCCACAAAAGTTATGAGAAAACACAAAGAAAGAATACATCCAGGTAGCATTTAAAATGCACTTGGATTAGTTTTCGGCAAATTGTAAGGCAGACATATATCTCATCTTCATATCAAAACACAAAATATAAGAACCAAAAGCAACAAAACATCTCAACTTCAGAGCAATCTTAACAACATGGGTCCACTATGATATATATAAAGCTGTTAAATCTTCATTCCAAGTTTACAAATTCCTGCTTTTACAAAAAGCAAGCAACTTTAAACTCTGGACCAGATCAGCCAACATCAAGGGCAGAAAAATAAAGTACCCTACCAACTTAATTGGGACAAATGTGAAACACTATATATTGAAACCATTGTCCCCAGAAGACACTGCATTACCTTTTAATGCACATGTTACTGGAAAACCAAAAGTGCTCATACGATGAATGTAAGCACAAAGGCAATTGCACTTCAAAGTTGGAACACAACCTAACAACATTTGCTTCAAGTATACAACTTGATATAAATCATGAATACAGATGTTCAGTCCCACGCATAGCATATTAGGACCAACATTGAGTACTGAAAAACTATCAATGATATTATAAACTGCCTCAAAGCAAAAAACCACCATGGCAGTAAGCGTGCGAATCCCGCACTCAGTACTAGTGCTGCAAAACCAGAAGATGTAAAAACCAATGTTAAGTTAGTATATTTAACTTAGCGAATAAATTCAAATTCAGAATACCCATAAATGATATTACAAAGACTTGAAAACTCATGGTACCATAAGTGGCATCAATAATACCAAACTAATTCTGACAATAGCAATCAGGAGGAATGTGTTCTACAAACCTCAAGTTCTTCTATCTTGTCATCGTCCACTTTAGCCTGATCTTCACCTGCTAAACAAAATAAACAATTATTCAGAGAAAAGAGGCAGGCTCTGTGTACAAAAAAATTTATGAAGCAGTTCATTAATTCCTTTTTTTAATTAACTTCAAAAATAAAACTGCATGACCTAAAAAATAACTCTAATATGCTACTAAAAGAACTCACCCCCTTCTTCCTGCAAATCAGATGTCCAGAGAGTAAGATTATCCCTCAGTAGTTGCATGATTAATGTGCTGTCTTTGTAGGACTCTTCACTAAGAGTATCAAGCTCTGCAATTGCTTCATCAAATGCTTGCTTGGCCAAATGGCATGCCCTGAAACATCCAATTAGCATAGGTGTCAAAATCAACCCATTAAACTGGTTGAACAACATAATCAGTAAATACTAAACTCCCATCTGGAGACTAACTGAACTCACCTCTCAGGTGAATTCAGAATTTCATAGTAAAACACTGAGAAATTCAATGCCAGACCAAGTCTGATAGGATGGGTAGGAGGCAGGTCAGTTGTTGCTGTGTTTGAAGCTGCCTGCAATATTTTATTCAAACCATGTAAGCAAGCTGTTTTTGGTTTAACTCATCTCTCCTATCACAAGTCGGTTTGTGTGATAACTGTGCATCATGGCTTTCCAAAGTAAAGTGTAGTATCTTGTTTACTCTACCTGATAAGCTTTGAGAGATTGATCTGCAGCTTCTTTCCTTTCATTTCCAGACTTGAACTCTGCAAGATAACGATAATAATCTCCCTTCCTGAAAAAAAGCAGTCACCAAAGGAATCAGTAGAAAGTTGGAGCAAATCATCAAGTATCAAAGTAACAATTTCCAAAGAAAACCAATAAAATTAAGAATGTAATTGTCCATCTAATGTAGAAAGATATAGAACAAAGTTAATAAAATGAAGAATGCAATTGTCCATCTAATATAGAACAAAGTTAGTCCTTGACATATCATATACCAAGCAAAGTAAGCAAATATTTGGTTCGAACAAAAAACAATCAGCCTACGAACCAAAAAAAAACTTAAAAGAGAAATGGAATTACATCTTGTAGTAGAAGACTGTGGACTCTCCAGTGCCAGAAGATGGGATAAGATGCTCATCAATGATTGTAAGAATGTCATTGCAAATCCTGCAAAGTTCATCCTCAACTTTGTGACGGTACTCCTTGATCCTTTTAACATTAACATCATTACCCTTTGCCTCTTCTTTTTGCTCAATGGATGACATGATGCGCCACGAAGCTCTCCGTGCCCCAATGACATTCTTGTAGCCAACTGAAAGCAGGTTCCTTTCCTCTACAGTCAACTCAACATCTAATTTGGCAACCTTCTTCATTGACTCCACCATTTCTACACAGCATTCAATCACAAGATAAGGCTCATTTTAAAACTGGATCTTGTTCTTTTAAGGAAAATTTTAACATAAAAAAGAAAAACATCATAAAATAATAATCCAAACATGTATATACTGACATGAGATTACTGTAGGAACAAATAGTAGTTTAACAAACTCTGTAAGAGATTCAGAACCTATGCATCATAAAGCGTGGTCTTCATAAATTGCAAGATCTACACAACATATATAACCTATGATGCTCAAATATGGTAGCAGTGTGAGAGATCCATATAGTGGAGCAAAAAGACAAACAGAACTGAAATGTGGCACAAGTTGGGCATTACCTCTAGGTCAACCAATTGATTTGACAAGTTATCTCGCAACATAATAGGAAAATCTACCAGAATACACAACACGCAACTACTTTGTGTCCAAAACTAAAGAACCAAATAGCTCGTGTTTATATGTCAATCACTACAACTTAAAAGCTATGTCATTGTGCTATTAGCATGTGGGTGAGTCTCATCCACAAGCTTCGATTATTAAGAGTATTTATCTAGATGATGAAATTCCTCTTCACCACGCTAATAGTCATTTAGTACATGCTAATGCATAAAGGCACAATGAATGTGTACAGCAAACTACATCAAAAGGATATTTAATTGACCAATAAGAATAATCAAGCCAGAAATAATTTCCATTTTCTATGCTGAGGATCCTCCCAACAAGAACATTGAATCCTACATCAAAACTATTTTGGGTGTAAAATCCAACCACTCGAGAACTAACATATGAACAATTTACCACAAAAATTAACACCAATCTACAAAATAGGAGAGCTCATTTGATGAAGACCGAAACATTGCAGATGAATAAATTCAAAACCTCACAATTATGTTTACACGTCAAAGTAAAGAAAAGTATGTCATGCAAACTTTGCATAACCTAAATCTTAATAACAATGATCTGCCAAACACACGAGATAGACCACAATAAATCACGCTTCACTACAACTAATGTATCAAAACAATATTAAACGAACATTATAAAGTACAGAACCTAAATAAAATATTGTCATCGACTACAGATCAACAAACCCTGATCCACATATTAATCGCCCTAATAAAAGAAATGGTATCAAATCGTGACATTACAAACCCACAAATAATCGATGCTAAAGACAATGTTATCAATCCATGAAAGAACACAGCTTATAAAAAAACAAAAAACAAAAAACAATTAAGAAGAAAATAAATAATGTGACCATTAAACCTTCAAAGAAAAACAAATACTGGAGACTGAAAGAAACTGTAAAGGAAAAGATCACACCCAGATCCGATCCTACACACCTTACAATTCAATCTCTTCTAGAACAAGAAACCCTAGAATAAATAAATCCATAATACACAGAAAAATTCTACATTAAGATGTTAAAAAGAACCCTTAAATTTTAGAAAAAATGAAGATAAACTGACCGTCATATCGTTCGGCCTGTTCGGCAAGCTTTGCCATGTACACATGGTTTTCTCTCTCTTTTTCCGTCATTCTCGAGGCCAATTGATTCTCAAAGCCCTCAAACTTGGGCTCAAAATGAGCGCAGTCGATCGAGCGAGAAGAAAATCACACCCACGATTACTGAAACCGCAATCTCCTTGCACAAAATAGCCTTACTTGCTTCCGATCTCCTCACAAACCCTCCTTAATGAAGAAGAAAAAAGCCACAGCTGAGAAGAACTGAGCTGCGAGATTAAATAGCGAGCAAGTCCTCGAAAAGTAACGGCCTGGATCAACGAGAGAGGGAGCAGGTCAACATCTGGATCGTCCGACCTCGTCAAATGTAAAGTGTTTGGTATACTTTGGCCACAGAAAATCAAACGACTGTCCACCGTTGGATTTGCAATTTTTTTCTTTAAATTTCAAAAACTATCATCATGGAGGGCCATTATTTTTAGAATCAAGGTAAATGGCACATAAGCTGTGAGTAGGTAATGCATGTTTAGGAGTTCCTATGTATTTTTGCCCTAATGTGGGTTGAAATTACAATCATTGGTGCATTTGTGTGTTTGTTATATTGTATTTGCAAGTGTGTAAATTATGAAGCCTTTTTCATGCATGAAAATTTTTAAGTGTTTGTATTTTTATTTGAGTTTTATATTGTTTTATATGAACGTTTTAAGTGTATTGTTTTAATATAAGATTTTGATCGATTTGTTACATAGAAATAGGCAGTCAATAGGTTGCCATAGAAATAAAATTAGTTACAAAAGGACTAGTGGTGGTTGTTTGGATTTTAGTTTAGTTGTTTTCCTTTAAAAATACATCTAAACTTGTTACCTTCATTGCCATTAAATCCTAGATTAAATCGGAAATGAAAATGTAAGCTTAAAGAAAAGACATGGAGGAGATTGAGTGCCAAATTTAGCACTTAAACTTTATATAGAGCATTTCTTAATATTTGATTATAGTTTCACATCTTGAAGTTAATTTTATATTTATGAGATTAACTTGTTTTGACAAAATTCAAATTTTATCATGGGCCGAAGCCAACCCCTTTTTAACTAATTGTTATCTATCATTTCCCTCATCAAAACTTTCAAATTATGTGCCTCAAATAAGTGTAAAAGGACATCACCTCTAGGTCATTAAAAAAAGCATCTAGGATCCTTCCATCATCAAGACAAATCCTACCACGCCTATCTATCATAAGGGACCAACCAATAGTTATTATTTAGCTTTTTGCATTAGCAATGCCAACTCTTGCATCAATAAATGTCAATGCCATTATATTAGGTCATTATAACATTTGTTGCATTGTATGCTATCATATCAAATCTAAAAATATTTATCATTGTTATAGTCATATTTGTTGCATTTGTTGCTTGATATCTTCCAACATTTATCAAAATCATTGAATTAATCAATGAGATTTGTCTGATGTGTAGATCATTGCATGAGAAACTCTTGTAGTGTTCATTAACCATCAAATATTTTGATTGTAGATGTAAATAGAGACAAGTATTTCATTCCAAGTTATAGGCATGGGTGAATCTTATTTGCAACTATTGAAGGTCTACAAATTACAAGGTCATTTCCACATAAAATGATTAAATTCATAGAAGGAGGTCAAATCCATATATGTAGGATTGATTTCACATCTATGAGCTATGAGATTGAACTAGGTCCTACAATTCTAGAATTCATACAGCCCGGTCTTCTTATTCCATTTATATTAGATCCAATATCAAAATTAAGTAACAATCATATGTCACAATCTTCTTAGTTCACTCTTCACTTTCAAGGTACATATTTGCTTTTTATTATTTCATTGTATTATCATATATGATTACATGTACTTTTTTTCCTAGCTATATTATCTAAGGTGATCTCTTTATTATTACTTATTAAAAATGTTTACCCTAGATTATTTATATAAGGGATGCTTTATTTATTTATTCTATTGTAGAAGTCCTTGTTAACAATTAGGAGCTTAAGAATAGGTTTTAGCTTGTTAATTATTTGGATGTTAGATATGCACTTTCATACTTTGGTCTAGTCCCCTTCCCTATAGCTTTTCTATGTCTCATTGATCAGTGTTAGCCACATTCTAATTAACAAGGGGGTTATTACTCCTAATGGTTGAGATAGTGGTTAAAAAACCTACCTTGTAATTGATGTACCCTTAGATTGTTTTCATAGATTATATTGTGGGAATGATGAATAATAGGGTGTTGCCATAATAACTTGTTACACTTTCTGGGTGAAACCCTAACAATGCACAATGAAGGACAAGATAACATGAAAATCAAAATAATAAATTCACATGCAACCTGATCTCCATGCTAAACTCGATTTATCTCCATTGCTCTTCTCAACCTCGCATGAAAATGCAAGATTTCAGAGGAATGTTGGTTGCTCACTTCAGCAACATAACAATATAGTAAAGGTTCGAAGATGGAGGATGATGGATGAAAGATGGTGAAAGATTGTAGAGATAATTCGATGGAGTAAGGGTACTTGAAAGCTCATCCATGCAAATGGCTTGGTTTTGGGTTAATTTATAAGTGAAGATGGGAGGATGAAGGGATAAAAATTTCCTTTTTGTGAGCAGTAATGGAATTAGAAAGTTGATCGTGCAACTTGGGAGAAGAAATGGAAGGTGGGTCAAGTTAACTAACGAGGAGAATGGAAAGGGGATCAAGTCAACTTGCGAGATGATTTGGAAAGTGATGAAGTCATCTTGAGAGATGATTTAGAAAGTGAATCAAGTCATTTAGAGAAATAATTTAAATAATTTAGAATTATTTAAATTATAAGAGATGAGAAAGAATAAGGATTCATTTAAATAAGTATTTAATATATTTAAATTATTTGGGGAATGTGGATTAATTAAATAAATAAATTTGGATTAAAGGATAAATTGATTAATTAAATAAATATAATTTATTTAATTAATTGGCTAGAGATTAAATAATAGGGATGATGAAAGGGGTTATGTGAGGTTTATAATAAAATGTGTTGTAAGATGTCAAAAGTGAATGTCACAAGATTTGGTCAATTTTAGGTGACTACATTTTGCCCCTCTTTTAGATGATGAGATTTATGTCGAGTAACATCATTTCAAAGAAGCTAAGGTATGAGTAAAAGAAAATGGATGATGAAGGAAAGATAGGATAATGATGATGATGGGATGATGATGCCTCCGCAAAAGGATAGGTGGGTTGAACAAACATAGGTGTGCCCTCGAAAGGGATGAAATGATAAAAGATGGATAAAGAGATGGGTAATATGTTATGTTGCAAGAAAGTGAGCAATCATGGTGTTTGATATAGCACTAGATGTTATGCACCAAGGTATAAGGACCAAGGTGATGATGTGTCTCGTGCCCCAGCGTAATATAACCTTGTCTAAATGTGTGAGGAAGTAAACTTAGAGCATTAAAGTCTTAATGCATAAAAGGTATGATATGGCCTTAGATGCAAAGGATAGTGCAAAACGTTATTCCAACATACACAAGATATGAATATTAGTTGGAATGATATAGATTTGATGCAAATCCAAGATAAAAATGATATAACACACAAGCAAGCATGCATGCACAAATGAAAAAAAAAAAAAAAACAAGGTATTGCCCCTGTCAAGCTGTAAACCAATGATTAATTGATTGATTGATAATGATGATGATAGTGTTGTCATTGCGAGGAAAAACATATCCCTAGATCAACACAAGGATGATTGATTGATTCATTGGTTGATTTGATTTACGACAAGATTAGGATCAAGACCAAAGGATGTGATTGGATAATTTGACAAGATTGATTGACTTGTTTGGTATGGATTAAGGATTGACTTGCATTTGAATTATTGCTTGGAATGATTGAAGATGATTTTATGTATGGATGAATGGATTTGATGAAGATGACTGATTGGTTAAGTGGTTAGATGATTGGATTGAGGTGATGGATTGATTAGATGAAATTAGAAGTGATTGGATGGATTGATTTTATTGCTTGGATTTTTGTTGGCTATTTGTTTTTTTTGTCTTTTTTATGAATATTTAAATTTTTTGGATGTTTGGAAATGTTTTGATTTTTTTTTAGATTGTTTGAAGTGTTTTGATTTTTTTGGATTTTTTTAGGACCTTTTTCAATTTTTTTGTTGTATTTTTTCTCAAGACTTTTTTGAAATGTTTTGAGATTTCAATGGATGACAATTTGGGTAGCCTTTGTGCTAGATACCAATGACAAGGGAAAACCAAGTCTAGGTGCAAGGAAGATAGATGGGATTGGTGGATGAAAGGGTGGATGATAGGATAAGGGTTAAAAGGCTCATGATAGATGGATCGATAAAAAGGATAGATCATAGTCAATGGAATGGATGTATGCATCATAAGAGAGCAAGGATGTGATCTCCAAAGATTATGTCGCATAGGAATAACATTCCCCATTCTAGGTACAATACTTAGGATTTTTTCATGACAAAGTTTATGACAATAGGATAATCATAGGCTTGTTTGAAAGGATGAGGTATATCAAAAGATATCCAAAGCATGTTTCAACATTTTTCCCCCTATATTTATCAAGATCAAAAGCAGGAAGAGATGATGAATGGACTCAATATGATAAGTATATGGGTATGATGGTCAAGGATGATAAGATAGGAGATGGTAAGATATGATATGATATGAAGTGACATGATAGGATAAATAGTGCAGATGAGACAAAGTGCCCCCAAGTGTAAGTGACATAGAAGATCAACCTACACATGACATATGTTTGCCAAGTTTTCATCATGGTACTTATCTAAGGCACTTGTTTACCAGGTTTTCACTGTTGGACAAAGGGACTTCTCTTTATATTTTTGAATATTTTGATTTCTCTTTTTCTTTTTCTTTTTCTTTTACTTTTTTTTGGATAGGAGAAGGGGAATATGGATAGGAGGGATTCAAGTGTCTAGTTCCATGAAAGGTGATAGTCCCACTAGAGATGGATTTCATCGCATGGACCATGTCAAATGTCATTATGCTCATAGATGTTGGTAAGGGATGACATGAAATGGAGATGGAGTAGGTAGATGATGGATTATGATGTGGATTATGTAGGGAATATGGTGGATTATGATGTGAATTATGTAGGGAAGATGGTGGATTATGATAAGGATTATATAGGACTTATGCAAAATATGAATGGGGAGGCTTAGCCAAAAACATGGAGCATAGGAAGGTGATGGGGGAAAAATGTAGGATAATGAGTGAAGGGTGAGGAGATGGAGGTAGGTGGAATTATTGTGAAATGGAAGGGGTGTAGGAAGTGTAGAAATCTAAATTTGACCACTTCCACATGGTCAAAATTGTCTATTCTATTCATCTATTTCGTTAATAATGATTTATTTAATCAATATTCCATTTTTTGCCTAAGGTTCCTAAAGTATGTAATCAAATAATTAAATACTTTACCTTACACCTTTTCTTCTCTAAATTAAATAAATATGTCAATTTATTTTATTTAGTCACTTAATCTTTTGATTAAAAATTAATTTTTAATTCCTCATTTTCTCTCTCCTTGTCACATCCTCCATAATCCTTTTCTAATCTGGATTAAATAAATTAATCCATGATTTGGATGTGCACCACTTAATCAAGATTAGTGTCACATCCTCCATAATCTCCCACTTGCTTCTAATCTTTCATTAATTATTCTAATCAAGAGTTTGCACAACCATAATCAAAGTCATTAGCCACATTTAGCATGCCTTTTTTGGTCAACCTTTTCATTTGCCTTTCTTGGCCTTGACCCTCTTTCCCATGTGAATTTTTAATTCACATTTATTCACCCTAGGTCTCTCTCTTCCCCATGTGAATTTTTAATTCACCTTTTATCCTTCCAAGGTTTACCTTATCCCCATGCAAGTTCTAGAACATGTGACTTGTCACTTCACATGTGCCAAAGACTTCTAGAACCTTAGACTTGTCACATCACTCACATGTGACAAACTCCCACTCTTTTGGAAACTCTCTCTTATCCATTAGATTCTCTCAAGCATGTGAATTTTTAATTCACATTTATTTCTCCAACTACTTTCTCATTCCCCATGGAAATTTTTGAGGAATTCTAAAATCCCTCAAATGTATTTTTCACTCTCATTTGGGAACAAGAAGTTCCTTTTTGAGGAAATATTCTCATCCCCCAAGGTACTTGTCCTTCCTCCACATCATGTACCTTTCTTCCACCTCACTTCCACATCATCTCATCCTAAGCCATCTCATATTCCACATGTCAAGATGTGAGGGTTTGTGAGTCTTCAACTCACCATAGCCCCCCATCTTGACCTTGTTGGTTTAATCTCAACCGTTGAATTCTCTAGAGAATTAAAATTGCTCTATAAATACCCCCCTCTCTTCTCTCATTTAGAAGACAACCATTTGCACCCTTATGCTACCAAATTGCTCATTCAATTTGCAAGCATTATATTAACCATTTAGCCAAGCCACTTAGTCATTAGCACTTGCATTGATCACATTGCACATCTTGCATACACCATTTCAATAGCCATCCAAGGAGAACATAAGCTTTCCAACATCAAGGGCCAACCAAGGAATTTGCAGCAAAGAAGGTATAATCACTCGTCTTTCTTTTGTTATCTTGTTTCATTGCATTATCATTCCTTAGGCTAATCTTGAGGTGTATCTTTTGTGTTCTCCCATTAGTGCATAATAGTTAGTTTTGCATCTTTATAATAGGGTAGACATTTAAGGGATCACAAGAAGCAATGGAGATTTTTTCTTAAGAGATGGGTGATTAAGTGTTCTAGGTACCCACATAGACTTAGTACTTTTAAGACTTTTATTTTGCTTGTGGGATGGAATATGAGATTCTTGAATAGAGTGGGAATGTGAGGTGGAAGTGGATGGTTGGGATTTTTGTGATGTAGATGCCTCGTTTGACTTGAATTTTTTTTGCTTAGGTACCCAAATCATTTTGTTTTTAGACTTTTCTTTTGAAGGTATGGGCTTATATAGCTTTTTAGATGGATTTTTCTTTGATTTTTTGTTTTTGTGCCCTAAGGCATGTGGAACCTTATGATTTTTTACTTTATATGTAGAGGCATTGAAATTTTTGCTTTTGAATCCCATGGGTATGGTGGAATGAGTGGAAGCTTCATTTTTAGACAATGTGTGCATTGATTGGTCATGATTAGGATTTTTAGAAGATTTATGGATGGATGGCTAAGGGGATTGTATAATGGCAATATTAGGTGTTGGGAGTAACAAAGGTAGATTAGATGGAGGGATATTAGGAGTTGGAAGAAATGGTGGAAGGTTTATGGTCACATGCTTTTGACATTTGTAGGATGATGGAGGTGAAATGGCAACATATGTTTTGGGCGTATGATAGGGTTTATGGTGGAAAAATAACTTAAGATGGATGGAGGAAGTACCAACATCTTTAGCTTGTTTTCCTTGGGGTGAGTATCCAAGGCCAAATGAGCATGGATGGCCTTTAACATGGATGGGCTCCAAAATACCTTTTTCATGAAGGCCTAAACCTTTACCTTGGTAGTTCATGTTTTGAAGCATGCGATGGACAATGGGACTAGGTGTGTTTTGGACACTAGACTTGAGTTCATTATTGGATGAAGAAGGTGAAGTGGATAAAGGTTGTTGTTGTCCTAAAGAAGAACACTCATGGATGAAGGTGGATAGACCAATATGATATGATGGAGGACTTGCAATGGGGTCAATAGTGGGTGATGGAGGATCATTAGGATCTTGATTAGCATTGTGTTCACTTAGATCCAAGCTATTTTTTTTATTTTCTATGTGTGTTTGGGAGGCATATGTCTCATCAAGGGAAGTGGATGTTGGTGGATCATGGATAGGACTAGGTGAAGGTGCATTTGGTATATCTTTCTCATGTATAGGTATAGGATCAAGTTTCCCATAGATAGCTTCTTCATAGGTAATATCTTGATCATAGAAAATATATAGGTTATCGATAGGTTGGATGAAAGTGATTTGATCTTGATTAGGACTAGGGATTGATGTTTCCACATGCTTGGGAGTAGAATCTTGATATAAATATTGGGTTGCTCGAATAGAAGTGGAAGGGGGTGACTCTTGAATAGGCTCAACATGTTCTAGATGGTCAACAACATGGATACATGATGGAGGTTGACTTGGGCTCAATGGGGGAGACTCTTGAATAGGCTCAAGGGGGAGACTACATGATGGGGTTGTAAGAATGGGCATGGTGTTTGAAGACTCTTTGGTAGGTTCAAAAATTTGATTTGGATGACATGGCGATGTTTGATTCCTTGCTAGTAACCCTTGGGTCACATCCTTTGTAGGTGGATGGTTGGATTCAAGTAATGCCATAGGTTTACTTTTGAAATGTTTAAATTTAGGGCATGGATTTGATGGAGGATTAGATGATGGTGGGGGTAATGAAGAGCTTGATGGGTTAGAATATGGAGTGGCCAATGGATTAGGACTAGGGATAGGCATTTGATTGGATGGTGGTATGATAAAATTATAGGGTGCATGAACTAGATTGGTGTTTCTCTTATCAAATGGAACATGAAGATTGAAAAGGCTCTTGATTTTGCTTCCAAGGTGGGCTTGGGCTCCTATGTTCTTGTTGTGATATGGGTGGATATGTTGATGTGGCATTGACATGATAGGTAGATGGGTTAGGTTGGCATAATGATGAAGGTGACACATAAGATTGTGGTTGAATGTGTTGAGGTTGGAATGGTGTTTGGACTTGTTGTGGTATGATTTGTTGTTGTGATAATGATGGAGGGGTTGCATAGGATAATGGTTGTTGAGAGGTGGATTGATATAGATAAGGGTTGACATTAGAAGAGGTGTGATAGGTGGATGAAGGGGTAATGTGATATGTGGATGGATGAGGTTGATAAGATGATATAGGTGACACATAGGATTGATGTGATATTTCTTGATGTGGTGATTGGATTTGATGTTTTGCTTGTTGGATTTGACAAGTGGCCATGAGGTATTGGGCTTGTGCTACCAGTTGTTGCATTTGAGTTGATTGGTTTGTTTGAAGTTGAAATTGTTGGATGAGGCCTTGGAGCCTATGTATAGTTTGTTGGTCTAAGGGTTGTGGTGCTTGATAAAGTGATTGGATGAGGTCTTGGAACTGGGGTACTAGGTCTTCTAATGTTGGCATGGTGTAAAATGATGTTGATTGGATTAAAGAGATGATGAAGATTAGGATATGATGTGGAATGACAAGATTGGATGTTGGAAGTTTGACTTGGGAAATATCAAACACAAGATCTCACATGTAAATGCATGAACACACACACCAAACACAATGATAAATTTGTCTTTTAAGATTAAATGTTATGATGAAGCAAACACTCAAATACACAACAACAAGCCTATTGTTAGTAAAGTTGGTATGGCCAATTAGGTCTTAAGCTAGGATGCACAAGGTTGACTAGGGATGATTTGAAAGAAAAATCTTGCCACACATCTGAGAGAAAGGGGTAACCCACCCTTCACCTTCACTTCCCAAAGGTATAAAGTTCTTTAGGGCTTAGCCAAGAGTGACAAGATTTCAAATCCCAAATAAGTGTGTCTTTTGATTCACACCTTGATTGAGGTCGACCCTTGGAGGGGTGTGTTCTCCAAGCAGGCCTCCTAAGAAGGGTATGACAAAAGTGAACCAAGTGAAGTGTTTTTAATCACATGCACTCAATTCACACTCACAGTTGTTAATTGACCCTTAGAAATGAAATGTGTGTAAGAAAATAATGGAAGCACTTGTTCTTTTAACCCAAAGCCAAAATGTGTGATGGAAGACAATGGTTAATTTTAGACCCATTTTTTTATATGTGATTGAAGACAAATTTTGTTTTAAGAGCCCAAATCCAAATTTGTTTACAAACAATGATTAAGAGATGAAACATGAAACAAGTACACCTGGTTATTTTTACTTTCCAAATTGTTGTTGTGACTAATATTGCTGCTACTACAACTCCTTATGATCACCCCTGCTAATTTTTTGAGAGCTTTCTAGAAATGTAAAGAAGTCATAAAAATTCCTTGTTTTGTACTCTGAAACGTGGATTTGTGAAAACCCTATAGAAAATAAAGATCGGATTTTTTCGCATTTCATTTGACCTCCAAATTAAATCTATAAAACACAGACCCCCATTATAATTTTAAGAGATTTCCAAAAATGTAAAAATTTCTAAAACAATTGTCGTTTTGTGTCTAGAAAGTCAATTTTATGAAAAATTAAAATCACAATAACTCCTACAAAAATGACGATAAACCCTCAATTTTTTCACTCTAGCCTCTTGAGATGATGCAAAAGATTCTGTGAAAATCTCATAGAAAAATTCACAGGTGTGTAGAAGATATGAGGAAATTTATAAAACCTAGGGTTTTGTCCAAAAAATGGCAAATCTGCAACAAAAAGTCAATAAAACTTGCAAAAAGAAAGCTAGATCAAAGGATTCATGTTGGGTTCACCAATGTAGTTAGGTTAAAAATTTAGGGAAAATGCATAAACAAATTATAATGAAACCCTAACAATACACAATGAAGGACAATGACATGAAAATCAAAATAATAAACTCACATGCAAACCATCTTCCATGCTAAACTTGATTTATCTCCATTGCTCTTCTCAACCTCGCATGAGAATGCAAGATTTTGAAGGATTGTCGATGGAGGAATGTTGGTTGCTCACTTCAGCAACATAATGATATAGCAAAGGTTCAAAGATGGAGGATGATGAATGAAAGATGATGAAAGATTGTAGAGATAATTCGACAGAGTAAGGGTACTTGAAAGCTCATCCATGCAAATGGATTTTTTGTCAGTTAATTTATAAGTGAGGATGGGAGGATGAAGGGATAAAACTTTCCTTTTTGTGAGCAGTAGTGGAACTAGAAAGTTGATTATGCAACTTGGGAGAAGAAATGGAAGGTGGATCAAGTTAACTAAAGAGGAGAATGGAAAGGGGATCAAGTTAACTTACGAGATGATTTGGAAAGTGATGAAGTCATCTTGAGAGATGATTTAGAAAGCGAAACAAGTCATTTAGAGAAATAATTTAAATAATTTAGAATTATTAAAATTATAAGAGATGTGATAGGATAAGGATTAATTTAAATAAGTTTTTCAATTTATTTAAATTATTTGGGGAATGTGGATTAATTAAATACATAAAATGTATTTAATTAATCGGTTAAAGGATCAATGGATTGATTAAATAAATATAAATTATTTAATTAATTGGCTAGAGATTAAATAATAGGGATGATGAAAAGGGTTATGTGAGGTTTATAATAAAATGTGTTGTAAGATGTCAAAAGTGAATGTCACAAGATTTGGTCAATTTTAGGTGACTACACCAAGACATCCTGATATTTGCTAAAATCACATAATTTTAGAAAATATAATGATTTAAGCCTTAAAAAGGTTCCATTTCAATGATTTTAATTGAAGAGAGTTTGATCAAACCCCCTTGGATAGAACCTTGCTAGTTTTAAACCATACTAATAATGAAGTCTCCTCTACACCTATCAAAATGTTGAAAAAAAACTACTTTTGATTTACCTTTTGGGGGATCAAATGAATTCATTTAAAATTTATATTTTGTAAGTATGTAGTCCTTATTATAAACTTCCCAAAAAGTATAATTTTGAATATGTTTAATTTAATTATTATATTAATTTTTTATTTCTTGTAAATGTAGGTTTTTCATTAAAAATCAATCTCTTTGTTCTACACATGTGGAAAAATAGTAGATTACCAAAAAAATATGAAAAATATCTATGCTCTTGGTATCGATGTCCTTGATCCAACAAAAAAAAAGAATTTTGATACATACAAAAAAGTTGTGTTATACAATAAACCTATGTCTAAATTGTAATTGGTTTGACTTCAAAACTTAATTAAGAAAAAAATATTCAATAAAACACTATGAAACTAAATGAAGGAGCTAGATATCATAGTTACAAATCTAATTTCAAAAAAAAGGAATTTTATCCTTCATAGAAAAAAACTTATGTTATACAATAAACATCACTCTTTAAAAATGGTGCTTACAGTTAAAAACTAGTTATCAAAGGAGATGGAAAAGAAATGCAATTTTATTTCAAAAAAAAATAATATATAAACAAATCGCTAGTTTGCATCATCTTCAAATTCCTCATGGTTTAGCGGTTATAGGTGTCCGAAAGTGAAGATTTAGCTAAAAAACTTTAGTTCAATGTCAAATTTTGGCCAAAAAGGGGATCACCCAGACTAATGTTGTTACTATCATTATTATATATACCAATGGCTTTAACAATTGGTATGAAAGTAGGGGAGACCCTTTGGTGAAGTGGTGGGGCTTCTTGCTTGTAGGTCCAACAACCAAGGTTCAAACCTCGTAGGGTATTTCTCTATCGCGTCAACAATGGAGATTGTTTGAGCTTGGTGTTTAAGGGGAGACCCTTTGGTGAAATGGTGGGGCTTCTTGCTTGTAGGCCAAAAACCAAAGGCGCGTACCCTTAATATCATATAATTTTTTAAGAATTCACACCTCAAAACAACTATCAACCATTTGAGTCCATGATGGCATCGAGCGGGAGTGCTAATTTGAACTCGAGAGAAGGCGCAACTAGGAAAGGTGGTGATTCTAATGTAGAGGATGAGGCGGATGAGGCTGTTGGTTCGCTTGATGATTCATTTTCCTCTGTGAACTTTTTTTTTTTGTGTTGTGATGGTTGTTGTTGTTGTGCTTGGGCTACGAGAGAGTTTCCTACATGTGGTTTCTTCTTTGGAATTTGGTGTGAGGCTTGGGTCCCTTACAAGGGAATTGTCTATGGAGTCATCTATCTTTGGCTCTAATCGGTGTGTTGGAGTAGTTGTTGCTTTTCTTGTTGTGGCCTTCTCCCTGAATCCTTCTTGCATGGTTTTCTCTTTCCTTCCTAGGCTCTCTCTATAGGTTGTTGGCATTTCTTGTGTAGAGGTTTAGGTGATTGTGGGTGTTCTATTGGTCATGTGTGTTGTGTTCGAGTTGTGGGAGATATTTCTACCTATTTATTTGGCATTTTGTGTAAGGATTTGGTCCCTTGCAGTGGGATTTCCTGTGGAGCAGTCTATCTTTGGCTCTAACCAACATGTTGGGGTAGCTATTGGGTTTATTGTTTTGGCCTTCTCCCCGACTCTTTCCTGTGTGGCTTCCTCTTACCTTCCTTTGCTCTCTCTGATGTTGTTTGTTCTAGAGCTTCCTTCTAGTTGCTTTTTCTCTTGGAATTCAATGATTGTTCTTCCTTCAGGAAGACTTTTGCTTGGTGTCATTTGGTTTCTTTGGTGGTGCTCATTAGGGTTCCCCATTGGTATTTTTGTGGAGTCTTTGTGATCGTTCTTTGGCTCTGACCAATGTTTGGGGTAGTTGTTGTGCTTCTTATTCAGGCCTACTCCTTGACTTCATTTGATATGGTTTCCCATTGCATTCATGGGGCCTCTCGGCTGTTGTTCGCTTTAGGCTTGGATCCCAGCTCATGTTGTGTTTTGGGCCCTAGTGTCTAGCTTTTTGGAGCACTCTTCTGGTTGCTTTTGCTCTTGGTGTTTGGTGGTTACTTCACCGTGGTTGATCTTCCTCATGGAAAATCTTTGGGTATCTTTGGGATTCCCCGGTGGACTTGTTAGTGGATTTTTGTGGTCTTTCTTTGGCTCTGACTGTCGTGTTGGGGCAACTGTTGTGCTTCATGTTTTGGTCTGCTCCCTAAATTTTTCTAGTATGGATTCCCCTAATTGTCTTGGGTTCTCCTGGTGCTTGATAGTTGTCGCTCCATGGGTGTTCTTCCTTTTGGAAGAACTTTGCTTACTGTAATGGCATAAATTTTCACATAGGAAAATTTCCCATTAATTTACCCTCATTTTAGCCTTACAAGTCTAATAATATAAATACATGTTGCTTTTACCCCACTTTTCCCATGTGTCCTTATTATTTTGTGTCAATGAGGGAATTTTTGTCGGAGATGTGTGTGCATCGTGCAGACATTTGCACACTACATTTTTGTCTTGACAAGATTCCTGCATCAGGAAGTAGAAAAAACATTATGATTCCTTACCACCTACAAATGTAATGTTCCATATCAAATCTTGACCAATGAGAAATGACTATTTTCCTCCATTTTTACCCATTTCGATCTTCTATCAACTCAATTCTTTCATTCTCAAGAAAATTATTTCACTCTCTCTCAATACGATCTCATTCTCAAGCTTCTTCTTGCCTCATTTTCATTATCTCTTGTTGCTACCAGCTTTCTACTTGGTTTTTATAGCTTCTTCTCGTTCCAACACCATTTTCATTGTAGGTTCATGAAGCTCTACCTCCTTGGCATGGTGATATTGCTCTCCTTCCCCTATCAACCTTGAATGCTTGTAGAAGGGAGGTGGTATTGTGTCTATTTACTTGTTTTCTTATCTTGCATTATTGTTCTTGTAGATTAGCATCCAAGTTGTCATTACTCTCTGCTTTATTGTGTCTTCTATATCTCCTTCTTTATCGCTTTTCTATAATATTGTTGTCTATTGGTTGTCTATAGAGGTGAGAACATTGAGACAAGGACTTGATTGAGGCAAGTTCCAAACATAGCCCCACCATTTTTCATGTTAATATGTGTGTAGGTGTTGTTTGTTTGCTTGGAGCTAACTACTGAACTGGACCTTGAGTAAGTGGGAATTCATCTTCTTTCTTTATCATTTCATTATTAGAGTAGATTTTATAATATTCTTCTTGTTGTACTTCACATTTCCTTTACTTTTCTATCAAATTAAAAAACTATAACATTCGGGTCATCAGTATACTTTGTGAGTTTCTGGCTATTGCTTGACCCTATGTCCATACAGGATGCCAATGCATATTTGAGACTCTAGCACAACACGCTAAAGATTGACTCCCATGCTTTTGTCCTCTAACAGAGAGCTATCTAGTTCACAGTCCAAGACCTGTGCAGTTTGCTCACCCATTTCTTAAAAACACTTATCATAATCTGAAGGGAAATAGAGTATTGTTTGTCCCTCCTTTTCAATTTGTCCTTTCTTCTTTAACTTATTAGGTAGTTTGAGGTATTTTAGGGCAGTTCATTCCCTTAGGCTCTTCCATAACCTAAGAGCCTCAGGGGTGACGAATCCCCCTTCTCTACACTTAGTTTCTCTTGACTTCCCCATTAGTGCTTGATGGAGTTTATGGTCTAATTTTAGCATCATCGTGTCCTATTTTTATAGGATTGGAGACTTTTGTTCCTCTAAGTGAAGGTTTTTGGTTATCTCTCAAAACCCCTTATGGTTTGTAAAGCACTTCATGATGTTAGGGTTCACTATTTTTCTCTTGTAGAGGTGTTTCTACCTTTTTTTCCTATTTCTGGTAGTGTTACTGGGAAGATTTTGTGGTACCTGTTTGTTGGATTTTATGTCGAGATCTATTACTGACTGTAGATGTTTTTGGTTTTGGGTCTCATGTTTTGTGAGACTTTCTCTTGGTTGCTTCAGGTAAATTGGTTTTATGTTGCTTTTATGGAGAAGATAAAGTGATTTTATGTTGCTTTTGTGGAGAAGATAAAGTGATTTTATGTTGCTTTTATGGAGAAGATGAAATGGTTTTATGTTACTTTTGTGGTGAGGATTGATCTTGGCTCCCAATTTTTTTCTGTTGGGGTCTTCTTGCAGAAGAGGTTTTTGGGGTTTATCTAGATGGATTTTTGTCTAATAACTCAGGTGTGTTTTTGGCTAAAGAACTTTTGTCTAGCTGGGTTGTTTAGTAAGTATATCTTAAATGCCTATAAGTTTCTTCTTGTTATGTGAATGGTTGGGACATTCATTGTGACTTCTCTATTAACCCTAATGCCCGAGATGCCAAAGGATATTATCTTAGTCATTGATATTGTTACACAGTTTCTTGTTGATTTTATAGTTCATGTCTTCTATTGAGGTGAAGACCACTCCTATTGAGGTGGAGATCTATTCTTTTGAGGTGGATATGGGCTTTGTGGATTTGTTAGGAAGTTTACTCTTCAGTTGGTCTTTTCTCCTATAGTTCCTTTTGAGGTGGTGCTCTCTCCTATTGAGGTGGAATTCAAGTTTGTTGGAGAGAGGTGGATTTGGTGGTAAGGGTTTTCCATGGCATATTCTCCTATAGAGGGGATCCAATCCCTTTAGAGGTAGATTTTGGGTTGGCATGTTGGGTTTTGTGGTCTTGTAAGGGGTATTTTACTTCCCAGTGGTATGTTTTGTTGGACAACTCTCCTATTGAGGTGGGGAGTTTGCTTGAGTTGTTTAAAATGATAGGGAGTTCTTACTACCCTCTTTGGATACTCAATTTCCTTTTTGGCTCAGTTTTTAGTCTAACCAGTTGGTTTGTTGTTGCTTGGCTGACCCAGGCTAAGATTGTGAGTAGTTAGGGTTTAAGGTCCCTGTAAAAACTTGGTTCTATAGGGTTTTAGGACCCCTTCAAAACCCAATCTTTGCAACATGATTAGTCTAATCTATCCTTTGTTGGTTGTTTTTGTTTGGTTTTTGGTTGGCTATTTTTTTTCTTTTAGCATCATTTTTTAAGATAGGGTTTTGGGTCCCTTCAAAACTTTTTTGTAAGGAGTTTTGAGTCCCCCCAAAACTTGTTTTTCCTATATAATCAAAAATATGGGTATAAGAAGTTGGTTCTCATTTAAGGATTGGAGAAGATGATTTATCAAATATTTGATGAGAGGCTTATGAGGAAGATGAAGAGTTTGTTGTACATAATTGAGAATGTAAAAAAAAATGGAGTATCTAGATTTTGGATTCAATAAGATTGTGAAGGTATTGGTTTGGATTGAATGCAAATCATTTATGAAGTGAAAGCTATGTTATATAGTTTATTTCTAGTTATAACATTACAAGGCATGATGACATGAGCATATATTTAAATGTATGGTATTATCAATAAAAATAAATAAATTTAAAATATTTGATTCCATTGGTATAGTATAATTTTGAGGGCATAGGTTGTATTTGAGTTTCTCACACTAAATTTTTTACCATGTTATATTTAGGGAGTATGTGAGAGTGTTTTTCCAAAAAATTTAAAGACATTGTGTTTGTCATCATTTTTTATAACAAGCGCATGTTGTTGAAGCATTGTGCAAGGAAGAATAAATAATACATAATAAATGCTATGACAATTTGGTGTAGCAAGTGTAGGATGCTTTTATTCTTGCTTGAACATATGCAAAAACATAAAACACATCAATAGAAGAGGAATAAAGACTAGAAATATCATGCTTATGAACCTATACACCACAAATGTGATAGGGTACGATGAAAGTTCAAAGTTGTTTCACACCTTACACTAGTAGAATTTGGCAAATAAATGACTACGTGACTAAAAATTTTAGTTTTAGTCACTTGACTAACACTAGTAGTATTTTGAAAATAAATGACTAATTTAGTCATTTATAAGTGACTAATTTGGTAATTGGGTAAAATCACAACTAAATGACTAATGTCAGACAAATAAAAATGACTAAATAAATGAATAATATTAGACAAATAAAAATGACTAAATATATGGCTAAATTAATGACTATTACTCCTCTATTCTTTTTTCTTTCGAATTTGATCATAATCCATAGAGCTAATTAAGCCCTCCTCATGGGACCCCTACCTAAGCGGGCCATTTGGTTGCCTAGGTTGCTTGGTGCACCAGAAATACGTATTGTGTGGAAGGCGATGCCTCTCGGTGCAGTCTTAAGGCCTTCACATATTTTATAAAAAAAATTAACATTTACATTCTTTAACTTTTATTACTCATTATGTTAATGAATCATTAATGTTTTAAACTATGATTTGAAGCCAATTTGATTTTTATGTTGTGTTAGCATATCAAACATTAACTCACAACTGATATTTTTGTTTAAAATGTTGGAAAAATCTTTTCTCGAGCTCAATAATTGACTAGCCCTAAAACCTCGATATTTTCAAGTACTTAATTAAGCGCGCCTACAAAACTTGGGTCCATCGACATGTAGTATCCCTTTGTTTTAAGGGTTTGAAATCCTATTGCTTGAAATTTTATAGTTTGAATTTTTCAATGTTTTTGTTGCAAATTTCTTTATGGCAAAGCCTTTCATTGTGAGTTTTGGTTTTATGATGAGTTTTAAAGTTAAAATATTGGATTAGAGGGGGACGTTTTACTTTAGAAAGAAAAAAAATGACAAATGAAGAGGAAAGACACTGTGATGGTCTCATATTGGTAAAGTTAAAATAGAATATATAAAATAAATGAAAACATCAAGTCTTCGGTGCCTTCTTTCAAAAAAAAAAAAAGAGTCTTTGGTGCCAAGTGTGGAAAGGGGAGTTTTTTAGTTTTCTCTTGTAAAGTCCCATACAACAAAATTTTAGGGGTTTTATTCATGGTGTTGCAGAAGTCCTCATGTTGTAGCTTTGAGAAGGCACGTTGTGGCATTGAAAAGGTACATTGTAGAAGTTTAGGGAGCCATTCAACAAGCAACATTAACAACATCACCATGTAGGCATTCAACAAGCAACATTAACAGTAGCACCATGTAGCGGACGAAGTAGATGTAGTAGCACATTTCAAGGGAGAAGATAGGATACAAGGAAACATTGCATCTTTGTGTGGCTTTATTTGGCATTGACAAGGTACCCTCTTGTACCCTATGTAAAGCCTTCTTATAGGGTTTTCTATTTTACAAACCTATAGAATATTTTTTGGCAAATAAGAAGTTCTTCTTTTCACATGGTATTTTACCTTTTATTTTTGGGGCGAATATATATGACTAAGTATTTACCAAATGCTATTAAACCTTTAATATTCCTCATTTTATGTTGTTTCAAATTTCACAGTTTGTCTAGTTATTTTTTTTTCCATGATGTGTAAAAAATGTCTTTGAACCCTAGCTAATTTTGAGCATTCACAAGGGGTTTCCAACGATAGTATATGAAGGCATAGATGGTAGCTAGTAAGAGTTTCACAATGAATACAAAGGGGGGAAAGTATAGAAATTGCTTGACTTTTTTAGTTTATAGCTGTGAAGAGAGCAACAAAGAGGGGGATCCAAAAATCTTCAAAGAGGAATTGTTTGTACCACTCCGGTTCAATCATCCTAACCTGGTTAACTTGGTAGGCCTGTGCTTTGAAAAAGGTAGCCTCACAATCTTTCAGTTTCCATATAGAAAAAAGCAACTGCATGTAATTGAACAAATAGAATAAATAATTGGTAGAGCTACTCGATGAAGAATTCAGTCTATTTTTAAAATAAATTTTAAAATAAAGAGGTTTTCAACACTCTTCCCCAATTATTTATGTTAATACCTAAGAAGAGAAATAGTGCAAAGACCAACAAAAACCCATCAAAACATTGAAAGAATTTAATTGAGAGGGTGTAAAGCTCGACCAAAGGATGTTTCTCTTGGGTAATTTATCAAGTTGTCACCACCTCATTCTCAAAATAATCTCAAAAATCTTTCATCAATTGTATCTCACCCTCATTTTGAGATTTCATCAATTCTATCAATTGAACGATGACAAATGCTTGAAACAATCAAGCATTGGCTTCTTCCTTAAATTTACTTCAAGAATGATATAGAAGGAGGATCTGAAATGTCTAAGAGGAAATGATGGTTGATTCCAAAAACATAAACAAAATCCAAAACTAATTTTAATAACCAGCCTATGTTTCCAAAGCCACTGGCTTAAAGGAAGTCATGACCTTTCAATTTCATCATCTCACGTATCATATTCACAAGACATGAAAAATATTGTAGTGAATTCTCCGGACTATCTTTACCATTTCCTTGTGGACCTTTTGGATTCTCAGAGATAAAAGCAAAGAAAACAGGGTGTCCACAATAAAAAGGTTTAATATATTCATAAGATCACCTCTGTTTTTTTTTCATTCTTTTGTTAATGTCAGCCTATGCCTAATTGAATTAGCCAAACCTTTTTGCTAGGTCCACATAGATCCCCTAGGCATAAACCTTGGGCTGAATCTTGAGATGATATGTAATCCCAGGTCATTATGTGTTATCCTTCTTATTATAATTCAGATGAATTCAACTGTGACCCTTTCACAACCCATGGACAAATGAGATTGCTTTATTCTCACAAAATCCCCCTTTTAAGCTTCATTGGCTCCACTAGTGGATAGGCAAATAAAGAGAGCACATTGTAGTACCTAATCTCCAAGGATGACATCTTACACCACCTAGTCCCAAGTATTTTCAAATCTAGTTCTTAAAATTTGTCACCCATAGGCTTTCAAATCGATAGATCGGTAAATTCTTTTGATAACTAATAATAAAATGTGGATTGTAATTTTAGCTATTTTTCTTCAAACTTTGCCTATACTATAGGAAAGGGTTTTCTTGTCAAATTTTCTATTTACCTCTTTGGGTACAAGTAGATCACTCCTCTTTCCTATCCTAAGCTATTTATACTTTCAC